>HG992197.1:16503577-17038577 GCA_905220545.2 Melitaea athalia | reverse complement strand
CGATAACCTATCGATATTTTTATTCATCCAAGTGGGGCTTATTAAGCCCTACAATTTGACACGCGAGTTGGATTTTTCTGACGAAAACTCGCGGAGTTATTAAAGAAAAACTACCGACCACGTGGCCACGTGGTCTTGGATCCAGTGGCCTGAGGACAACAAAAAGTGGCTCATCCGACGCGGCACATCGCGCCCAATCCAACGATACCTCGGACATAATTTTAAGGTTAGAAATTACAGAGAAATTCAAATTTTAAAATTTTATCAAAATTCAAAAAATTTTAATTCCAAATTAAGATCGACGACACCCCCATATTTTTTGTTTATTTGGTAGGTCTTAACAAGATCTACAAGCGTACAAAATTTCAGAATTTTTGGTTTAGTAGTTTCCGAGAAAAATTTTTTTGAAATTTAAGGGTTGACACGTGGGGGTGGAAATCAGGGTTGGATTACTCTGTAATTTCTATCAAAAAATTGCTTTTATGTAAATAAAATAAAATTACTACTTTTTACAGCAACTTTTGATGTAATTTTTTGCGGTTATTGACGTTTTTGTAAAATTTTTTGTGTTTTTTGTATATTAAAAATCGGGGGTTAAAAATTTTTTGTATATAGTAGCATAAACGTGTAGAGGATAAAAAGACGAATCCAACGAGCCCAAGCACGGGAGGATTCGTCCAGAAATATCGGATTTTGTAAAAATCACTGTTATCGGCGGCCATATTGGCGGCCATATTTAAAATTTTAAATTAGACATAACTCCCGATCCAAACGTCGTAGAAACTTGCGGTTTTCTTTAGGTTAATCGTTGGGGCGAGCTCTTCATTTTGCGAGGGGTAACGGCTCTATATAGAGTCGACCGTCAGATTCTTAAAATTTGACGGGTTTCGGATAGCCCATAAGAAGCCCATTACGGGGAGCCGTCGCTCAGTTCTCTGCGACTAGCGGTTCCCGAGTTATAATTTTTTGAAATTACGGTTACAGCGGAACCACTATCGGTCCGCCATTTTGAAAAAACTTAAAATCACGATATCTCGGGAACCGGTGGTCGTAGAGCGACGCGGTTTTCTTTACTGACAAGCCCTCTGGAAGGGCCATCGATTGTATAGTGACGGGCGACTCTACATAGAGTCCCTGACGAAAAGGTAGAGTTTTTTCTACCTTTTCTTAGTTTTTAAGTTAGATTTAGATAGTTTTAGGACCCAGGCATTTTTGCCTTTTATATACATACGTATAGGAACAGTCTCTATCTTTTACAATCGCTATTGCGTGACTTATATATTTTGACGAATTTTAAACTTAAATCTACAAATTTATATCGACACTGTTCTTTTTAAGTATTGACGTGACCCCCACTTAAACAATGCCTACCACCAGGACCCCGCCAAAACAACAAGAGGTGCTTAATTCACCTCTATCCTCCCCCGAAGGGCCTAAAAAGTCGGTCAGAACCAGCATTGAAATCATTGAACAGGTTACCAAAGACTCTACTGTAGAAAAGACACAGGGTGCGCCGACCACATCTAAGCTGAAAGGGCCAATAGCCCGGAAAGCAGCGCACAGCCCTAAGGACGGAGGTGAAGCGCGGGAACGCGCAACAGTAGCGGCCGCCTCAAAGGGCAAAGCGCAGGTCGCATTCGTTATTTCCCCCGGAAGGGCAAACAAAGTTACCCAACAAAAGCTGGAAAAAAGGGGACCGGTTACCGGAGACTCCGTTTCTACAAGAGTACAGGGCGCGCCATTCGAACCAAAAACAAATAAACAAACAACCTTGGAAGCGATGCCAGGTCCAAAGGAGGAGGGAGATGTGCAAACACACTTACCCATACAAATTACTACATCGAACAGGGTGCAGGCGGCGACTGAACTGGCGAATAAAATAAAACGGGCTGCAGAACTTTCTAGGAACCTCAAGGGTGAGTTCAAAACAACTATCCTAGAAGCCACAAATAAACTCTTGCAGTTGATAGCTGACGCCGAGTCTGACCTCGGAACCGAGAGGGCACGAAAAGGAGGCGAGTGTCCCGTGGACGTGGTGCCGGCGAACATAAGCACCGACACCACGTTCACGGTCCCCTCTGACCCCAGTTTGAGCAGAAATCTCGAGGTGCATTCCCGGCTGCTCCTGGAGACAAACGAGAGGATGAAGTGTCTTCAGGAGGAGCTGGCAAGGCAAAGCCAGGCTTTTGAGGAACAGCGGCGGAGTTACGCCAGTGTGGCCGCCTCGAGACCACAGCAGCCCGCGAGGCCTGCTGCACTGCACTCGGTGGTCATCACCTCCAAGGACGCGGAAGAGACGTCAGACGAAGTTTTTGAAAAGGTCAGAAATACCATGGAGGCCAAGGAGGGATGGATAAAAATAGACCGGGTCCGGAAGGCCAAAGACCGTAAGATAATTATGGGCTTCGGGACTGTCGAGGAAAGAGCTAAGGCGAAACAAAAGTTGGCAAAAGAAGGAACGGGACTCGTGGTTGAGGACGCCAAAAATCGGGACCCACTGGTGATACTCAGAGACGTCCTGTCATACAATAAAGACGACGAAATAATTAAAGCCCTGAGGAACCAAAATCGGCCCCTTTTTGGCGGCCTCGCCCCCGGGGAAGACCGCCTTTCTATAAGGTATCGTAAGAGGGCAAGGAACCCGCTCACGACCCACATAATACTCAGCGTGTCGCCCACCCTCTGGAAGAGGATAACCAGCACGGGCTCGGTTTCCGTAGACATGCAAGCGGTGCGAGCAGAGGACCAGTCTCCACTGGTCCAGTGCACGCGGTGTCTCGGGTACGGTCATGGGCGGAAGTACTGCAAGGACCCAGCGGACCTTTGCAGCCACTGCGGCGGGCCGCACCTTAAAGCTCAGTGCACGGAGGACCCGACGGTGTCGCCACCTTCCTGCCGGAACTGTCGTCGGGCGAAGCTCGCTAGGTTCGACCACAACGCCTTTAGCAACGACTGTCCCGTCAGGAGGAGGTGGGATGACATCGCCCGCTCCTCCGTAGCGTATTGCTAAGGGCAAGCCGGTGGACGCAGTGGCTCTAAAAATCCTCCAGGCGAACCTCCAGCGCAGTAAGTTGGCATACTCCGACTTCCTGATCGAAGCCTCTAGCCTGCGCACGCGGATTGCCTTGGTACAAGAGCCGTACGTCGGCAGCATAAGGCGTGTGAAGAGTCAAAGTGGGATCAGAGTCTTCCAGAGTGCGGACGATGGAAGTGGGACTGTTAAGGCCGCGATCATAGTATTCGACGCGGACCTTCACATCACACAGTACCCGAAACTCACCACAAATAACATCTCCGTGGTTGGGATCCGAGTTCGCAACTGGGAGATCATCCTGGTCTCATTTTACTTTGAGCCTAACCTGCCGATGGACTCATACCTGGCACATCTGCGCCGGGTGCAACGCGAGACGGGAAGTCGGAGTATTGTTATTGGGGGCGACTCCAATGCCAAATGCGTCTGGTGGGGAAGTCCCGTGACAGATCGCCGCGGCGAAGAACTGCGCGGGTTCCTGGAGGATCTCGGTCTCTGCCTCCTGAACCAAGGGGAAACCCCCACCTTCGACGCTATCCGGGGTGGCGAAAGGTACAGCAGTTATATTGATATAACTGCTGTATCGCCTGACCTGCTTGGCTTGGTGGACGGCTGGCGCGTGCGCGAAGACCTGACCAACTCGGACCACAACGCCATCACCTTCTTAATCAACACCAAATACATTAACACAAACAACATTAGACGCACTACAAGGAAATTTTACACTAAAAAGGCGAATTGGGCCCAATTTCGTGAGAAACTGGGTCTAATTAAAGCGCGAGAACACTTCACAATAGACACAATCCAAAACATACAGACACCGGCAAACTTAGACGAAACAGTAACACAACTAGAAAAGATAATAGACGAAACATGCACTAACACCATACCAGTAATTAAACATAAGGAGGTTTTGTCGATGCCGTGGTGGAACGAGGGCTTGGCAGTGCTTAAGCGCGAGGTGGCCACCAAGAAAGGCAGGATTAGGTGCGCAGCGCCGGTTAGGCGTCGCAAGGTTGTGGGAGAGTACCTGGAAGCGAAGGAGAGGTACGAGACCGAGGTAAGGCACGCACAAACGCGTAGCTGGGTCGCCTTCTGCGAGCGCCAGAATGGGGAAACAGTGTGGGGGGGGATTTATAGAGTCCTCGGCAGGACCTCCAGAAGAGACGTCGATCCACCGCTGGTGGTAAACAATATGGGGCTAGATGCCAGGGGCTCGGCTCGGCTCTTGGCTGAGACCTTCTACCCGGAGGACTCTGAAGAGGATGACTCCGAGGAGCACCGCCGGGTGAGGGTCTTAGCCGGGCGGGCCGACATCGAGACTTCTTCGGGCCAAACTGACCCTCCCTTTACTCAAACAGAGTTGAAGTTAGCTAGTCGGTCCTTTGACCCGAAGAAGGCCCCAGGTGCGGACGGTTTTACTGCCGATATATGTCTGCACGCGATCCAACTGGATCCGGACCTCTTTTTGTGCATCTTCAACAAGTGCCTCGAGCTCCGATATTTTCCTAGGCCCTGGAAGGAGGCAACGGTTATTTTTCTCCGTAAGCCGGGAAAAGTAAATTACAGCACACCGAAATCCTATCGTCCAATCGGGCTCCTTCCGGTGCTTGGGAAGATCTTGGAGAAAATGCTTGTCGCCAGGTTACAGTACCATCTTGTGCCCAAGCTTAGTACTCGCCAGTTCGGCTTCATGCCCCAGCGAAGTGCCGAGGACGCCCTCTACACCCTGGTGAAACATATCAGACACAATCTGGAGAGGAGGAGGATTGTTGTGCTGGTTTCACTGGATATAGAGGGCGCCTTCGACAACGCTTGGTGGCCCAAGATCAGGGTCAGACTGGCTGAGGAAAGGTGCCCCGACAATATTCGGTGGCTCTTGGGCAGTTATCTGAGCGACAGGCGTGCCAGAGTGAGGTACTTGGGGGAGGAGCACATGACAGACACCGGGAAGGGCTGCGTGCAGGGGTCTATCGGCGGGCCGATTCTGTGGAACCTGCTCTTGGATCCACTGCTTCAGGAGTTGGAGGCCAAAGGCGACTACGTGCAGGCGTTCGCCGACGATGTGGTGTTAGTGTTTGAGGGTGAGACGGCCCTCGAGATTGAACGTCGGGCTAATGCCGCCCTCGAACGTGTGAGGACGTGGGGTGCAGATAATAAGCTTCGGTTTGCGCCTCACAAGACCAGTGCTATGGTTGTGACGCGCAAACTGAAGTACGACACCCCGCGACTTCACATGGGCGGGGTCGACATTGTCCTGACGAACGAGATCAGGCTGCTGGGGGTCGTCATAGACCAAAAACTCACGTTCAACGCCCACGTTGCTAATGTCTGTAAGCGCGCGCTCGCCTTTTACCACCAGCTGGCCCGAGCAGCTAAGGCCAGCTGGGGTCTCCATCCTGAGGTAATCCGCACTATTTACAGAGCGGTGGTTGAGCCTGTGATACTATATGCGGCTGCCGTCTGGGCGCCGGCCGTTGACAAGCTAGGTATTCGCAAGCAGCTGAACGTGGTCCAGCGGGGCTTCGCGCAGAAGCTGTGTAGGGCGTACCGAACTACCTCCCTGAACTCTGCATTGTTGCTTGCTGGAATACTCCCCCTCGACCTTCGTGTTCGCGAAGCCGCGACCTTATACGAAGCGCGGAGGGGGGTGCCCCAGCGGGTGATAGGGGATCGGGAGGTGGAGCGGATGACCTCGGCTTTGCGGTCTCCGCATCCCGCCTGTCATGGCGACCTGGAGTTCAAGTGCCTGGTCGACCAAGATAATTTCGACGCGAATTGCGCTAACAATTTTAACATCTTTACGGACGGCAGCAAGATTGAGGGCAAAGTGGGAGCGGCTCTGTCCGTATGGGCCGGTGCCGCCGAAACCAAAACCCTCAAGCTTGCTTTGCCGTCCTACTGCACGGTCTACCAGGCGGAGCTCCTGGCGATATGCCGGGCGGCGCGGATGGCCGCAGACCACTTGGCTGGATCAGTTGGGATTTATTCCGACTCTTTGTCGGCACTACTCACGCTGCAAAACCCGAAAGCCCTCCATCCCCTGGCCGTTGAGGCGCGGGAACACCTGCGAAGGGCTCTGCTCCGGGACAAACGTGTCAGTTTGTTCTGGATCAAAGCTCACGCAGGACTAGAGGGGAACGAGCGTGCCGACCATCTGGCCAAGGAGGCTGCGCTGAAACTAAAACGCGCATTTGACTACGACAGCTGCCCGGTTTCATTCATCAAGCGGAGCATTCGTATGCAATCGCTTGATGAATGGAACCAGCGGTATCGTGGCGGCGAAACGGCTGGTGTCACCAGGGTGTTCTTCCCTGACGCGATAGCCGCATATAGGATCATCGGTAAAATAAAGGTGGACAGATTTCTCACCCAGGTTCTGACGGGGCACGGCGGATTCTCCGAGTACTTGCACCGTTTCAAGTGCAAGGGGAGTCCATCGTGCATCTGCGATCCTGCGTGCTCGGAGTCTGTCCTCCACGTACTTCTGGAGTGCCCGGCCCACGATCGAGAGAGGCAGAAAGTAGAGTTTGCTATGGATGTTAAAATTGATATAAACTTTCTTTCAGAAGTAATGAACAGAAAAGATAGAGACGTGTTCCTGAACTTTTGTAAAAAAATATGTAAAATAGTAAACAATAGGAATAAGACTTAAGTAACATATGTTAACTAAATATAATTGTATAATTAGGATAACATGTAGAACATAGTATAAAATGTAAGGAACGTATAATAAGAAAAGTATAAGGCCTAATTGTAATATATAAATTTGCACTTATATAAAACAATTCGTTGTAAATACAATAGATTACTTTACTCTGTTCGCTGTATTGTTTAGATTTAACTGCCTCTTGTAAATACGTAAAAATATAATAAGTTTAGAGAATAAGATAACATTGTAAAATAAATAATTACTCTTAGAAAATAGTCAAAATAAATAAATAAATAAATAAATAAATAAATAAATAAATAAATAAATAAATAAATAAATATATATGTTCTGGCTGGATTGCATGATAATATCGCGTAACCGGTTGACCCCCCTCACCGATGGCTGCGCCCGCGCGTCGACGCCGCGACCCTGCGCTTGACCGGCATTCAGTCGTTTTCTGAGACCGGGCGGAACGCACGCCGCGTTCTTACTTGTGCCGCCCGCTGCGATTCGCAGCTAAATTTCACTGCATACGCGTATATTCTAAATTTGCTGTTGAACCGAGATAAATTATCGATTTAATTACTCGTAATAATTTCTGCAATTGAACTTCGATAAACTTTCTTGTATATCGGCGCGAATAACTCGTGCATAGTGAAACTATTTAGCTTGACCTCGTGTATGCTTTACGGCGCGGTGTCTTTTTGTGAACCCCGAAAATGAGCGCCATTTTGATTAGAGAAGTTATAATTTGCTGGGGTCTTTTTATGATTGACGCATGATTTGTCTTAATTGTATTAATCTCGTTGTATGCCGGCGCGTTTATTTCGATTGTATGGGCAATTGATTTAACGAGTATTGAGTGATATGTTTGGCCGGGTGAATTGTGTTAGTGAGATTAAAGTGTATTTGTATTTGAAACCTGCTGTAACTGTTCCGTGTTATATGGATTTGCTTTTGACGATTAATTGTGCGTGTTGGTATTTGTGTGCCTTAACCTTGGATTTTTCTCTGCCGACGTTTTGTTTATATAAGATTATTAATTCCGTGACCGTGAGTTCGAGTGTGCTGGAGTGATCGTCGTTCCTGATTTGCCGTCGAGTCGCGGCGCTGTCTAGTGCTGTCAGGTCACTTTATTACACACCAACGTCACCACACTATTTCACTACCTACACATACCTACCCCTGACGGTACTTGACCGGATAGCCGAGCTCCTCCTTTGACGGTGAGTAATAATTTGTAATAATTTACAACGGGCTCGCGCAGCTGATTAATATCATCGGTACTTTGTACCCGACGCTTAGCCAGCCCGCCGGAGGTCTCTGATGGGCCCAGACCTCTGGGGCACTGCTGGGCTGTCTAGCGCCGTAACAATTGGTAGCAGAGCGTGGTTACCGCGCCTTGGGCTGCGCGAGCTCTTTTTGATAGGGTTGGGTACCTATATTGCTGGCGGGTAGGTAGGGGAAGGTTGGCCTGTGTGCGACATCCCGGGTTTTTGTTTTGTTTTTATTACTGAATTTATTTGCTGGGTTTGTTATATTGCTGAGTTCTATTACTGCATTTGATTATTTACTGAATTTCTCTATTGCTGAATTCTATTACTTCCTTGTTTACTTACTGAATTTGTTTCTATTGCTGAATTCTATTACTTCCTTGTTTACTTACTGAATTTCTTTCTATTGCTGAATTCTATTACTGCCTTGTTTACTTACTGAATTTGTTTCTATTGCTGAATTCTATTACTGCCTTGTTTACTTACTGAATTTGTTTCTATTGCTGAATTCTATTACTGCCTTGTTTACTTACTGAATTTGCTTCTATTACTGAATTTATATTACTGCATTTGTTTATGTTACTGAGTTTGCTTCTGTTGCTGAATTTGTATTGGTGCATTTGTTGTATGGCTGAATTTGGTTCTATTCCTGAATTATATTACTGTATTTGTTTATATTGCTGAATGTGTTTCTATCACTGAATTTGTTTGTTTCTGTGTACGATGCCTGGGCCCTATCAGCGCTTCTCTTCGCGTCCCTCCCGACCGCGCCTCCGCCACGGGCGGGGGCGCTCGTGAGCGCCTTCCGGTGCGTGACGCTTCTGGCTCGTCCCCCAACCCCTGCGCCCCAGGCCTGGACAGGGGACGTTCCCCCTGATCAGTTGGGGTGTCACCCTGCCAGGGGCGGGGGGGGGGTCTGTCCCCCCCCTCCGCGGATTGAGCGAGAATTCGCCACTTTTCTCACGCGACCCCCTCCGCTAGCTGAGTGGCCGCGACTGGAGCGCCGCCCTCCCCCCTTTGGTCGGTGTCGGCGACCTTATCGGGTCCCTGCGACTTTTTATCTGTTCCGGCTAGCGCGGCCGGGGCCCTCTGAGTGCCGGGCCCATCATTAGTTTGTCACTGCTAGCGATCTTCTTCGCATGCTGGTTTGAGTGGATGTCCTTGATGATGTAGTGGGGTTTCTTCCTAACGTCCCCTTAAATGACGCGCTGGGACTTATCGTGTAGTTAGGCGAGATCCGAGCCTCTTAACGGTGCTCTCTTGCGAGAGTGGCTCTCCATTGTGTCGCGCCTGTCGATCCCTAAGTTGGAGCTGTCCGGAGCCGCTCTTATCACGCGACTCCTCGACCCCGTCCACTCGTCTCTGAAATTTGTCGGTTTACGATTTGCTCGCGGACATAATGCCCTTCTGTCCGGGACGGGGGACTGTTCTGGCTGGATTGCATGATAATATCGCGTAACCGGTTGACCCCCCTCACCGATGGCTGCGCCCGCGCGTCGACGCCGCGACCCTGCGCTTGACCGGCATTCAGTCGTTTTCTGAGACCGGGCGGAACGCACGCCGCGTTCTTACTTGTGCCGCCCGCTGCGATTCGCAGCTAAATTTCACTGCATACGCGTATATTCTAAATTTGCTGTTGAACCGAGATAAATTATCGATTTAATTACTCGTAATAATTTCTGCAATTGAACTTCGATAAACTTTCTTGTATATCGGCGCGAATAACTCGTGCATAGTGAAACTATTTAGCTTGACCTCGTGTATGCTTTACGGCGCGGTGTCTTTTTGTGAACCCCGAAAATGAGCGCCATTTTGATTAGAGAAGTTATAATTTGCTGGGGTCTTTTTATGATTGACGCATGATTTGTCTTAATTGTATTAATCTCGTTGTATGCCGGCGCGTTTATTTCGATTGTATGGGCAATTGATTTAACGAGTATTGAGTGATATGTTTGGCCGGGTGAATTGTGTTAGTGAGATTAAAGTGTATTTGTATTTGAAACCTGCTGTAACTGTTCCGTGTTATATGGATTTGCTTTTGACGATTAATTGTGCGTGTTGGTATTTGTGTGCCTTAACCTTGGATTTTTCTCTGCCGACGTTTTGTTTATATAAGATTATTAATTCCGTGACCGTGAGTTCGAGTGTGCTGGAGTGATCGTCGTTCCTGATTTGCCGTCGAGTCGCGGCGCTGTCTAGTGCTGTCAGGTCACTTTATTACACACCAACGTCACCACACTATTCCACTACCTACACATACCTACCCCTGACGGTACTTGACCGGATAGCCGAGCTCCTCCTTTGACGGTGAGTAATAATTTGTAATAATTTACAACGGGCTCGCGCAGCTGATTAATATCATCGGTACTTTGTACCCGACGCTTAGCCAGCCCGCCGGAGGTCTCTGATGGGCCCAGACCTCTGGGGCACTGCTGGGCTGTCTAGCGCCGTAACAATATAATTTTGTAGGCACAATAAAAATTAATACAACTGTCTCCCCTGCTCATTATCCCCGAGTACATAGTTAATAAGAATAAATAAGTAAGAGCCTTAAGCTAGTGTGAATGAGGAAGGATGAAAGAAAGAACAAGTATGCGGAATGCAAGTGCGAGAGGCATAAATGCGAGAACTGGAATGAATGAGTAGTAAAAGAAACCTGTAAATACAGTCTCACACCCTAGTGTGGGGGTCTAGAATATAAAAAAAAAAAAAAAAAAAAAAAAAAAAAAAAAAAAAAACCTAACCTAACCTAACCTAACCTAACCTAACCTAACCTAACCTAACCTAACCTAACCTAACCTAACCTAACCTAACCTAACCTAACCTAACCTAACCTAACCTAACCTAACCTAACCTAACCTAACCTAACCTAACCTAACCTAACCCCCCAGTCCGCAGTCGTAAGCCACTTAATACGCACGCGTACAACGTTGTTCCGATAGTGACCCGCACGAAAATAACTTTGTAATTGCTCGAAAAATAGGTTTTTTGAAACCGCAGGCAAAGTGCTATATATCGGCGGATGCGGAAAAATGTGCTGCACAAGAAAGTGAAAAGAGTTTTGTGATAAGTGTTACAACAAAAAAGTTATAAGTGAAAAAGTCGATTTCTGCCACAATTCGAACTTTGTAATCGAAACGCTGCGTCAACAAGATCGACGACACATATATTTTAATACATCATTGGAAAGGTCTCAGCGAGATCTATCTTTGGACACCAAGATCAGATTTTTCCCGTGCGCGAGCGCGGAGAAATCGCCAAAAAAACAAGTTTCGCGCCACCGCGTTTTCCCACTTCCCGGGGTGTGAGGTGGACGTGTGGCGGCTTGTTCGACGCGGCGCAGCACGGCGAGGAAAACTCCATATCGCAGAAGAAGATCCAGTGAGTACTTTCGAAGATATAGGGTTTTCAAAATTTCGTCATTTTTCAAAATTTTTTATCTTTTTTTCTAAAGCGACGACCCCCCCCAAATTTTATTAAATTCAACGTAGATTAACTAGTTCTATATACATACCAAGTTTGAAAATTTTCGGGCCAATAGTTTCCTTTTTATTAATTTTTTAAATTTAAGGGTGAGCACGAGGGGGTGCTCCCCGCAGACCTATATCTTCGAAAGTGATTTCTAAAATTAATATAAGTTATTTTTAAGATTTAGTAATTTTTTCAGAATTTTTTAATTGTAATTAGTATTTTTAATATCGTAATTTAAAAATTTTTTGTTGTTTTTTGTACCCCATAAATCGGGGGTTGGGTTTAAAAATCTGACCGTAAGCTTACTTTATAGACCTTAAAAAGCCCGATCGAACGAGCCCAAACACGGGTACTTTCGACGAATAGGGGCCGAGATTAGTAAATTCAGACCTCGTGGCGGCCATATTGGCGGCCATTTGTAAATTTTTAAATTGTTAATAACTCGGTCAATTTTTGACCCAGAAGACTGGGACTTCTTCTGTATACTATTTTACTGTGGGCTTTATCGATATAAGTACCAACTGACCCTACGTAGAGTTGACCCCCCGACCCCATTTTTTGGACCGGGAGAGGATAAATGAGACTGGGCCCATTACGGGGAACCCACGCACGGGTCTCTGCGATCAGCGGTTCCCGAAATATCGAATTTCTATTTTTAAAGAAGTAGTTTCGGGCCTCTACGGTCTTTTTAGAACGAAATTAGAAGATGAGATATCTCGGCAACCGCTGGTCATAGAGCCACGCGGTTTTCACCACCGACTGTCCCTCCTCAAGGGCTATCCATTGAATGCATCGACGAGACTCTACGTAGAGTCCTTACAGAAAAAGTAGAGTATTCTCTACTTTTTCTTAGTTTTAAGATTAGGATTAAGTTGTATAGTTACCGGGGCATATTTGCCTGCCTTTTTGACCGGGGAGCGGTCCTCTACAACCGCTCTTTTAGGAGATAAATAACTTTAAAACCCCTTTTCGGTTTTAAGAGATAAACTTTGACATTTTATTTACATTCTATCGTATCGTATATTATTATCTCCTTTTTACATCCTTGACGCGCCCCCCACAATGTTCGGCATACGCACCCCCCCCAGAGACAGGGCCGGAACGGCCCAACCCTCGACAACGACCAGGAGGTCAATTGACGGAGCAGGGTCCAGGCTCCCAGTGCGGATCAGCCCAGACAAAGGGACCGCTCAAATGACTAGCAAGGACAAGGTCGAGGCGGTTGGGAGTCCAGAGTCTCCGAAAGAGTCGCTCTGTAGTCCCCATCGCTTCTCCCGCCAATCGATCGAGACGACAAGGGAGAAAAGTAGGATCGACGCGGCGGATGAGCTGGTTACTCTCTGCTCTATCGCGACGAAGGGGTCAAAGAACCTAAAACGTGAATATAAAAAGATGATAGGCGATGCCATAGATGGCCTCTACGAGCTGCTTGAGGCGAGCGAATCAGAGCTCGAGGCGATAAAGGCTCGCGTTGTGGATGGGGCCGCCGGAGGGGCGGAGCCGACAACCAAGGATGCCGGCCCCGCGCCTGTGGCGGCCCTGGACTCAGCGCTGAGCGAAAAGCTGGAAGAGCATACGCGCCTCCTGCTCGAGAACGGACAGCGCCTCAAACAAATAGAGGACCGAATGACAAGACAACAGGAGGAAGTCGTCGCCGTACAGAAGACGTACGCGGGTGTCGTTGCGGCCGGATCTCAGCCGGGAAGACCGTCTGTGACGCATTCGCTTGTGGTATCGGCGACTGACGAGGAAATGACGAGTGAAGAAGTCCTCACCCAGCTTCGAGAAACAGTCGAAGCCAAAGAAGGGTGGCTAAAGGTTGAGAGGGTGCGTAAAGCAAAAGACCGGAAGGTCGTGATGGCCTTCAGTACCAAAGAGGAGCGTAGCAAGGCTAGAGTGAAAGTCGAAGAGAGTGGTAGGGGCCTCTTGGTCGAGGAGGTCACAAACAGGGACCCGCTTTTGGTTCTGAGGGGCGTTCTCTCAGAAAACACTGATGAGGACGTATTAAAAGCCCTGAGGAACCAAAATCGGGAGCTGTTTGACGGCCTCGACCAGGAGGCAAATAGGGTGAAGGTTCGATACAGGCGACGGGCCCGAAATCCGCGCGCAGCCCACGTGGTCCTGGAGACCTCGCCCGCCCTCTGGGGAAGGATCACCCGACTAGGGTCTGTCCTCATTGACCTCCAGAGGGTGAAGGCTGAGGATCAGTCCCCGCTAGTGCAATGCGCCCGATGCCTATGTTACGGACACAGCAAGAGGTTTTGTACGGAGTCGGTGGACGTGTGCAGCCACTGCGGCGGCCCGCACCTGAAGACGGAGTGCTCAGACTGGGTGGCAAACGTCCCGCCCTCCTGCAGGAACTGCCGAAGAGCGAAACTAGATAAGCTAGATCACAACGCCTTCAGCAGTGACTGCCCGGTTAGGAGCAGGTGGGACGAACTGGCCAGATCAACAGTTGCGTACTCTTGAGGGCGCGATGGTCGGCGTGGTGGCCTGCAAACAGGAAGTCTCCATCCCCTGGCGAAACACGCGCGAGACACTCTGTGGGGGTCTTGGCTTCGGAGAAAAATTGTATGTTTACTGCGGGACAAGACTCCAGCAGAGCAAGAGGGGAATGCACGGCCACCGACACTACACAGGACCTCCACTGCTGGAAAACAGGGGAAAACGAACAATTATAAAGGGTCTATACAGTTTGTAGGAAGTCACTAGCCCTAAACTAAAATCGGCAAATAAATGAATCGTTCATATTAAAGAGGCAGGCAAATATGCTATGCTTATATTATTAGAATATAAGACTGTAGCATAAAAGTAAATAGTTTCAAGTAGAGTCTAGAATAAATTATAAAACTGTAGTATTAAGTCCAGATTTCAAACATGTAAATCTGAAATACAAACAACGTAAAAACGTTAAATTGTACACTAACAATCTAGTTAAATAATAAATAAAAAGTAAAATATATAACCATAAAGCTGTTTAAAGTAGTAAAAAGATACAAACAATGAATGTAACAATAAAATAAGACTAGATTAAGGACCCATTATAATATGTAAGTTAGATTAAGACTTTGTATTAATAAAATGGATTCAAACATTTAGATAATTGTAATAATGATATTACATATCATGTCGACAATATATCACATCAATCCATATGTCCTTACAAATCCCTGTAACACAAAAACATTATTTGAAAAAGCAATTGTGTAAAATTATTTACCCGTGTATGTAGAAATAAGGAAAATAGTTAATAAATATGATAGGCCTAAAAGTAGAGGGAACCCACCCTGATCGGAGAAAGATGATGAATGCAAGAAAGAAAAAGTATGCGGAATGAAAGTACGAGAGGCATGAAAGCGAGAACTGGTATGAAAGAGTAACTAGCTAATAACGTCTCGCATAAAGTGCGGGGGCGAGATATATAAAAAAAAAAAAAAAAAAAAAAAAAAAAAAAAAAAAAAAAAAAAAAAAAAAAAAAAAACCTAACCTAACCTAACCTAACCTAACCTAACCTAACCTAACCTAACCTAACCTAACCTAACCTAACCTAACCTTTCATTTCATCAATCGTGTCTGTCGGGCCGCGGGGGGATGACACAATCGTATCAAATCGCGAAGTCTCTACCCCCCTCGCGGTCCTTCAACACTTCATTACTACAAGTCTCCACCGGGACTACTAAATTCAATACTCGTTTAATTCCTTCACACACTGCTTCTATCTACCTTAGTAATACTTTAGTCTAAAAACTGGCCGGAGCGTTTCATTTCGACCTTATCAATTAATTGTATCATATTTATCATTTCGTAATAAATCTCATCAGCGTACCAACTTATTTAAAAAAAAAAAAAAACCTAACCTAACCTAACCTAACCTAACCTAACCTAACCTAACCTAACCTAACCTAACCTAACCTAACCTAACCTAACCTAACCTAACCTAACCTAACCTAACCTAACCTAACCTAACCTAACCTAACCTAACCTAACCTAACCTAACCGGAGACGCCCCGCCCGACACTTAGAACGGACGCGTACATTGAGTTTCGAAGCTGCTCCGTCAATTTTAAATGTTCAAAAATTTGAAAAAGTGGTTTTTTCGCAACGTACAGTGACGTGCTATATATCAAAATTTGCGCCTTTGTGCGCCCTACACGTTGGCATAATTTGTTTAGTGGAAAGTTTACGAAAAGTATTAAAAAAAAAAAAAAAAAAAAAAAAGTGAAAAACTGTGCAAAATTGTGATTTGGAAAACTTTAAATGAAAACGCTGCGAAAAGGAGATCGAGGACCTATCAATATTTTTATATCCCCAGACGTGGCTCATTGAGCCCTACAATCTGACATACGAGTCGGATTTTTCCGGCGAAAACTCGTGGAGATAATAAGGAAAAACCCTCGACCACGTGGCCACGTGGTTGTGGATCCAGCGGGGTGAGGGGAAAGTGTAATACCTCATCGGACGCGGCTAAACGAGACCAGTGCAACGACGCTTCGATCATCTCTGTAGGGTCAGTGGTTCCGGCGAAATTTGATTTTTAAAATTTCTCAAAATTTCAAAATTCATTAACAAAAAAAAAAGTAAAGCGACGACCCCCCCATATTTTTTTTTTGTGTTTTTAAATAGAGTTTATTAAGGTCTAGCTTCATACAAAATTTTAAAATTTTTGGTCGTATAGTTTTCGAGTAATAATTTTTTGAAAATTGGGGGTGTGCACGTGGGGGCGCAACCCTTGGTCCAATCTCGCCGGTGCCCTGCCTAAAAAATTGTTTTTATATAGAATAAGCTATTTAAATTTTTTCAGAATTTTTAGATTATTTTTAGTATTTTTTAAATCAAATTATTTAACAAAAAAAAGTGTATTTTTCGCACCCCAAAAATCGGGGGTTGATGTAAAAAATTATTTGACTAGCCTGTGTAATAGATTTTTAAAAGACCTTTAAAACGAGCCCAATCACGGGTGTTTTCGACCAAAAACAGTAGTTTTAAGGAAAATCTCGATAAGTGGCAGCCATATTGGCGGCCATTTTGAAAATTTTAAAATTTCAATAACTCCGGCCCCATAGGTCGTAGAGAGACGGGGTTTCCAATGTTAAGCAAGGCACGATCAGAGTAGTGTTTTAAAAGGGTCTAGGACTCTATATAGAGACCAACCCCCGATTGTATTTTAAGGGGTGGTTTCGGGTAGGCCTCCACGAGACCAGCACGGAGAGCCGTCGCACATTGTTCTGCGACTAGCGGTCCGCGAGAAATAAATTTTTGAAATTTTGGTTAAGTTGGAACCACTATTTGGTCCGCCATTTTGGAAATTTTTGAATCGCAATAGCTCGGGAACCGTTGGTCGTAGAGCAACGCGGTTTTTTCTGTTGACCAGCCCTCGGGAGGGGCTATCTGATAGAGCTAGACAGGTGACTCTATGTAGAGTCGTGGTAGAGTTCCCCCGAAAAATCGGTACGGACGTCTCTTTACTTAGTTTTAAGACTCAGGCATATTTGCCTGTCCTTCGTTGACCGAGGTTTGTTTACAGACTGCTATTGCAGGACTATATTTGTTAATAATACAAGGTTTATTGACCGATTTTTTGTTTTGGACTTATTTGACTTTTTAAATCTAATATTTTTACACTTTGACGCACCTCCTATACAAATTTATATTAACAAAAATTATTTATTTTAATCCATTTAGACCCGCTCAGACATGTTCGGGATGCGCACCCCCCCCTCTTCTAGCAGGACAACTCGCACTCCTGAGACTGCTGAAAGATCCCCTCCTACTTCTCGGCTCCCACCGAAGTGGAAGGAAGAAAATATGTATGATCTCTTACGTGACAAAAACGGCCGCGATAACCTGGCGAACATAATAGAAGATAAAATAAAAGACGTAATAAAATATTCAAGAAATTTAAAAAAAGAATATAAAGAGGCCTTGCAGTGGGCCATTGATTGGCAAAGATTACTTTATAATAAAATAGACGAACTCTTTATAGAGGATCAGGAATACGTGGAGATGAAAGAGGTGAGGGATGCAATAAATGAGCAGACCCTCGTAGTACAGGAAAATACGAGGCAGTTAAAGGAGTTGCAGGAAAAAGTTGCGGAGCGGAGAGAGGATGTCATCGTCGAACAGAGGACATACGCGAACGTTGCTGCGGCCGCGGTCGGGTCTCCGGCAAAGAGACCGGCAACACTGCACTCGCTCGTCGTATCGTCCACAGACGAGACGAAGACAGGCGACGACGTCCTCTCTCAGCTCAGAGCGACGATAGAGGCAAAAGAAGGGTGGACCAAGGTGGAGCGGGTCCGCAAGGCGAGAGACAAAAAAGTGGTGCTGACTTTTAGCACCACCGAGGAGAGGAAAAAAGTGAAAGAAAAGGTGGAAGCGAAAGGTAAAGGCCTCCTGGTCGAGGAGGCCACTAACAGGGACCCGCTTCTGGTTCTTCGGGGAGTTATCTCAGATAACACTGATGAAGCGATTCTGAAGGCCCTTAGGAACCAGAATCGGGAGTTGTTTGACGACCTCGACCAGGAGACCTGCAGGGTTAGGGTCCGTTTCAGGCGTCGGGCTCGGAACCCCCATACTGCCCACGTGGTACTGGAGACCTCGCCCGTCCTTTGGGGTAGGATCACCCGAAGAGGCTTTGTTCACATCGACCTCCAGAAGGTGAGGGCTGAGGACCAGTCCCCGTTAGTGCAGTGTGCCCGATGCCTTGGATATGGACATAGCAGGAGGTTCTGCACGGAGTCGGCAGAAGTGTGTAGCCACTGTGGCGGCCCGCACTTAAAGGCGGACTGCACCGGTCCGGCCGCGTCCGCCCCGCCTTCCTGTAGAAACTGTACCAGGGCGAAGCTCGACGATGTCGAGCATAACGCTTTTAGCGACAAGTGCCCGGTCAGAAGCAGGTGGGATGAATTGGCGCGGTCGACCGTAGCATATTGCTAAGGGCGCGAAGGTCGGCACATGGGCAAAACAAGAAAATGTCTCCTATCCCCTGGCGAGATGCGTGCGGGACAACCTGTGGGAGTCTTGGCCTCAGAAGAAACTTGAAAGTTTGTTGTGTAACAAGACTCTCGCAGAGCAAGAGGGGAAAGCACGCCTTCCGGCTCCTGTGCAGAACATCCTAGCCGGGGTCAAATGGGGGGCTTTTTATCTGATAGGGAGCAATAAAAATTCTGTCAAATTCTTAGTCCTGTCAATTGGAGTATGTATGAAAACTGTAGTCAATCGAGGGGCAGGCAAATATGCTGAGATTATATAATTGTATATAATTCTTTTAGCATGGTAATTATTAGTAATAGGACTAGAATAAGTTGTCATCAAAATGTCATAGCTGTAAGGAAACTGTTAATTAAATGTTTAAGTTAATCCAAATTAAATCGAAAAGTCATAAATCTATTATAGTAGAAGATCATAATAAAAAATTAAAAAAAAAAAAAAAAAAAAAAAAAAAAAAAAAAAAAAAAAAATTTTGCGAAAATTGTTAAAACTAAATAGTAACAAATAGTCTAAGAGAAATCTAAAACATACTTTACATGATTATTCATATTGCAAGATAGGTACATAAATATGTAAAAATTGTAAGTAATATAAGTTTATTTACAACACAAATCAAAATAGTCATTAAGCTTAGAATAATATAAATGTCAAAAAGAAAATGTATGTAAATGAGTAATTAATAATAAGTTTTGTGTAATAAGTAAGTAAGAAATAGTTGTAAGAAGAATTTGTAAGGCTTATTAGCCACAGCACAAAGTACATAAAAGAAGTACTCCCCTGTAAAAAATAAAAAGTTTTTACCATTTCTAAGTTATTACCCTGGTGTTCTATGCATGCGAAATATAAAAATGTAGATAGGTAGGCCCAAAAAGGGTAGAAGGGAACCCACCCTGAGTGCGAAAGACGATGAATGCTAGAAAGAATAAGTATGCGGAATGAAAGTGCGAGAGGAATACAAGCGAGAACTGGTATGGATGAGTAAATTATGAGAAAACACCTTGAAGAAACACTTGAAGAAAGAGGAAATGGTCTCCTGGTCGAGGAGGTGAGCAACAGGGACCCACTTCTGGTTCTGAGGGGCGTCGCCTCAGATAACACTGACGACGACGTATTGAAGGCCCTAAGGAACCAGAACAGGGAGCTGTTCGACGACCTCGACCAGGAGGCTAACCGGGTCAGGGTTCGATATAGAAAAAGGACAAGGAATCCGCACGTGGGCCACGTGGTGCTGGAGACCTCGCCCGCCCTTTGGAACAGGATTATCCAAAAAGGATACATCCACATAGACTTCCAAAGAGTGAGAGCAGAGGACCAGTCACCGCTGGTTCAGTGTGCGCGATGCCTTGCGTACGGGCACAGCAAGAGGTTCTGCACGGAGTCGGTCGACGTGTGCAGCCACTGTGGCGGCCCGCACCTGAGGACCGAGTGCGTGGACTGGGCGGCGAGCGTCCCACCCTCATGCAGAAACTGCCGAAAGGCAAAGCTAGACGACTTAAAGCACAACGCCTTCGACAGCAACTGCCCAGTCAGGAAGAGGTGGGACGACTTGGCGCGGTCAACGGTCGCGTACTCATGAGGGTGCGATGGTCGGCACAGTGGCATGCTAGCAGGAGGTCTCCATCCCCGGCGGAAAACGCGCGAGACACTCTGCAGGGGTCTTGTATTCGGAGGAAACTTGTATGTTTGTTGCGGAACAAGACTCCAGCAGAACAAGAGGGGAACGTGCGGCCACCGACTCCCGTGCAGAGCTTCTATACAAAGAATGGTACAAAAATTTCAACCGTATAGGGTCCAGAATCTGGTGACAGGTATTATCCTACTAATTAAATGGCACAACAATGATTCGCTCCCTATCAAAGATGCAGGCAAATATGCTAAGTGTATATAATTAGTATATATATCTTTAGCATTGTAATAAGCTGTACAATAGGTTAAGAATAGGCACCAGATGATTAAAGACAAGTCTAGTGAATATAAATAAGATAATATTGTTAACCAAAATATAGACATTAAGTTATAAATAGATTGTAAGCAAATTAAATATAAGGAAAATGTTAAAGTCAGTTTAAGCCACACACTATGTAAATTGTAGAAAATTATTTACACAGAATAATATTAGACCAAAAAACCATGTAAGCAAAGCAAACATAAGGAAAATGTTAAAGTCAGCTTAAGTCACACATAATGTAAAACTATGGAAAATTGTCTACACAGAATAATACTAGACCAAAAACCCTGTACAATAGATAATAAGATAAGAAATTTGTAAAATATAAAAAGTTAACATCATAGCAATTGAGATGGCGATGATGATCATTACCAGCTCATTATTGAAAAATTGTAACTGACAAATAACTATGACCTAAAAGAATTTGTAAAACCAACATTTTTTCCCAAAACTGTGCAAATTTATTTACCCCTTGTTTTAGACAAAAATATAAAAATGAATAAGTAAAGTAGCCATAAAGAATACAAGTAAGGTAGCCAAATAGAAATAAATGCTTAGATATAAAACAGTAGGCCTTATAAGTAGAGGGAACCCACCCTGATCAGCGAATGGTGATGGATGAAAGAAAGACATTAGTATGCAGCATGAAAGTACGAGAGGCATGAAAGCGAGAACTGGTATGAAAGAGTACATTAGCAAACAAAGACCCGGAATAATGACAATCCGGGGGCATAGAATAAAAAAAAAAAAAAAAAAAAAAAAAAAAAAAAAAAAAAAAAAAAAAAAAAAAAAAAAAAAACCTAACCTAACCTAACCTAACCTAACCTAACCTAACCAAACCTAACCAAACCTAACCAAACCTAACCAAACCTAACCAAACCTAACCAAACCTAACCAAACCTAACCAAACCTAACCAAACCTAACCAAACCTAACCAAACCTAACCAAACCTAACCAAACCTAACCAAACCTAACCAAACCTAACCAAACCTAACCAAACCTAACCAAACCTAACCAAACCTAACCAAACCTAACCAAACCTAACCAAACCTAACCAAACCTAACCAAACCTAACCAAACCTAACCAAACCTAACCAAACCTAACCAAACCTAACCAAACCTAACCAAACCTAACCAAACCTAACCAAACCTAACCAAACTTAACCAAACCACCAAACCACCAAACCACCAAACCACCAAACCACCAAACCACCAAACCACCAAACCACCAAACCACCAAACCACCAAACCACCAAACCACCAAACCACCAAACCACCAAACCACCAAACCACCAAACCACCAAACCACCAAACCACCAAACCACCAAACCACCAAACCACCAAACCACCAAACCACCAAACCACCAAACCACCAAACCACCAAACCACCAAACCACCAAACCACCAAACCACCAAACCACCAAACCACCAAACCACCAAACCACCAAACCACCAAACCACCAAACCACCAAACCACCAAACCACCAAACCACCAAACCACCAAACCACCAAACCACCAAACCACCAACCACCAAACCACCAAACCACCAAACCACCAAACCACCAAACCACCAAACCACCAAACCACCAAACCACCAAACCACCAAACCACCAAACCACCAAACCACCAAACCACCAAACCACCAAACCACCAAACCACCAAACCACCAAACCACCAAACCACCAAACCACCAAACCACCAAACCACCAAACCACCAAACCACCAAACCACCAAACCACCAAACCACCAAACCACCAAACCACCAAACCACCAAACCACCAAACCACCAAACCACCAAACCACCAAACCACCAAACCACCAAACCACCAAACCACCAAACCACCAAACCACCAAACCACCAAACCACCAAACCACCAAACCACCAAACCACCAAACCACCAAACCACCAAACCACCAAACCACCAAACCACCAAACCACCCAAGACTTGGAACCATTACTACACATAAGTTGTAAAAGAGTCATAACGATAGCGCGATTTAAAGTACAACCACCGCCATCTGGTTGACACATGATGAACTTATCCTTCAAAAATTTAAATAAATTATAGAAATTAAGAAAAATTGAGAACTTTATATTTATTGTTTTACATGCCAAAGTGTATGTACCTATAATAAGTAAAACAGGGACTTTTGTACAAGTCTGAAAAATTAATATTGTATTTTATTTCTAAGAAAGATAAGTGTTAACGATGTAACTTACAATTATTTAATTTTGTTATCAGTGTGGTTTATCTAACGGCCACTCCATGGCGTTACTTTGTATGGCCAAGATTTAGTATAGTTGCGGTTATATGCCACTAGATGGCGTTACTTTGTTTGACTTTGATTTAGTATAATTGCGGCTATATGTTACTAGATGGCGTCACTTTGCATAGATTTGATTTAGTTTAGTTGTGGCAATCGGCCACTAGATGGCATTCGGGGTCGATGAAATCGTGCTATAGTTGTGTCGAACTCCATACATAAGTATTGCTGGAGCCTGAAAGCAAAAAAAAAAGTTGTGTGAACAATCCATTCATTGATTCATTCCTCCTTCCACCTGTATGGAAACGCAAGGGTTGTGCGCCAGCCGCCAACTATTAATATAAGTATTGGATTACGGTATTCTGTGTCATTATTATTAAATTAATCCACTACAGCCTATCACAGTCCACTGTTGGACATAGGCCTCCACAAGTTCGCGCCCGACTTTATGACGCGAACTCATGTGTTTTACCCATAGTCACCACGCTGGGCAGGCGGGTTGGTGACCGCAGGGCTGGCTTTGTCGCACCGAAGACGCTGCTGCCCGTCTTTGGTCATATTGCATTTTGCGTTATTTCAAAGCCAGCATCGATGGTTATCCCGCCATCCATCGGCTTTTTAAGTTCCAAGGTGGTAGTGGAATTGTGTTATCCCTTAGTCGCCTCTTACGACACCCACGGGAAGAGAGGGGGTGGCTACATTCTTTAGTGCCGTAACCACACAACACATTATTAAATTAATGCTGATCATTAACTATAGTAACATTTCAAAGTAAACTGTGATATATCTACTTGAAATTTTAATATGTGTTTGTTTTTGTTTTATTATTAGAATCGAGGCTTTTAGCTTTTAGGACTGAGTCGAGTGAAGTCTGAACTGCTGTTCTACTTCCGTTGATATTTACTGCTGTTTCGTTTATATGAATTATTGTGTTGTATAGGAAAGATAATGACTGAGCAAGGATCCAGCTTTGGCGCCAGGGGGGGGGGGGGGGGGTCACCGTCATGGTCAAGGCGCCAGGGGGGGGGGGGGGGCACAAAGTCGTGATCAAGTAAAAATAAGTTATAATTTAAATTTTATAATGATAGATACAGGTAAAAAGTAGGTATTTTATTCATCTATGTAGGTAATGTACTTAAAAATACCTATATTGTGTCAAAAATCTTGTTTAATAATTTTAATTAGTGGTCCACCTAGGTCCTGGACACAGCCCAGGGGGAGGGTCATGACCCCCGTGACCCCCCCCCCCCCTTGATCCGCCAGTGTGACTGAGTATGTTAGTTACAATTGTAATAAAGTTATATCGAAATCAATTCACTTGCTAAGTTCTTGTTTTGTAGGACAAAATAAAAATAGTAAATAAATAAATAAACAATTAACATCTAATGTTACCCCACACCCACAGTAGTAACTTGTATGTCAATGTCATTATAATATTCAAATGTTCATGATGGATCATGCTCGTTGCTATAAGCATTGTAAAAACAATGTTATCATCCCAGCTCCATCATAAGTTAATTTAATTTACACTTTTAATGCAAGAACATGATCAAAATGTTTTCAGTGTTTTTTTTTAAGTGAAACTTCTTTAGGCACATGAGGGTAGAGAAAAAGGCAACTCGTCACTCGTCAGTAGGTACTTGGATGGGTGACCGCCTGGGAACACAACGTGACCTTCATTTTTTGTTTTGTTTTTTTTTTCAATTAGTTTTTTTTAATTATTTTAAATCCGTTTTTTTAATTAGTTTTTTTTTAAATTACTTGGTGTTAATTTCCAAAACCTTGTCCAACACAACCAGGAGCACAAAAAATCCTGCGTGGTTTTATGAAACCACGGTAAAAGTGAAATTTTTTTTCACATTATAGACATTTAACTAAAAATTTTTGGAATAATTTTCCATTAAGGGTATAAAAATCGCTTTATCAATCTTACCGCGCGGCCGACCGTCACGCGACATGCAACACACAGACGAAAAAGTTTAAGACGATGTAATAAAAGTTTCACTTTAATAAAACCATGTACCACCAGTACTAGAGATGCTTCAACTGAATATATTGGATTGTCCAATAATTACACAAATGTATGGTGGCCTTATACTAATGTAGTGTCCCAAGTAAATTAATCATTGAGTCCAGCAGCTACACTAATAAGAAATAATTTTGCCACCGTGATTTAATCGACACTAGCGCCATCTAGTCATAGACGTGGTAAACCTCGAACAAAATACTTAAAAAAAACTGAAATAATTGTAAGCAGTTGCAGCGTTAACAATTGAGGCGTATAGAATCAAAAGCAGCTATGTCCGTATTGTGTCTAATTTCACTTTAGAATGGAAACTTAGGCGTCACACAACTTGTAAAGAGTTCCATTCGTCGTTCAGTATCTAAAGCAGCCTTATCCACGTAAAATTACGTTTAAAAACTCGGCTTAGAACCAAAAACAGCTTTATCGTCGCTTGTGGGAATCAAAAACAGCTAAAGTTGCAATCGACCAATCGGAGAGCTTCATCAGGTGACGTCATAAGTTTAATGTTAGAAACAAATACAGCCATAATTATCCATTTCATTTCATCCATTTCACAATCAAAACCAGCTAAATCCATTTCACTTACAATCAAAACCAGCTAAATCCTGGAGTTGGTAACAAAAACAGCTAAGTGGATTTTAATTTATTCAATAACTATTTAAGCCACCATTTAGGGGTGTTGGAGTGCTTTGGTCATATTTATTTTCCTATGGTGAGTTTTTAAGAGTTTCTATTTTAATTATAGCAAAATAGGCTGTTTTTTTTTAGTTTCTGAAAAATCAACGGAAGTGGATATAGCTGCCTTCGATTTTATACGCCTCAATTGGTTGTTTTTTAATTAGTTTGCCAAAGAAGTTTCACTTCTGACATGTGTACCTACTTTGTACGCACGCAATTTTTTAATTACTAAGCTGGCCAACAAATGTACGGTCTGCCCGATGACAAGCAGATACCACAACCGATGGACGCTTGCAACACTATGAGCATTGCAAACGCGTTGCCGGACATAAACTCCCCAGAAGCTGATCATCGCACTCGCCACAGGAGTCAGGAACACGATACTACTTGAGAGCAGTATTACTTAGTTGTGATCTTCTGTGAGCCGCAGTCGAGCTGCTCAGACTTTTGAGTAAATGTTCAGTAATAATTTTATTTAACGCAATGATAAGAATAAAATAACACATTGGTTCATGTAAATAGTTTATTGCTCGGCCTGCAGACTGGCGAGGGCCATGGCCAGCGCGCCGTCCCGCGAAGCGTTGCCTCCGATGAAGCCCGTACTGTGGCAGAAGATACACTCACTGATGCCTGCGACTTCACTCAACAACTCGTCTCGCACGCCCCACCATTTCTTGTGAAGTGGTTTCCTGAAACAATGAGTTGGAGATGATACTACAGGTTTGGTATGCAATTATATCTAGTCCCTAGCTTCCCAAACAGTGCGTCGCGACGCCCTAGGGCGTCGCGGCATTGGCCCAGGGGCGTCGCTTGTCGATGCGACTGAGGCGAGTGAGCATCGGGCGCAAGAAAGAAAAATTAGTAAGAAATATTTTCCCGAAAATCTAGAGCAATATGACTGGGTCAAAAACCCTTTCCAGTCACCCACACCATTGATACTTTCAAAAGATGAAGAAGAACAACTAATATAATGAAATCACAGGATTCCAGCCTAAAGCTTCAACACAACAAGAACAAACTGTATGAATTTTGGAGCTCAGTTTCTCAATAATATCGTGTCATCGGCACTGCTGCATCAAAGGTTTTAAAACTATTTGCGACTTCGTACTTGTGCGAAACGGGCTTTTCTGCAGTTGCAGTAATTAAGAACAAGTATAGGTCAAACATAGACTTAGAAAAATAAATGAGTGTGACCATTTCCAAACTGGAGCCCTGGTTTCATAAGCTATGCTCAGAAAAGCAAGCACACCCCTCACATTAACCAGCCAGTTACATAAAATATATCTCTTTATTTTGTGCTTGTTTTGATTTTGTTTCTTATTTTCTACTAAAAATTATAAATGTTCAAATAGTGTTTTTCTGATAACCTGTTACAAGGCTAATACTCGTACTAAAATTGGTAAGTATTTTTGGGGGCTGGGGCTGGGGCGTCACAGTGCGAATAAGTTTGGGAAGCCCTGATCTAGTCTATTGTTATCATTCCCTAACTGGTAAAACAAAAAAAAATGGAATTTACTTTTTAAGAAATAATAAAAATCGCGGCGTATAAAAATAATAATGGGAGTGATATTTTGTGAAACAATGGAATAGCAGTGAGGCTGAGTGAAGATTTACAGTGCTTTTAGTTGAAGCAAGATATAGGTATATACAATGGTGTACAAGCACTAATTACTCCAATACAAATAGTGCCAATTTATGTTTTGATTTTAGAGTTTTATTTCTACAAATTTATAGAAATCTGATTAATTACATGGAACAAGGAGTATTAGTCTTAAGGAGTAAACTCCAGTCATATGTCGGATCTGATCAAAATATTATTTTTTTAAATACATATCTTTAAGCGTCTTTCATAATAATTAAATAAACATCCTATGCTCAAAGGCCTCCACTAGGATTTTCTCGTGTGTATGGATTCCGCAAAACAGACTATACACAAGCACAAACGACCAAGATACATAGTATCTGTATGGCCAATACAAATGTTTACCACTTGCGGGGTCGAACCTAGGACCGGCATCGTAACAGTCTCAGCCACCTCCGTGCAGAGTTGCAGACCTGACGCATAGTTGTCATTAACAAAAATACCATTTTAGGTTCACTATACCTTGTTATAAAACTGGTAGGAGCCACAGGGACAGCTTGTACTCTCCAAGACTTGGGTTTGTCCTTAAATATAACGTAGTAAACCTCGTCAACACCCATCTCCTGTTCCAAATCAAACAGGTGTTCTTTCCACGGGAATCTCTCTTTAAATTCTAGGATCCTGCCAGACTTATGAACCTGATATCTTTCTTTTAATGCAGATTTAACGTAGTCTCTAGCGGGGAGCCACACCGATATGGCGTAGTTGACTGTGTACAAGAACTCTTCACTAACCAGAGCCACAGCTTTCATAAAGCTCTCATCAATGTTTATGGTTTGATCTGAATTCCACTCAGGATTGAACCGGTGTACTCGTGCACTTAAATGTGTACGTATTTTGTATCGTGGTTCGGTGTCAGTCATCGGAACTCCATTATCGATTGCATCTAATTCTTCAACTAAATTTTCATAAACTTTTTTGTAAATTACAGTCAAGTTATCTGTAGTGAGAGGGTGGTCCTTAGGTGCTACGGCCTGGATGACTTTCTCTCCGTAAAATGCATAAATAAGACCCGCTGAACTTAATCTGAAATGTGAACGTTGACATAGGTTTAATAACTTACATACAATAGATCAGGGGTCGTCAACTGGCGGACCGCGGTCCGCATCCGGACCGTCGACCCATTTTGTGCGGACCGCGAGAACACAGGAACTTACACTACAGAGTACATAATTTAATAAAAATATATCACACGCAACTTCAAACTTCAGACAGATAGTTCGCAAAAAAACAAATGTCATTTTCTTCATAAAAGTGTAATAAAATACTTTGTTATTTCGTTTGTTTAATAAATATTTTTTTTCTATAAAATGATGAGCAGACCGCGACGGTCATTTCATTTCTTCAAGAGGACCCCTAACAAAACTAGTTAGTGACCCCTGAAATAGATTATAAGGGGTGTTCCAAACAACAAAAAAGAACATATTTATTTAATTATAAAATAGCCCTCTTTATTTTAGTGTTATAAAACTGACTTAGTTCTCCTTAATTTGTTTTTAACTTTTATTATTCTGTACATATAAAAGAATTAGTTATAGAATATATTTTTATTTATATTTATATTATATAACTAGTTCTATAAAATAATTTTATTAAATTTTAGAGATCGTAAAGAAAAAAAAATTGACATTGAACTAAGAAAATATGTGTGTATGGTAATATAATACCAATCAGGACTGGTTTAGATCTCGCTTACGCTGGTAGTTATAAATTTAGTATTAAGATAACAATAACATTTGAAATCTCCAGTCTTGTTATTTCTAAATACAGGAATTTATATTCAATTGTTTCTAACCAAATCAAATAAATCAATATCAGCGGGGCTATTTTATATGAATAGTTATATTTTCTACTTGATCAATTTAAGTAACAGAGATTACTTCACAGGACATATACATGACTGTATGCAAAAATATTATAGAACAAGTGTTTAAAACACAAAAATAAATTTATCTAGAACCAACCACTGCTTCGATTTTATAATATATTCTTTATTGCACTTTAAAAAAAAAGAAACAAGTAAAAATCATATTTACAAAGAAAGTTCGCAAGGGCGAACAGCATTTTATGCAGCAGGGTATGTTTTTAATTCAATGGCTCGCGCTTGTATCTTGTATATATATTATATATATATAAACTTTAGTTCATTTAATAAATGAAATATAACTCCTTACTTAATTCTGTATTTGTCTCCCAGTTCAGGCCTCAGGGAGCTCAAGGTCTCGCTGAACTCGCGCTGGTGGTGGTCGTAGCGTTTCTTGTCGTGATCGAACTCGGCTCCGACGTCGACTACTATGTCGCATTCCTTAAGCTTTTCCATATCTCTGGTTCTGACAATTTCGGCGTCCTTAAACTCCGGAAGACACTTAAGCATGAAGCAAGCCAAAACTTCATCGCAGTGGAAGACGCCGTCGTGAGTTCCGATCTAAAATTATTCATTATCATGTAAGTTTTACAATAAATAACTGTAGTCAACTGAGTTTGTTTACTTGTGTATACTTAACCTATAAAATTTAGCTTTAAGCAATAGGATAATATATAATTCAAATACTTGAAAGAAGAATAACTCGTGACAACATAATAATTAGTTCGCATTATTTTTAGGCATTAAACTAACCTTCATGATTTTTAAAAAGCTGCTAACTCGTCGACTACTTCCAAAGCAATGTAATTTACTTTTTGTGGTAAAACAACGACTAACTTTATATACAATATTCTTAAACATTAGATATACTTAAAAATATATACAAATAAAAAATATTTAAGTAAAATCGCGGCTAAATCACCGCTCCTAAATTCAAATTGATTGAAAATTGATTTGAAATTAAATGTTTGTGTTTAATTATACATTTGTCAGTTTGTCTGTCAGTTTTGACTTTTGACAGAGAATATTATTACCCAATAAAAAAACACAAAAAACTTAAATGACTACATAACCTACATATTTTATTTTTAGATTAGTTTTACTAAATTTTCTAAGAAAATTAAGTTAAGACAATTTATAAAATAATAATAGTAATGATTAAAATATTTTTTGCGCCACCATTTTTAATTTTTGAGATTAGAGACCTCTGTGTGTGTAATCTGTTGTTTCGTCAAGTTCGCGTATTCCATTACTAGGTGTCGACAGTAGTAATAGAATTTCGGTAAATAAAATTAAACGTTCGTTCGCAGCAGTGTTGCCAACGTAGGCGATTTTTCGCCATTTAGGCTACTCGACATGGAATTCGGCGACAAAAATATCCAAAAGGCGACTGGTCGCCTTTTAGGCTACTTAGTTGAATGAACAAATCACAACACTAATGAGCATAAACATGACCAAAAAAAAAAATTAGACCCCACGCATAGTCTAAAAAGTGTGAGAAAATCAAGAGAAAACGATGGACACACCCTTCGCTAGCTTCATGCCTCGGAGAATACCCCGTATTTATTTATATTTATTGTTTTTATGTCCCATACTAAAAGAAGTATAGCTTGTCTAAGCTGAAATGACTCGCCCTACTACCGCATTTACGCAACAAGCAAAAATATGAATGCAATTCAAACAAAAATGCGATTGCTATTGGTCATTCAGTTGTCAGTTAGACACAACACAAACGTAGGTAATAGCATGCATCGTTCGAATTTTTTGTCCAATTGGTCATAAATTTTATTGTCTGAACATGCGAGAGATCCGACGTCTTGTTTCATACAAATGCGCTAGCGTAGCTCCATACATTGAGCATTGTCGGATTTATCACGCGATTAGTTGACTGTAATGTCCTCATACAAATAGTTCACGGAACGATCGACGCGACGCTGCCACCTGCCACACATAGAAGTGTTTATCATTAATATTTGCACTGACACATCCAAATCAAATAAATAAGTATATAATAATAATAATAATAATAATAATCTTTATTTCCAATAAATTATAATACATAGGCACTTATTACCAACGGCATCTACACTAAGTAAAAACTTGTATCGCAGATGCCAGGAAAACAATTACAAGAAGAAAATAGAAATATGTAGTTCATAAGCGACAAAGCTCAAGCCGATATAAACTAATTTATATATCATTATTAAATAAAAGGATTTGAGATAAAATTAAACATTAAATTAATTAATTTTTAAACAATAAAATTAAAATTAAACAATAAAATTAATTAATTAATTAGTATTAATCACAATAATAACCTATTCTCGTTGTGTGCGTGAGTTATTATGCTTATGGGTGTGTATATGTATGTGTGCGTGCGTGTGTGTAATTATGAGCGTGTGTGTGTGGATACAGAAGTTTTCCCTTTTAATTTTATAGTAAGTTTTCTGTTTCCGCATAATCCAGTCCCAACAACCAGTGTTCAAGTTCTTGCTTCAGATCGTGAATAGAGAGATCTTTTATTTTTATTTTACTTTGTACACGGTTATATAAGCGCGGTAAGAGGTAGTACGGATGTCGTTTTGCAAAGGTTGTTCGTGAAAAGGGAACCGGAATTCGGTATACTCGCTGCTTAAGTCGGTGTTCGTGATCTGGTGAGGTTATGGCAACTTTATGCATAAAAATAACACCTCTTAATATGAATAGTTGCCGAACTCTTAACAACTCGCAATCTTTGTATAGTTGATCCGAACTGTATCTAAAGGGCTTGCCAAGCATGACCTTAAGAACTGATCTCTGAGCTCTCTCGACATCGATCATAGTTGACTTGGCAGCACCACCCCAAACTCCTATGCAATAGACGATAAGAGACTGACACAGTGCCTTATAAACATGTAACAAAATGTTTTCGGGAGCTGAGTGTCTGAGGGACTTAAACACGTAGGAAATTTTGCGAATTCTTGATGCCATATCGGTTATGTTAATTATGTTATTATATAAAATATCGAAGTATCATTTGATAATGATAATTTATTGCTTCCACTGGACACGATCAATTTTGGAGAAAGTTCAATGATTTACTTGCAAAAAAGTTTATTTCTGCCAATAAAGCCCAAGAAGTCAAACAGCGATCCATAAATTTTTACGTGCAAGCGCACTAAGCAGTGAAGGAATTAGTTGACACTTGACAGGCTACCATTCAATGTGTTGGTGGTGGATAATTGAATTTTTGTCAGAAATGTTGACGGCAAAAGTATTGTGGATTCTTTGATATTGCTGGGATCAGATGACGCAGAATCAAAGTACTCGTATAATATAAAATTGTTAATAAAAGTGTGTTTTATTTTAGTTTTGGCGTTTGGGCTACTTTTTTAGGCTACCTCAGCTCCATTTTGGCTACTTTAGGCTACTCAAGCCCTAAAAAACGGCGACATTAGGTCCTGAGTTGTTGGCAACACTGGTTCGCAGCTGTGTTTGTAAACCGCAGTAAACCGTACAAAAGCGATGTTTACTTTTACATTTGAGATTTAATTGTTTTTCTTTTTTCGAAAGCTTTGCTTAAATATAAATGATGACTCGTTTAATTTACACACACTTAAGTTATTACATTTTACTCGTATTAAGACAATAAAGAAGTAGCCAACTCCAATAGTATATGCCAAACCTAGACTAAAATAAAGACCAAATTTCGTCGAGTATCCATCGAAATTTATGCTATCGTGGAAACTAATATTTCAACAAGAAGATTATTTTCAATAAGGCTGTCAATCGAAAGTCCAAATTAAATTTAAATTAAAAAAAACCCCGACACAATAACCACAGTTCCCTTTAAAAAGTAAAAAATAATGAAAAAAACTCAATCTTAAAGTACCTAAGTATGTACGAGTATCAATAATTCAAAAAAAAAAAAAAAAATACATCGCGTTGGGGGACCGCTTTTACCTATAATCCTATATTACCTACCTACTATTTATTTTTTCACTAGTATCACATGCCTACCTAAGTCTTTTACCCGAGCCTTATTATTTTTTGTGTCAAAGTTAAAGTAAATTGATGTTAAACAGGTCACACTCACAGGTTAACAAGGTCGTATGGTCTAAGATCCGGAATATAACAAAATCTTCCCTCATCTGTTAATAAGATGAAACAATTTGTTATAGGCTGATTTCAATATTGTGAATTTATAAAAACAACCTCTGCCACCATAAGCCTGCTGCAAATAATAACACTTAAAAAAAAATTTTTTTCTTCTAAAAAATCTTTTCCCTCTCATGTTAATTACACGTAGTAAGCTAAAACCGTCAATATTTTACATTATATACCTGACTATAGTAGGCACCCATCTTTATTATTGCTATACTTACCTGCAGCCAGGTTACTCTGACTGAGGTTACTGACCTGGCTGTAGATAAGTGTAGCAATCATAGAGATGGCTGCCTACTACAGTCAGGTATATAATGTAAAATATTAACTGTTTTAGCTTACTACATGTAATTAACATGAGAGGGAAAAGCTAAAAAAAAAAAAAAAAAAATTGCAGCAGGCTTATGGTGGCAGAGGTTGTTTTTATAAACTCACAATATTTAATTAAGCCTATAAAAAATTGTTTCATCTAATTAACAGATGAGGGAAGATTTACCTTCTCGGATCTTAGACCAGTATGATCGTATCCGAAACGCAATATTTTGATGTAATTTTGTAAAAGTTTTCTTTTTTTACTTTTGTTTTTAAATTCATCTATGTTGCTTAGTTAAGTTAGATTATGGTCTAAGATCCGAGATAGCTAAATATTCCCTCATCTGTTAATTAGATGAAACAATTTTTTATAGGCTGATTTCAAATTTTTAATACCTATTCTGAATTTATAAAAACAACCTCTGCCACCATAAGCGTGTTGCAAATTTTTTTTTTAATATTTTCCCTCTCATGTTATGTATACATGCATGTATACCTGACTGTAGTAGGCACCCATCTCTATGATTGCTACACTTACCTACCTGCAGCCAGGTCAGTAACCTCAGTCAGCAGTAACCTGACTGCAGGTAAGTATAGCAATCATACATCTCCTTTACCCCTCTTTTTGCATCGGGGGTTAAAAAATAATCAAAATTGCATTTCACTACAACAGTACAACTCCTTGGATTTTTTTTGGTGGTGATGTTTTAAACCAATGGAATACATAATTTTATTAATTCCTCCTCCTAGTTACTTCTAGAGATTTAAGTACTTGTATTTACTTCGTAACGTTACATCGTCACAACTGAGGCAGGGCATAGCATGACATAATATCCTGCTCAAAATCTGGAGCAGCCCAACTGGGGTAGTACCTCGACCTTACAGAAGACCACAGCTAAATAATACTGGTTACAAGCAGTGTTGTGTTCCTGTGATGAGTAAGGTGATGAGTATTACGTAACGCAAACTTTGAAGATTCTTGACCCTCCTCCCCCCTATGTAACACGCCGTAACGTTTTCATGAAAAAAAAAATCGCGTTTGCGATAAGTACAAATATATATACTTGTACAAAAAGGGGTATAAACAAAAAGGTTTGCCAACTTGGGAGATTTTAATACCCTAGTTTTTTTTATTTAAATAAAAAACAATGTTACGTAACACGTTGTTCGAGCCCCCCGCCAAATTGCATTACGAATATACCTGAATGCCCCTGAGCTGTTCTTGGGTGGGATTGGGGATAGGGTCGGCATCGCACTAGCGATGCTTCAGGTGTTGCAGGCGTCTATAAACTACGGTAATCGCTTACCATCAGGTGAGCCGTACGCGTGTTTGTCGACCTAGTTGTATAAAAATTGCGTGCGTACAAAGTACACATGTCATAAGTGAAACTTTTTTGTTAAACTAATTTAAAAAAAATTAGTTATAAAATTACAAAAAAAAAAACGAATAAAAAACGTATTGAAAATACAAAAAAAGTAATTGAAAAAAAAAAAAGAAACACAAAGCCAACGTCACGCGGTCACCGATCTAACTACTGACCGCGTGACGCGTTGCCGCGTTAGTGGTCGCTCAAATTTTACCCCTCATGCGCAGAAGTTTCACTTCAAAAAATATCATGATGTCACATAGCTAACCAAGCATTGTCACACAAACTAAAAGTGTGTACAAAACTTCAGTTGCAAGATTCCACCCTAATAAACATAGGTACATACAGTATACATTTCAAGTTAAATAAAGGTCTGAGTAGCCCGTTGTCGCAGTTTTGTATTGGCCCTGCTTTTTGCTCCGGGGGTTGTGGGTTCGATTCCCGCCTGAGTCTGGGTGTAATATTATACCGGGTAAGGAAAAAGTATGGAATTCGGAAATCGCACGAGGTTAGTCATGAAACAAAGTTCACACCCTACGTAACTTTCAACGAGGAATCCAACGGTGACATCTGATTTGACCTTGAACCATGATCAAGGTTATTTTAAGGTCAATCTCATTTTTTTAAATAGAAACCTCTAGTTTTTATAATCTCTAGTGTCTCGGTAGACATCGCCGATCTATTATGTCATCGGCTTTATTAAATATTACAACAAATTACTTAACCTAAGGGACCCTGATGTTAGCGGAGAGCAAAAAAAAAGGAAAAAACTTTTGGTTTTCATTCCAACTTTAAGGTCTTTATACAAAAAACAAAATTAACATTAGGACTATGAAATGACCAGGACAAACATGAGACAGCCAATCTTGTGTGCTGAAATCACCACAATATGCCACCTGCTTAACTATATCTAATGACAGGGGCGGAATTTGGAGATAACCTGGTCAAGCCTAATTCAATCCCGTGCCTTTTCATCGTTAAGGTATTCATTGATATCGTAATAAGCTTTTCTACGTAAACTTCGCTTTATGGTTTTTTAAAACTTCTGTAAAGGTAGAGATGGAAACGTAGATGAAATCTTATTATATATCAAAATAGACACTCCTATAAAGGAATAACTTTTTTCTGAGCCTGTATTTAGGAATTATAATAGACAAAAACTACCATAAGCTTATGGTCTAAGATCCGAGAAGCTAAATCTTCCCTCATCTGTTAATTAGATGAAACAATTTTTTATAGGCTTATTTCAATATTGTGAATTTATAACAACAACCTCTGCCACCATAAGGCTGATAATTTTTTTTTTAAATCTTTTCCCTCTCATGTTAATTACATGTAATAAGCTAAAACCGTTAATATTTTACATTATATACCTGACTGTAGTAGGCAGCCATCTCTATGATTGCTACACTTACCTGCAGCCAGGTCAGTAACCTCAGTCAGCAGTAGTCTGGAAGTAATTTTTTCTAATCCTATTAATCCAGATTATTGTAACATGTTAAAAATATATGTAGCACATAAGTAAAAAAAAAAAAAAAAACAAGTGTCAGCTTGCGAATTTTTAATGATTTTTTGTAGTGTACCCAATTATATGAGAAACGTTTATTAATTTACACTCGGACACCAATCATCAATGTTCAAATACATTGACATCGTGACATGTGAACGACGAACGATCGCTTCTGTGTGTGCGCTGCACGCTCCCTGTGTGGACAGGGCTTTCGAGCGAGCGCTACTTCGTCTGATTCTTGCTGTTTTTAACCGACATCAATAAAGGAGGAGCTTATCAATTTGGATGTACTTTTTATTTATGTTACCTTATAGCTAATGAGGGCTACTCGTACTGGGTGGACCAACTTTGATGATTCTTTAATCAAAAGGTGGTACTTGTCATGTGGTCCGATTTATATTTAATCGAGATCTGACTGATTTTTTTGCTATCTCTAAGAATGCGTATTATAATGCGTTTTAATATGCGTATTTGAAAGGTGGGAAATAGGAAAAAAATCCCGTTTAATTTTGATCGAAGTCTGACGAATACTTTTTGATATATTAAGTAACAATGTGTATTTACTACTCGACTGATCACTCGCAAGTCGTGAACATACTTTAAACATAAATTAAAAGTAAAAAAAAGTGTGTGTGTCAGCTCCGACGCACGACTGGAGTTTATTTCTTCAGATCGACTGTCTAAATATGCACAAAAAAGACTTTATAGTCTAAGAAAAAGATTAATACCATATCAAATGGTAAATAAATGAATCAAATAATGCCATCGACAGATGATATTAGAAAACGTCGTAACCGATACCGTCGTAGCCGTCGTAGAGGGTACCGTCGACGTCATATCATACATAGCGTACAAAAACGTAACGAGGTCATTCGTTCAGTAGATTTAACTCCTCATATTTTCCAGAATCGATTTTCATACCGGGGACCTTATATGAAAATCGATTCTTAAGGAGTAAACTCCAATAAACTCCAAAAAAAAAAACAAGTTATTTCATTTACTTGTTTATCAAGACAAGTAAATCTCGCGACAAGCTTTTATATCACATACTTGCGTTGACCGCGCAAAAAAGTTTGTAAAATTTGACATTACGAAACAAGTGTAGACAGACAACGGTAACAGACTACTCGAAAATTCGCGTCGTCCACGCGTCGTTCACCCGTGGAACACCCGTTGACAACGAGTGGACGCCGAGCGACGAGGCGTTCCGGTGAGGGTGTAGTGAGCTATGACCTTAACAGAATTACGTCTTACGTTATCGAGAATAGTAAACCCTTCTCGGTTAGTAAATTAATTAAAGTTCGAAAAGTAAATTATGTATTAAAAATGTGTAAAGGTGTATAATATTCACTACTCATGGGATAAATGTCTTGCAGAATATGAAGGCACACACACAACACAATATAAAACTTTCATAAATTCGAACCCTTCTTTTCTTTATCTCTCTAAGCAAAAAGCGCTACTTGCTGTTAATGCCATTATAGTTGATTGCGTTAAAATGATTATTGATGGTAAGTTATTATATAAGCTTAAAACACGAGTACAAATGATTGTGTGCCTTACACGACAGACGTCACCAGGACACTAAATGGCAGTGTATGAAAAAGCGCGCACGTAGCGCGGTTGGCGGGCGCGTGCAGCGTCCCGAACTATTGACTCGTCACAGTGTGGACCGGACCGGACCCGGCCCGGATATATATGGGAGAGGAATCTTGTCCTTTGAAAATCAATTAGCGGGCGCTCGTTCGTGTGTCGACTCTTGTTCTTACTTCTAATGTGATTTCAACTTTATTATTGTCAGTGTCGCGTTTGACAGTGAGAAGTCTTAGCAATACGTTGGCAATCTTGACAAATTCAATAGTAAATTGAAGTCTGGTTCAAAAAATCATATTTATAGTAAATTGAACTGAGGTAGGGCACAGCAGGTTTCCTGCTCAAAATATGGAGCAGCCCGACTGGGGTAGTACCTCGACCTTACAGAAGACCACAGCTAAATAATACTGTTTTCAAGCAGTATTGTGTTCCTGTTGGTGAGTAAGGTGACCAGAGCTCCTGGGGGGGATTGGGGATAGGGTCGACAACGCGCTTGCGATGCTTCTGGTGTTGCAGGCGTCTATAGGCTATGGTAGTCACTTACCATCAGGTGAGCCGTACGCTTGTTTGTCGACTTAATAACATAAAAAAAAAAAAAAATAACACACTACATTGTGCGGCCGAGACCTAGTGAATAGCAGGAGTATGAGAATCAGGCGCACACGGCAAGTTTGTCTTCATTGATTTAGCATTAGTCACCGCAACTTCGGCGCTGTGAAGACCCCCATAATATGACACACCAGTAGACAAGCAACACCTCTGAATACAAATGAAAATGTATCATCTATTCTAAACGAAATTTAACATTCGATTATGACTAATAGTGTATTATGACATGACGAATTTGTCTTTGTTTTACATTTCATCCTCATAATGAGCTTGAAGCAAGACAAAAGCGACCATACATATATGTTTGTATGTATATACAACACTGGCACAGCAAGCGCTAGAACTCTCTGTCGCGACTGGAAACCAAACTCTATTCGTACGAACTCTACGTATCACAGTTGTATAAACAATTGCAATTATTAGTTATTAGTAGTTATTAGTGAGTCATAGCGACACCGTAGAAAACAGTAGTTTTTTACCATTTTTACCATTATTAATAGTTCGGGACCCTAGTACATTTTTTTCACTTGATTACTAAAGAAAAAAAAATCAGAAACAAACATGTATCGATAACGAGGTCATCAAAAATTATTACTAACCAGCTGTTTTTTTCTTTTAGTTAGTTAATATTTATATAATAATTTAATAGTAATATTGTCCTACAAATTGCGTGGTACGTTATCCCGGTCCTACGCTCACTGTTACTCTATCTCCTGCTAACTCTATTATCTACCACAATCGAGAGTTTTCGTAGAGGAAATTTTTGTTCGTCTCGTCAAAATGAAGCTACTACAGGAAAATTAGCTTGATAGTAATCAGGTGAAAAAAATGTACTAGCGATCCGGACTATAATTCAAGACACTCGTACATATATGTATGTATATAATGTATGTATCATTTAAAAATATCGTATGCAAATGATCGTGTAATTAAAACTTATATCTAGTTTAATTTGGAAGTCAAATATGATGAAATTAAATTGACGGTTCGTGTCGTCGCGCGTCGTCGAGAAGACTCTAGTCTCTATCAGTAGTCGTAGTTAGAGTAGTCAGTAGAGTCAGTAGAGTCTGAGAGGAAGACTCGTTAGCTGAGGTTATGCTGCGGAGTTACTTCGTATTTTTAACCGACCTGCCAAAAAAGAGGAGGTTATCAATTCGATTTTTTTTATGTATGTCACCTCAGAACTTTTAACTGGGTGGACCGATTTCAATGTTTTTTTTTAATCGAAGTGTTTCGTGTCATGTGGTCCCATTTAAATTTAATTGAGATCTGACAAGTAATTTTGTGCTATCTTTAATGATGCGTATTTACTTGACTATTTTTTGTCGACCTACGTCATATTATACCGCATAGCTTTTTACTGCATATACCGATTTTGATGATTCTTATTTAAATCGAAAGCTGATGCTTGTATTGTTGTACTTATTATAAAATTTTAACTGAGGTTGGGTCAAAATATGGAGCAGCCCGACTGGGGTAGTACCTCGACCTTACAGAAGACCATTGCTAAATAATACTGTTTTCAAGCAGTTTTGTGACCAGAGCTCCTGGGGGGAGGGGGGGGGGCAACGCGCTTGCGATGCTTCTGGTGTTGCAGGCATCTATAGGCTACGGTTGTCACTTACCATCAGGTGAGCCGTACGCTTTCTAATCGACTTAGTAACATAAAAAAAAAAAAAATTTGATCGAGATCTGATGACTTTTTGAGTAATCTTTGATAACGCGTATTTACTTGACTATTTTGAAGTGAAACTTCTTTAGGCGCATGAGGGGTAAAATCAGAGAGAAAGTGTGATGCGGCAACGTCGGGTGCGTTTAGTGCTTGGATAAAATACAAAAAAAAACCTAATTGAAAAAAAAAACAAAAAGCCAAATTTACGCGATGTTCCCAGGCGGTCACCCATCCAAGTACTGAACGTCATGACGCTGGCGCGTTACCGGTCGCTCAAATTTTACCCCTCATGCGCAGAAATAAAATATAAAGAAGTTTCACTTCAAAAAATTCATTTTAAGTAGAGTACTAAATCTTATTATATATAAATCTCGTGTCACAATGTTTGTCCTCAATGGACTCCTAAACCACTTAACCGATTTTAATCAAATTTGCACACCGTGTGCAGTTTGATCCAACTTGAAAGATAGGCTATATTTTATTTTGATATATGTAATTACTATATTTAAGAAAAAAAAGGCGGTACGAAGTTCGCCAGGTCAGCTAGTAAATTATATATTTCATCAGTTCATTAAATTTTATGTACATTTTCAAATTGCTCCCTTTGGCTAAAAATAGCCGTCTAGTTAATTTGCCAAGCTTTTAGATATGAAAAAGTGGAAAAATCATCTTTATAAGGGAGTTTTCGGGTGTTTAATGAATAGTAGAGACGTAGAGACACACACTTGTAATATTTTATGTTAAGTAATAATTATAGAATTGGTTTTGAGTAATGTGAGAGATTCCACACGATAAGATTTATGACATTAGATAGTAACCGGTTTTTAATTCAATATACTTAATTAAACTTTTTTACAAACTTTTGTGCCATGCTTAAAACTCTATATTTATACTTATGATAATTTTATTTCAACATTTTACAAGTATCGCCAGTTAAAAGCAGGCTTAGTGTTTACAAGTAAATAATATTTACGAGAAGACTAGGTTGAATTCTGAAAAAAATAATAGTAAGTCTAGTTTTCAGGAAGCTGCGAGAGTCGTCGTTCGTCGCCGGCGCGCGGCGCTCAGTCCCGCGCTAGCACCGGCCCGTGTCGGACGTTATGTTGGTCGAGCGCTGCACGTTACGAACATCGCTCTCGGTACAGTGACCGCTCCACCGGAGTATTACCGCGCGACCCTCGGCGACCGCCACTACTTCACCTGCATCACCCCGACTCTTAGCCAGCTTTTTTCGAAAAATCAAAATTCCCGCGTCCGAACAACGTAGAGTTGCATAACGATGCAGGCGAAGGCCGCGTGGAAAAGTGTTTGGTGAAAATTTCGCACCGGCGTCGCTTCCACGCGGCGGCGCGGGCGCTCCGGGTGAAATAAAGTTCAAGTTTTATATATACACGTAATTTATAGTCAGTAATCTGATAATCGGCTCCGCTCCGAAGCCCGGGCTGCTCTCTGGGTCGCGCGTGGTGTCACGGTGGAGTGCCAGTGAGTGAACGTGTGATATTTCCAGCTCTCAGGGAAGTGATATCGGTATCTGTTACCTTTCCTATGTGATGTTTACGATACTAGTGCCAAGTTAGAGTTACACGAACCGCAGTGATACGATACAGTCGGCGGAGCGAGAGATTGACCCGTGGTTGGCGCGGTTTTGAATAATATCTGCCTCTGAACGGTGTTTCGCAAGCGCACCCGTCGGCGAGCTCCAGCTGCCAGCTTGTTCCAAGTGAGTCCAGCGACCAGCTCCCAGCTGTCGCACTCTCTAACCTTACGTGTGTCCACGTGCTCGCGATTCGCAAAACAACCGAGAATTCGGTTGTCACGAGAGTCTAGTGCCTTATCACTGCAGGCACATGTGATTGGGTCTCGAGAGATGACAGATAGATTGAATTTAAGCGCAACATTCCGTTATCAAATTATTTTATCTTCTAAGACGGTGTTTAAGGGTTTGTGAGTTCAATGTAAGTTTTGATGAGACTCTTGTTAAGATAATAGCGCAGCAGCTGAGCGAGGTAGTGGACGGCCGGTGCGAGGTCCATGTGCAGTGTTATCACCGCGGTTGTTCACTCTGTCACAGATACGGAGCTATTCGGCCGCGGACCGGTTCCACTAATTAGTGCCGCGTTTTTATTATTTACTTACAGAATGCGTGCGAATAACTTGCTTTTATATATTTGAATAATAATAAATTTGACATAGAAAATAAATTCGAATGAAGTTGGTTTGACGTGCGCAGTATTTTGTTTGTGTTTCAACAGTTTTGAAGGCTTTGCCAAATTATATGCGAATTGACATAATATCACAATAACTAAAAAACTAACAATCGGTAAAGTTCTGCGTTAGAGAACGTTCGTGACGGCTCAGTAGATGTAGAGCTGTGTCTTATGGCGGCAGTTCAATGCCGACTTCTTGTAGCCGTTCGATAAAAGTTAAAATTGAAAACAAATAAAAATTCAACGACTAAATCAAATTAAGCTTATATAATTCTCTTATTTGTAACGCTCGTTACTTTTTTTAAAAATTACAATAAAGAAACCACAAAATCCCATAACACCTTATTGAACGTACTTTTTCAATAAATTTTTATAGTGAACTCACGATTCTGTGTTTATCTGTATGTTTATTGTGTGTAAGCATTTTTGCCAAAACTCTATGTGGATAATAATTTGCACGCAAATTATCTGAAACTAGTTATGTTTTATGTAGGTATAGCTTAATAAATATGTCCAATACTGAATTTTATATTAGTTAAAATATTGCTAATTTTTTAGTTATTTATTTTGGTTTTATATTTTATAATAATTAAATATTCACTGCAATCTGCATAGTATTCTTAAACTTTTGCAATATTACTTTTAAGCGCTTTAATCTAATTAAAATTTTACAATAATTAATTACGAAAGAAAACTATTAGAATTGGTTCTACCGTTCTACACTTTAGCTCTTAACACTTTTAGCGACTTATTTTTATTTATAGATATAAATTTGATAGTTAGTGTATAGAAATAGTGCGGGTCCGGTCGCGGTCCGCGCGTGAGGTGTGCGCAGGTCTCTATGTTCCGATCAGACTGGTAGAGTCGCGAGATATGCTCAGATATCAGCTTTAGATAATGCTAGAGACAAAATGAATTTAAAAAAAAAACTTGAAAGTAATAGTACGGTACATCTACTTCCCCAAGCGTATCTCGTTCATACACATTGATGCACACGGATGACAAGTGTCAATGGGAATTAAATAGTTTGATTGGTAACTTCGCAGTCTTCGCACCACCGAAATCCAGCGCAGTTGATTCGTGTTCACAACGACCATATAATGAAGTGTTCACGCCTCACGCGTACTTTCATCAACATTTCCCTCGCGTTAGTTGTGAAAATTAAATCGCATCTATACAAATAAATAAAATTGGAGTGTCTGTTTGTAATATTAAAATAACCGCTTTTTACTAAATGCATATATGGATGTATACACCGTACATATATCTACCAAATAACATTTTTTACAATTTTTGTCTGTCTGTTTGTTCCGGCTACTCTCTGAAACGGTTGGATCGATTTTGACGGGACTTTCACCGGCAAATAGCTGATGTAATAAGGAGTAGCTTAGGCTACTTTTATTTTAGATTTTTTTATTTTATAACTGCGAACTGAACAACAATTATTTTGTTAAATTCCACAGCTAGTTGAGAAATAAATATGATAATTTTATTCCTTAATTGATGAGATGACGTTGTCTTCTATTAATAATAGATGCTAAGATACTTACTATTTTTTATGTCAAAGCTATGTTTTAGTTTATTTGCTACTAATGTAAAATTGCGCTAATATTGTTGTTACTAGAAATGACAAAAACAAACAATAGAGGTATTTCTCAGTAAAAACGCGCATCGTGTCGAAAAGTGGACCTACATTCTCTAAATCTGCCCAACTGTTGTCCGTCGTCACAGATTACGTCTATAGATCAGGCTTTACGATATGATCGTAAATCCTAACTAAACGTTAATGACATAATGATAATTTTCGTAGTATTTTCTAGGCAGAGATATGTAGGTAGAGTCCGCGTGAGTAGGTCTTTTTCAAAAGCGAAATGACCCCGTTTTGTTTATCGCTGAACGGGCCTGTGTGTGTGGATATGCTAAACTAAATATAATAGCTCAACAATGTCTTTCGAACAGTATTAACGACGTATAGTTATTTCATTAGAAATAGGGACTAGAACATTGGAATAATAGTACGTTCCTACATTTATACAAATACTATATTTTTCGTAAGAACCTGGTAGTTTCAGTCATCTGCAGGTTTTGCTAAAATTCATTCGTGACTTCCGAGTCCCACTGGGTACCTGTATTATGTAAATTTATAACTTTTTAGGCGGTACGTTTTTAAGCAGGACAAATATTTTAAATACTTTTTTAAAGCTAGATTAATTAAATAATATGAATCAACATTCGGAGCAACACGATTGCAGTTTGAGTTAAGTTGTAACTTACTGCTAATAACAGTGCGTCTACTATGTTGTGTAGCTCGTCAAATGCGTGTGGCATACTTTATATTAGAATGTTGCAAATGACTCTTAATGTCATTAATTGTGTGACGGACTGACGGTTCATACATAAACGAGAAAGCCTATTACACCCACCCTGTCTGCTGGCTGCCACATCGATGACGTCACAGCTGGCACTGCGAGCACACGTGGGATTGTTATCTGCAGCTGATTTTTCCAATTCCTGTCTCTAAAATATACTGATACTGATGTAAATGACCGAGTAACGAGTAGTGGAGTATTAGAAACACTTCCGGCACCGTAAGCGACGTTTCTTCAAGAGATGCGGTTCAATTAACGATCTAACATTAAGGAAAGAATAAGTTAGACGAGATAAAGTCAAAGAGACCAGTCCCTGCGACGATCAACTCATCCGCACAGTCATGTGTGCGAGCCGTATTAAATAATAGACAAAACTAAAACTGGTACTTCGTGTCTGTTCGAGTGTCTGTCGGTCGCATGCTAAATATCGTTCGACGTTAGACTCAATTATTTAGGCGCAGCCTGCTTCTAGTTTCGCCAGTCGGAACTGCAGATACATTCATATCTGTTTAAGTAATGTGATAAAAACTGTTGATAAATTGATGCCTAACTCTACTCTTATAAATTGTTATATTATTTGACTAGCCCGTTGGCGCAGTTTGTAGTGACCCTGCTTTCTGCTTCGGGGGTTGTGGGTTCGATTCCCACCCCGAGTCTGGGTGTAATATACCTATTCATTTGTATATTTATATATGTACTATTTATAAGTATGTTCATCGAAAAAAAAGTGGCTTACTTTAGGAACAGACGACCGTGTGTGTATTGTGTAGATATTATATATTACATATATGAGCGTCGAGGATTGTAGTTAAAAAAGAAATGAAGTTAAAGTGTTACGTAAAAGTTAATTTAAATATTAAACAGTCTTCAATATAAACAATGCTCCATTTACATCGTCGGCTGAACTTTAACTCGAGTCTGCTGCTCGTTATCATTTCGTCAGATTCCAACAGTTTTGTTAACTTTGTAATCTCCGATCAATCGCAGTCGCTCGTGGCTCCATCCGCCGCGCGCCGCTTCTTATTAGCGAACACTGCTAACAGTCACTGCCGGACAGCTTCCGACACAGCCTTGGAACAAGTAATAATAAAAAAATTAATGTTTTATAATAAAGTGATTCACTCTCATGTTAATGAATATATTTTTTATGATATAATTTAAATGTATCATGTTTGTCTTTAAAAGCTGTTTATAAAAGCTCGCGCTGTTGCCGCGACTCGCACTGTGTCGCCTTCCGTCCTTACGCTTATAATTATCCACTGGCTAATTGTGACGCAAAATTACATATTTTTTTTATATTTTAATTTATGATAATGGCGCTACTGTCAATTAATTTTTTATAGCTCTAATTAATAGCACGGTAATTGAGGTCAAATGAAAATTGGAATGCGTATCTCTTAGTTTCCTTAATAGATAAATAAATAATCGCTAGCTAGAGATGATTGGCTAGTTTTTGAAGTAAAACTTCTTTAGGCACGCTTGACTTGGGGAGTACGCTGGTGTGAATGCGTGATGAGGGCGTTACAAAAAGTGTGATCGGGCGAGGTGAACGGAAGTTGAGAGGGAGATATAAGTTAGTGAAGAGAGAAAGTTTTACTTCAGTCGTGTGGTCTAAACTTCTAAAGTACACTCATTTTTTTGCTATTCAAGCTGTTAGAAAATCCGCCATGTCGGAGCTATGTGAATATCTGTCGTTCACAGCACTGGGTCTCAACTATACGATCAATCGATCAATAGACCATACCGCACTACTGTCAGCAGCACGCGTCGTACTATCGCATCCCGTCGAGTTGCGTCGGGAGAGATCACATGAGAATGGACTAATCGATTCAGCCTTTAACATCCCACTGCTGGGCATAGGGCCTCTTCCTCCATGTATGAGAAGGGTCAGAGTATAGTCCACCACGCTACTTCATTCTCAGTTAGCGGATATGTTTCCTGAGTAATGGTCGCTATTGGGTATTCATGACAACAACCGGGACTGACAGCTTAACGTGCTCTCCGAGGCACGGTGGGGAGATCCACAAGAACATCTAAACCGGAAAGAAATATTTTTACAAATACAAATATCCATCCGAAGCGGGAATCGAATCGATCGCCCACTCGGTACACGCACCACTATACCAGAGCGACGTCAATGGACTAATAGTTTCGTTGAAATCAGCGAAATGTCATTGCCTTATTACATACTCGTAAAAATACAAAACACATCGAATGCTGTATTTGTTATCGTCGGAGCTGGCAGATGCGCTCATGAAAAAATTGCACGCGCCGTTTTTTGTAACGTGTGGCGATTTTTTTTTTATTACAAGTGTAATGTTACGTAAAGTTTTTTCTGCAAAAGTTTTCAGACGAAACAACGACCTCGACGAAAATTTTCGTTGAACTAAATATAGTTGTGACGACGCGACGAACAGTCATGGGCGACGCTCGCGCGGGAGGTGTCGGCTGTGTTTACCTGTCGGCTCATAGCTCTAGACTTACTCTTAAAACCAATTCAATTATAGAAATACTGTAACAAATCAGTTTAACGTTCAAATCGTCTTTTGTATTTCAAAACGAGCCTATGTTAATAGCTTTTTTCCTAGTATTTTGCGAAGAGTTAACTGCTTTATTAGCGTTATCAGCGCACGCCTCTCTATCTGTCGGTATCTATCTGGCACTGATTTGATTGCGATAAGCGCGGGGGCGGGGGGGGGGGGGTGAGTTACTTATCTGCCGGCCCGCTTTACTATCTGTTCCGAAAACGAGGCGGAAGTAAGGGTTACTGAAAAATGTTGCAACTCTACGCCTCGGATTTTTTTAACTCGCAGCAAACATTTACCTTGTACCGTGTCGTCGGCCCGCGTCGAGGACAAGCGGGAGGAACGGGGCAGTGAACTGGTGGGGAAGTTCTGAATCGTGCTGTTGTTGTTTTCAATAAATAATCACATCAAAGAGGGTCCCGGTGTGAGTGAGTGGACGATTAAGTAGGTTAACTATCTCAATTCGGTTGCAGGATGGCGAAATTAATAGTATTTAGTTCGTCGATCTCGTGGGAATGTCATCGCGCCGTGCATTTGGTTCGGGACCTCTCAGTGTTCTGTTCACTTCTAGACTCGAACCATCCGGCTAGGAATAGGCTTTGACTAATTTTAAATTAAATTGTAAATAAAATACGTCATAATGACCTTATTTACAAAGGCTGGTGTGTGCGGGACCACTTTTTGTCGCTATTTCGCTCACGTGCTCTACAAGTGTGAGCGGTGCGCCTGTTGCTGCGATATACATAATATTATGTATTCCTCAATACTTTAAGCTTGTTTCTTGTGTATTTATTATTACACCTTTCACTGAAAATAATATACATTACGTAATCATTGACTTTATTACGTTTCTCAAAGTATTCATGACGGTTTAGCTTTTTCGATTCAGTTAGTCACAAATAAGCGTTTTAAATTGCCACGACGGTTAAGGGCAGTGATCCAAAGTAGATGAATTTAGCGAAACGATGCCAAACGCAGTTAATTGCGGAAACAATTGTTCTCCAATAGTAAAGCGGTCCCAGTTTCCACGTCGCGTTGTTACGGTTAGATTGGAAAGACTTTTATCTAATCGAGCTCTACGTTGTGACCAATCAGTGTCAGATAGCGCGGCGACTCTACCAGACTGCTTAATTGTATACTCTACGGTTTGGTTAAAAGTTAATTGTATACAGTTAGGTTTTCGGTTACCTATTTCTTTTCGTTGTTCAGATTGTTATCTCACTCTCTCTCGAAGACCATGTGTAAGTAGCAGCTCGTGTAACTACAGTTTGCTCGAGTTGTTGTTGCTTGAATTTAATCAATCTGTGAATTCTTCTTCAAATCTTCTTAAACTTCTGTAAAATCTATATACATAAAAAGTCGGACCTACATCTTCACCCTGCTCCACTGCCAGTTCGCAAATTATTTCTCTACTAAAAGTAACGATCATTATGGGGCGTTTATGGTAACACAGTTTGAAGACTATTTAATGCGTGTTAGAGCTTGGCGGCTAATATTTTGCAAACAAAAATCTTCATACAAAGCAAGCACCGAAACTATGGCCATCAACATTAGTAGAACGATTACCCCCTAGCAGTTATTATAAATATGCACCCCACAGTCCACACGCGAGAACAGTAACAAACTCATATATCACCTAAGACAACTTCACCTTTATAATTATGACGCAGTCGGGTATAGAAGTGCAAACGAACAGGAATCGGTCCGTTAAAGTATAATATTTTCAACACATTCCTGGCGCTTAGTTTTATAATCTCGTTCCCCGAGTCTCCGGCAACGCTCACCGCACGCTGAGCTGGCGACACACCCCCGATTGATACGTGTAGTGATATTTTTGTGCCAAGTTTGATCATATGATGATGAATGCCTATAATAAACGTCTCTCACTAAACTATCCCCACTAAGATTCACTCCTATGTCGGGGGTCTGAAGACACACAATACACAAGCACAAACGCCTAGTCCATGGCAAAGATCTGTATGGTCATTACAAAGGCTTGCCGTGTGCAGAGATCGATCCTGCAACAACCATAAACCAGTGCTTTGACCGCTATTGCGTTGTCACTCGAGGAAGGACGCACGCTGTGATACAGGCACGTGTCAGAAGGAAAGCCCCGATCTCCTCAGCGGCTGAACTCCCCAATCTCCCCCCGCAGTCGCAACGTGCGGCGCGCCTCGCCCTGCCATCCCTACCGCTCAGTAGAGCGCGCTAATTGGATATATTTAATACACGCGGTAATAAATCTTTAATAGCGACCGTTGAGAATGTTGACAGGAAAAGTCGTTTGAACGTTCAAGTGAAATCTCACTCGTTGTTCTGAGACGTGCTGGAAATGTTTGTTTTGTATTTCGTTAACGATGACAGTCGGTTCAAATACAACATAAAGATTGCTACAGTTTGTGATTCTTTTATCTTACAATTATCAATTTTTAACCGACTCCAAAAAAAGGAGGAGGTTCCCAATTCGACTGTATTTTTTTATATGTTACTTCATAACTTTTTACTGGGTGGACCGATTTAGATGACCCTTTTTTTTAATTAAAAGATGGTGCATGTCATGTAGTCCAATTTAAATTTAATCGAGATGTGACAATTACTTTTCGAGTTATTTCTAATAATGCTTATTAGAAATAACTATTATAATTATCTATTATAATTATGTATTAAAATATGTATTATTTCTAATAGTCAAGTAACTACATTATTATTTCATCGACCTATTTTGTATTATACATTATAAGTTTTCACTGGCTGAACCGATTTTTATGATTATTGTTTTATCCAAAAGCTTGTACTTGTCTTGTCTGTCACGTTTAATTTCAAAGAGAATCTGGAATATTTTTTAACGCTTCCAAATTCGCTAAAGTTGCATAGTCAGTGTCTGGTCCAAACAGGTTACAAGGAAATTTAAACATTCGCATTCCCTCAGATCTCATAATTACGTATCTAAACATTGTTTTCCGACGATCGAATTCGAAGAGATTTCACCTTTATAATTACGAAGTGCACCAAAACCGATAGTTATAAGTCAATTAACCTCAATCGCGCGCGGCTAAAATGTCGCTCGACGCGAGTTAAAAAAGTAATTACCGATCGGTCGCTTACGCCCGTTGCGAAATACGCGCTACCGACCGTCGCGTATTACTAATTACTAATCCACTTAGCAAGCGGGACGACATGAGGGACGACACGAGGGACGACATGAGGGACGACATGAGGGACGACATGAGGGACGGAACGCGGGACGGTGCACGGGACGGCTTGTATAAAGCTTCGAACGTCGTCGGCTTAAGCTAATAATCCCTTGATATAGTTCTGGAAGTGAAACTTCTTTAGAATCGTTGTGATTTCAAACCGGATGCAACGGAAAAACGACAGGCCGGAAGGGCCCGCGCTGCAAGCCGCTAATTTGAAATTAGTTTTATTTTTTAATTAGTTTTCCAAAGAAGTTTCACTTCTATCGCGTGTGAATCGCACACACACATTTTTTCCTAATGTCCTATCTTTGGTTTCGTATATATATACGGTTGTTATTGATACAGACAGAGTAAGAAGCAAAACATCAGAGATCTGCAACGGATCGATTACATCACCAAAGCCAAATTAACCCAAATAATCGAATAATTACATGTACCTCGACCTCGGACAGCTTTATCTTATTAATATTATTATGTTTAAAATTTAAATCATTATTTACTGTCTCGTCATCCACGACGGCTCATACTGGAGCTCCAGTAGGGTTGAAAGGTATTTTATCACCTTAAGTGCGTTGTAAACAAACGAGTTATCTGTTGCGCAGTGTTCGATCTAATCTAGACTGTATTTATATACATAATGAATTAATCTTGTGTGGATCGTAAAACTGCTCCAAGTGCGTGTAAGCGTGATTGTCAAAACTTGTAATTACACTAACATTAGTTCGCGATCGCCAAATGAATAGCAAACCGATTTAAAATCGATTACAGTTGTTAAATGTATGGCAGGCGATTGTTTATGTTACTTTGAGAATCGATGTGAGAATTTACGTTGTGATGTGTTTCGAAATTGCATTTGAGATAAGCGTCCGCTGTTTGAGTTCGTGCCTTTTATGTAAATATCGAATCGACTAGAGACTACGACCGCGAGTGACGCCGTGAGTCGAAGCTAGTCTTTTAGTGATTCAGCAGCAAAATGAAACGAGATAAATGTTGAGGTGACACTGCGCGGCGTGACATCGCTTCACGGTCAGGCGTCACCCGCGACGAACACGCTCGTGTGCTCCAGAAGCAATGCCAGTAACTTTGTGAAAATACAAGAGATGGCGACACCTCCTTGAGTAACTACATTCAGTAAATGTATTATTTATACATAGACATAGAGCTCGTCCGTTGTGGCTACCGTCCCGGTAGCGTCTCACGTTAGGGACACCGGGTGTAAATGTACCAGCATTTTGATAATATTGTGAAGAGCGAAACAAAGAAAATTGAACTATATCGAGAGTAAAAAAATATGACAAGTCTGACAACAAATAAGTATAATACTAATAAGTGACATGTTATTTTTATTTGTACTCGTATACTCATATGAGCATCACGTTACTCTTAACTAACAACTGTGAGCGTCCACTTGTTATTAATTCTTTTAACCATTGATAAAAGAGATAGATTACCACGAAGGTGCGTCTTCATTGTCACCGGCGTTGATAAACACGTCACCGACGCGCGACGGTCACCACTCGCACTCGTTCAAGTGTAAGTTAACCTCTCCATCGGGCTGACCTTTGATGCTAAATCATTCTAAATCGACTAAAAGGTAATTATGAAAGGTTTAAAACAGCGTTAACGAATGGAAAGTTGTTAAAATATGTAAATGAGATTAATTTAAACGAATGTCAACCGCTACATCAGCACGTAGAACTCTATTAAATATAAACAGTTACGTGTTCATATTTATCGAAGTGTGAGTTGCCCCTCACTCGTTACGATTAACATATCATTTGTATCATATTGAAATAGACGAGGGTCTTGTAGTGGCCGTGACCAATTCACTGTGAAACTAAAAATGTTAGCTGAGCACCAGTAAGGATCCGAAACTGAAGTTACTCCTGTCACGTTCGATTTCGTTAGTACTTAATACACGAATAAACAGCTCATTTCGTACTTCTTGCGTCTTATGTCGCGATAACCCAATTCTTCAGCACCATTGAACAGCGTCGAATACGAAACGTCCACGTTGCTATTGAATAATGTATAGCTTCATTAGCTTATTTAGCACGAGCTCGTGTGTTACCGGAAGTGGGTCGCGCGTTGTTCGGTGGTCGCGGAGGAAGCGGCTTGCGTTGATGGTAGGAACGGTTGGTAGATACGGTGTTTTAATGTTGCAGTTTATACGACGCAAATCATTGTTTTTTATTAATGGTGATGGACGAAAATGTCATCATTGTCCATTAACAATCACAACACTGACTCTACCATGTCACAACGTGGTAGCGATACTCGTGGCGATGCGAGTTCTTTATCTGGACATCTTATTATTTATTATGCCTAAGTGTTCTTCAACATAGTCAGTAAATTACATCAATAATGTGAGCCGTGAATTTATTCACAGTTCCTAATTTGTGTAGAAATAACATGGAATGTTTAGGCTATATTAATCCTTGGATTCCAATGATCATACAACAATTCCTAAAACGCGACGGTCGCATCAGACCTGGATCTTAGAACATGCACGTCGGAAATGACATCAATACATGTTTTATTGCATTTTAGTTTTATTTAAACGTTTATTGACATTCATAGAGTAATGAATATGTATGACATTAATTAAAATGTCCTACCTATCTAAACTTTATGTGTAGTAAAATGTACGGTACAAGGTTTTTATAATACATTATGTAATACGACGTACGATGTTGGTTAATCGTTCTATTGTAGATAAATATCCGGTGAGCGGCGTGAGGTTCGTATCGGAACCGTTTATTCGATAATGTCTTAATTTCTCATCCTCTGCTGCGGTCGGCGCGGCGCGGGCGACCGGGCGTCTGACTGGACCTCGCCTTCATAAATATGGGGATAAATTAATGTAGAAAATAAAATGATCGTCAATTTGTCTCGTTAAACGTTAGTTTGGTGTCCAGAGAAATGAGCGACTGTTTACTATCTTATTACAAAAAATAATAATCGAGTATTAAATGATCAATTTCATCGGTAGACGGAAGAAACGGAAACGGAGGTTTAATTGTATGAGTGTAGTGAACTGTGTGTGTGTCTGTATGAGTTACAGAATGACAATTCTTTGAAAACGGAGGTTTGATTGTATGAGTGTAGTGAACTGTGTGTGTGTCTGTATGAGTTACAGAATGACAATTCTTTGAAAACGGAGGTTTGATTGTATGAGTGTAGTGAACTGTGTGTGTGTCTGTATGAGTTACAGAATGACAATTCTTTGAAAACGGAGGTTTAATTGTATGAGTGTAGTGAACTGTGTGTGTGTCTGTATGAGTTACAGAATGACAATTCTTTGAAAACGGAGGTTTAATTGTATGAGTGTAGTGAACTGTGTGTGTGTCTGTATGAGTTACAGAATGACAATTCTTTGAAAACGGAGGTTTAATTGTATGAGTGTAGTGAACTGTGTGTGTGTCTGTATGAGTTACAGAATGACAATTCTTTGAAAACGGAGGTTTAATTGTATGAGTGTAGTGAACTGTGTGTGTGTCTGTATGAGTTACAGAATGACAATTCTTTAACTTGTCGTGAAAAACGTATTTCAAATGTAAATGAAGTATTCCATTAAGAGTCGTGACGATACAAATAATATGAAGTGATCTTAGAGGCTCTTCATACTGTGACGAAATTATAAAAACAAACATCTCCGGCAGTACTCGTAACGTATTTTAAATATAAAAAGGTATATTTCATTCAGAAGTCTTAGTAAGTCTCATGTCGGCGGCGCAGTTAACTGAAGTAAGCTCCAGTAGTAACAAGTGCCGCGGGAACTCTGACATTGAAGTATCATTAACGATAATAATTTGCGACCAGTTTGGCAACATGTCCGCCGTGTGATTTAATCTGGGTCATTTTACTCGAATTTGCTTCCCCCGACCTCACGTCTCGTCGTGTCGTCGTGTCGCCGATCGCGTCGTACACCGTAAACGAGACTATTACTGGGGCTAGTCTATTAGGTAGGGATCCCTAGTACATTTTTTTCACCTGATCAGTATCAAGCTAATTTTTTGGGAGTGGCTACATTTTGATGAGGCGAACAAAAAATTCCTCTTCGAAAACTCTCGATTGTGGTAGCTAACAGAGATAGTAGGGGGTAGAGCAGCAGTGAGCGTAGGACCGGGATAACGTACCAGTCAATTTGTAGGACAATATTACTATTAAATTATATAGATAATCACTAACTAAAAGAAAAAAAATCAGCTGGTTAGTAATAGTTTTTGATGACCTTACGAGGTCATCAAGTTGGTGACCTCGTAAGGTCATCAAAAATTAATTTTTTTTTCTGATTTTTTTTGCTTCTAGTTAGTTAATAGCTATATAATTTAATAGTAATATTGTCCTACAAATTGCGTGGTATGTTATACCGGTCCTACGCTCACTGCTGCTCTACCTCCTGCTAACTCTATTATCTACCACAATCGAGAGTTTTCGAAGAGGAATTTTTTGTTCGCCTCATCAAAATGAAGCTACTCCCAAAAAATTAGCTTGATACTAATCAGGTGAAAAAAATGTACTAGGGATCCCTACCTATATATATTATGTATATAAAAGAGATTTCCACCCATTGACTCATCACGATATCTCTGGAACGATAAGGCGTAGAGATTTGAAATTTGGTAGGAATATTCCTTTCGCCGAGTAGAGGCAGGGACCGGACAACACCGCTTAAGAGTTAAGCCTTTTCGCAGGGTAACCCCTACATGGTGTAGCCCTTATCGCAGAGTATCCTTTTATTCGAGTTACACCTCAAAACCCAGCGAAACGGGTAACTCCTTTAATATAGTAACCACGTGAAGGGGTTAACCCCTTCAGTGGCTTAAGCCTATGAGGAGGTTACCTACACGAAAAGGTTTTATTCGGGTTACCCTGAATTAACTAATAAAAAAATGAAGTAGGCACTACAAAACACACTTAAACAAAATCACTGCTAAATAGTTTTTAATTCCTTCCGTAGTTTCGTCCGAGTTACGACTTCCAATTTTCTAATTGAAATGATAATACATATTATAATAATAACTCTGAGAATGAACAAGTTCAGACACGAAAAAACCGGCGCGAGCATCGGCGCGGCGGGAAAATGCCACGTGTGGTAGTGGTTAAGCAATTCTCAATCTAATGTCAACTACGAAGAGTACATATTTAATGTACTTTGTCGGATTGGCTTACCATGTTACAGTGTTACAGGGTTTTGAAAGGGTATCCCTTATCGGAAAAGGGTTGGTTTAAGCCGTTCGCAGGTGTTACATGCATCAAAGGCTTTATTTTTTTAGCGCTTCAAAATACCCCTTCAAAAACCCTTTCAACGAGTACCCGGCCGGTCCCTGAGTAGAGGTCAGCTAAGAACGGGTTTTACGAAATTCAACCCACAAGAAAGGGTTGCGGGGGTTAATAGCATATATTGCCAAACAACGTTTGCGGGGTCGGCTAGTTTATAATTTATATTATAAACTAGCCGCGAGTGCTCATTAATTGTAAAGTATTTGAATGTCAAAATACATAATGATTCGCCTAAGCGATTGTAATTTAAAACCAACCTGATTAGGAAATGATAAAAATTAGGATAATTTCTAAAAAAGTTCTTGTACCTTACCCTATATTACGCCAACTACATACGCCAACGTCATCATTCGTTAAATAAATTCAAAGCGATACCGCGACTGTACTTCAAATTAACCATTAAACTGTATCAACAAGCGAACCAGTTGGACTGGCGGCGGCGGCGGCTCCCGGAACAATAACAGTTGTATCCGAGACCATTACACATGTTACTGAGCTAATGACAGGTAATAAAACTGTATCAGCGGCGCGGACTACAGTCGGCAATTACATCAGCAGCGATCTAGTAGAACACCTACGAACGGCTGCTGCGGAGGTGGGGGGGAGGCTTTAGAACTTTTTGTAGGCCTTTAGCTGATTAGCTCCTTAGTCGAATTGCCGACGAGTCGACGACCTCGCGGTCTGTCTAGCAGTCTACCGATGTGACGTAATTGTCTCAATGTATTACTTCGATGTTAAAAGTTTCCATTCGGTTTCCTCCCATTTACTTCGATTACAAGAGACACCGAGTTTGAAGTTGGTACAAAAAGTTTAATTATATATGAACTTATTTGTTAAGGAAATGAAACTAAATAATAACCGGCATACTTTGCATGAAACGTAAGGCTCACCTCGTTCGGCGAGCGCCGGCTGCCTCGTAAAAAATTGTTTTGGTTTCTCAAATGTTTTAACCTCTCAAGTAACTGTTATCTTTCAAGTAAAAACAGTAGAAATAAGCATTTTTAAAAAATTCCACGAACACATTCCGTCTGATTTCGAATTTGTAAAGTTCCGTCCGGTGTAATTAAGTTTACACAGCCGCTAGTGTCCGCCGGTGAGGGAGCTTTACAATGGATATTTACGTTAATCAAGCTTTTTTTTTTTTGGTTTTTGGAAAACTGACGTTGGCGCAGCGGTCACAGCATTGTATTGCGATTGGCTGTTGTGCGGGTGGTTGCGGGTTCGATCCCCGCACGCAACAACATTTGTATTGGCCATAGGTACAGATGCTTGACGTGGTCTGGGTGTTTGTGCAGTCCTTGTGGGACTCCCCACCGTGCCTCGGAGAGCATGTTAAGCCGTCGCTCGGTCCCGGTTGTTATCATGTACACCTGATAGCGATCGTTACTCATAGTAGGGAATATATCCGCCAAAACGCATTGGAGCAGCGTGGTGGATTAAGCTCCGATCCTTCTCCTACATGGGGAAGAGGCCTATGCTCAACAGTGGGATATGCTCAACAATGGGGCTGAATCGCGAAGGTAATGTCTTGGAACAAAAACTTACATGTAAATAGGTAAAATTATTACATGTAGATTTCAGACACCGCATCACTATTTACACAAAACAAACTTGCCTCGACTACACGTATACAGAATTATCGAGAGATGAATAACAGGACTACACAACTGAACCTCATACTGAGTCCCAGTGCTACGCTGGACCCTATAACAAAAACGTCATGTTTTCTTTGAAGTTTCGTCTCCCGGTCCATAAAGATCTCGTTCACCGATCTAATTACTGCCGACCACACTCTCCCGCGCAGTCGTTATCGCCGAGTTTGCCGATCTACGTGTTGACTACGTGTTGCGCCACCGATGCTTTGTCGGCGTGCTCTCGCTGACCTCCGCCCGTCCCTGCGCCAGACCCATCACATCGATTACCATCCGACTACACACACAGCGACAACACGAGCAGCACCTACTACGTCGCCGGATTGTACGATGTTAAGATATCCATCTATGATAGGTACATCTGTACGGTGCGAACGGCTGAACTATAATATTATTACAGCGAGGCGCATGCAACGTAATGCTCTGTCGGAAATGATACCTTTTGTTAAATGGCGTAGGATTGATGATTGTGTTTTTGTATGTATGATGATTTGTTTCGCACGTGTTCAAATTATTCAGTATTATTTAATGTCGTATCGTGATTCGTGCTGTTAGTTCACTGTGCAGGTGCTACGGCGCACTCGCCTCGTATTGACGCGCAGTTCCGGGCGCGGACGGAGAGCCGATGAACTCGACGTAATCGTATCGTTCCGGTCTCTCGACGACGACGCGACGGTCAACTTGTAACCGCTCTCACACACCACACACGCCGACTGATCGTAACTGATTGATTGTAAGTCAAGCAACAATAGTCAACTTACAATTGCTTTACAAGTTCAATTTGCCGTTGCTACTGGAATCTCTTTCAACCTAATATTATCTGATCGATGTCTACGATATCATAATCATCAGTAATTATAATTTTAATAAAAATTGGTAACGTTACCCTAACATTCATATAAACACGAAGAAACTGAGTGAAGTTAAAACAGTTCCATATGGGGACAAATACACGGCTGTACAAGCACTCGCCGCGAGTGAACCCGCGACCACCCGGGCTATAAATCGACTGAACCGTTACACTCAACGTCGGAGCGGGTCGCGAGCTGCGGCGAACAAACGCACAAATTTGCATGACGTATATTACGTGTAATCGTCGCTTAAAGACATCGCATTTCATCTCGTCGTTACCGCAACGCACGCAACGCGCTGTTGCCAGAATCGGTCGAGTTTCGGACTCGTTCGCCTCACACACGAACGCGTAATTATATTTAACCGAACTTTTAATTCTTTAATTTATCTTTCGTTTCCTTTATCTTATTACATTTCGGTTTGAGGTATTACCGCTTATCTGTCCTCTTAACGTTCAATAAGACTATGTCATCAATGTTTGCTTGACCTTGCTGTTTGTTTATGTTAATAAGTGTTACTATTAATGATCGAGGTCTAATTTTAGTTCATCGCGAAGCAAAGAAATATTGATCTAAAGCGAAGGCAGGGTCGGGAGCGATTTAGAAGATCGTGAAACGATAACAAGGTCACAGCGAGACCTTACGAAGTGACTGCGACCGAACACGGCGGCGGCTCACAGTTTAATGTTTTAATGTTAAATATTGCATAACACTGAGATAACGGTGCACTGATACCGTTTAATATTTTACTTTCACTGAGAGTCTATAATCTATAATTTAATTCTCTCAAAAAGTGAACTACCATGTACTTACTATGAGATCATCGGATTTGTTGTGAAGGTCTTCAACTTTTTGGGAAAAGATATATTATATAGAGATAGGTATACAATTACAACAAAACAATAAATATTATTTTTCGAAAATCTTGACCAAATGCTCAAAGAATAAATAAAGTGGCAAAATGGCACATTGAAGTTAAAACTGAAACCGTTCATGGGGTTTCGTTTTGAATGAGGTTTAATTGGTCGTGATTTCAATCAATCGCTAGTAGTCGTAGGGCGAAGTGTTCGTTCAAACCGTCACCGAGTTTATATTTAACGCGTCATAAATAGCACGCATCGCTGGCCCACTGTACGGCTCGCCGACTACCGGCCGCCGCCGGTCGCTGTCTGTACAACTTCTTTCGGCTGCAGCAGGCGAGATGGTGGTCCTGTGGGTGTTGAAGGGATGCGGATAAAAATTACTTAAAATGTTCAAGAAAAGAAGACTTGAGATTGATTTGTCACTTAATTTTCATTTATACTTTCAAAATTTGTAATAGTAATCATTTTGGTCAAATAGTCGACATATTATTTGTCGACGAAGGGTTTGAAATTAAGTGGGATTCTATTACTGATTGCAAATTACGTACGTCTTTTATGCAATGACACAACTTTCGCAAGAAATGGACTAGGATTGTATTAGAAAGAACGATCGCCTTCCAATAAGGATATACCGACTCATTGAACGCTTTCAATGCCCGCGGTCGGTTCCGTTCAGTTGTCCAACAGATCGATGGGGTCAGTATTGAAACGTTTCGCAGTAACTCAAGTTTATGTACCGACATCCTGTTTAGGTCATTTCGACTTAAATACATCTGCTCGTGACCAGCAGTTCATTTATTTTAAAACATATCTCTCTCTTCTCACCGTCTTTCGTTCTCGACTGTTCGGACACCTGCAAACAGTTTAATAGACTCGTTTACATATTAGTACTTTGGTTTTTTGTTCTTTAATCCGTTTCCATGACCATACGAAAACTTATAGAGATTAAACGAGGCCTTCAGCAACAATATTGACATAGAAGTGCATGAATTTATTGCAGTCTCAACTAACGGGCGCATTAAGTATTTCAGCTGCTAATATTTGAAGACTAAATTTGGGCGTATGAGATCGAGACACGCGGCAGCGTGTCAAGCCAAGTTCAAGCAAAAGAACTGGCGACTCAGCGCCGTGTGTATATTTACACGAACCATTTCGAGCGCCTTTTGACCCCTCCATAACTCAAAATCTATTCAACAGAAACAGATCAAATTGCATATATTTATTTATATCCATAAGGACAACTAGAACCCTAAATTTCATTAACCTAGTTGAAACGGTTACAAAAATATGAAGGTTCAAAAGTCGCAAATTTTCCACTGACTGACTGACTGATCAAAAACCTAACCCACTTCCAGATGACCTAGGAAGTCGAAATTTGGCATCTAGCTAGATAATTACGTGTAAGCGCAGGAAAAAATCTGAAAACAAAAAAAAGTTAAAAAATAGAGGTCCCCATACAAAAAAAAAAACGTTTTTTAATTGTAGCGTCTGAACCGTTATAAGTGGATATTTTGAAACTTGCACAAAATATGAAGTGATACATTTGCTATATAAAACAAGTATAAAAATAAAATGAACTCAAAAAATAAAGAGTGTCCCCATACAAAAAACTTGTAATTATTCATCCGATTGCTTTCAAAATCGATATCTGGGGACATGATTGGTCTCAGAAAACGAATCTGATAACAAAATGAGAAAAAGTAGCTGCCATCTTGAACTTTTTAGTTATTTGACAGATTGCTTTCAAAATCGATATCTGAGGATTCGGTTGGTCTCCGACATCGAATCCGTTAACAGAATGAGCAAGAAAAAAGAATAAATTTCAAATAAATATCTCTACAAAAAGTAATGATATCCCACCAAAAACATAAACGTGAAAAATGACAGCCAAGTTCAATAATAAGAATATGTTGTTTGTGGACTTCGCCGAAAAAAGTATTGAGATCTAAATGAGCGCCAAGTTCTACAGAAAATATTAAATTAAGCTAAAGATTTGACTTGGCTAGTTTTTACCTAAAAACAACATTAAAAAGCTATTAGCCAAATAAAAGATGAATTATTAGTGAAAACTGGCAAAGTTAAATCTTTAGCTTAATTTAATATTTTCTGTAGAACTTGGCGCTCATTTAGATCTCAATACTTTTTTCGGCGAAGTCCACAAACAACATATTCTTATTATTGAACTTGGCTGTCATTTTTCACATTTATGTTTTTGGTGAGATATACACTACAAAATAGCACAGAATTGATCCATCGTAATAATAACGTATACGTGTGGTACCCAGAAGATAGATTTTTTCGACATATAACTCGCTACTGGCTTGATTATACTTTAGCAAGCTTATAATCAAACTTGTCAGTCCTTTGCTCCTACTGGAGCAGATCTCGCAAGTGGTGTGTCCTGTCTCAGTACATCAAGCAGGTCACAGGAGATTGCTCTCGTCCGCCGCTCACGAGAATTTCGGAAGCTGCTGCCTTCATTTGATGTATGAACTCTGGGCAGGAACTTTCTTAATGTTCATAGAGATTTTTCTCTATACCTAATTCAAACACAAAATTTTCGCTATAGATAATATTTTAAGTCCGTCCTTTCATACTACAAACTCTGAAATGGTGCCATTTAAATATTCCATTTATATTATGTAATTTACTAGATACGTATAATTATAACAAAGTATATAATTGCAAGCTACGGGAAAACAGCTGCAATTCTTAGCGACAGTGTTTCGTCGCGTGAGGCCGCCTCGTTCTGAGCCGAGAGTGAAAACTTCAAACATCACAACAGAGCTATTGTGGTGTCCGTCGCGGCGCGTGCGCTACCTGCCTGCCTGACCGCCTTTACTGAAAGCAGTTAGTATTTCGTAACTCATAACTAATTTTTTCATCATTATAAATGTATGGAAATATATTTTGATCTTATTCCTTATTACTTACGAATTACGATACTATTACTTACGATTAAAAAATGTTTAAAATTTCAAAAATATTAAGACCCTATACCTATTATTATAATTATTGCACATCTACAAAAAGAAAATTTCGGGATACATTATGCAAAATTAACTGATTGCGATCGTTCTGAAACCCAATAGGAGCGGTGTAATGACACACACACACACACACACACACACACACACACACACACACTCGCGCTACCGCGAACAGTGTTGACATAGTTCACCTCAAAGTGTTGATGTCAGAATGTAGTTTTATTTGCACAATAGAAATTCTTTTATAGCCGTTTAGAGTAAATATTTGTAATATAGAAATATTTATCGCGAATGTGTAGTGCGCGAGCTCCAATGCCTCCGTGTCCTGTAAGTTTCGGTCCCATCCTGTCCTGTGCGGTCCGGTATCAGTTTCAATATACGGACAGTTCCGGAGCACTTCCACGCTCCTCCAGGCACCGCTGCTCACCGACACATAGCGAACTCTGCTCAAAGCGATCGTAAAACGCACAGGTAGTTAGAATATCAAAATTATGTGTTTCGCGAAGCAGGCCAGCTCCATAGATTCTGAGTTGTTAATGCTCATAATTCTGCTTTCTCTTTTAACCACCGTTTGTGCTCAATTTTCAATTATTATTTATTGAGAATGGAAAATGAAGATAATCAATATGAAATGGGAAACACATTGCAACTTGACGAATTATCATAATAATGTTATTAACATATCTCATTATTGATTCCCAAGGAGGGTTGATGTCAGGCAGGCGGCCGGTCGTAAAAAATAATATTATGCCAAATCACTTACAACATGAGTCTGAGGAAGAGAAGAACATGTTGTGCCGACCCTATATAAATAGGATAAGGGCAGGGAGATGATGGACGCCGCAGCTGTCACGTCAACCATCTCAATATGATCAATCATTACTTTTTTAATCATTTAATCACATATAGTGTATCAGGATATTAACTATTAATTGATTTGTAGTACATCAATGTATAATGATTATTTTGGTTGGATTTATAATGCGATTAGAATATGCCCCATGCGATGGTGGTAAAATATAACTTTATTGCTTTTCCACGGCTAAGAACGTTACGCGTAATAAAGTGAGTGTATGTGCGAGTGGTTCAGATCTGCAAAATGTTATTTATAGTGATCGGTCTTCGCTGGAATGTGCAGACGACATTCGGGCACATCATAGATCACCAGTCTGCAGATTCCTGTTATTATTATTTAACCGAAGTTCTTCCGCAGACGACGCGACGCCACGCTCTAGAATTCTAGATGCACCGTCTAATGTGTGTTTTTCCATAAAGATGATTAGAAATTTTAATGACAGAGCAATATCACCTATGTCAATGGTAAACTCAAGTTTTAGCTTTAAAACAAGCTGTTATAAACCAGTGGATAACTGCAAAATATACTCTTTACCTTATGACACGTTTGTCTAATACGCGTATGAGTAAAACTTTAAACGTGAAGAGTTGAAAACGTAATCTACTGTTAGTGCGTTTTATATTGTATTTATTAAACCTGTTGTGTTCTAAATTGTAATTTGGTGGTCGTTACTTCAGTAGGTTTTAGCTACAATCACAGACCACAGAAATATACTCCGTGGCTACAATCAAAACTTATCTGTCGCAAAATGCCAACGTAAAAATCGTATCAAGACTTTCAAAATAACAATCGCGGTAATCCGTAGAATCAAGTGTCATTTATGATATTATCACGATTGGCGATTGCTCTGTAACATGTCGCGAGATTTAGCTCTGTAAATAAACGACGATATTAAATGAGTTGATCGCATTGATTTTCAATTTTAAAGTAAATACGAGTACTTAAGCCTCGCGATAAGCTTTTATATCAATTTTGTAATAGCGTTATACAAGTATGTTGATAGTGAGAGTTTTAAAGGCAAAGTTTATTTTATATTTTAGCGCATTTAAAATAAAAGCTTGTATTTAAAAAGTTTTCACTTTCAATATAATTATCATGTGAATGAAATCAGAATTAGTAATGTTAAATATTATATATTTCGTGAAATATATTGAATTGTTTCATCATGTCATTGAAAAGTTCTTACAGATGCTGGAAATTAAGTAATTAAATTAGATCGTTCGCAATATTTATTTAAAATAATAATCAAAGACTATAAATAATTAAAGTGGACGGTAGCTGTCTACCGTCCACTTTAATTATTTATAGTCGTCAGGTGTTCACGTGGTCACTACAAATTATAATTTGATCGTGGCCGAGATTTTTTTTAATTATGTCTATTATTCATTAACCATAGTATTGGTGATTAAGTGTTAATGTTTTTGACTTAGCCTTGTACTATTGGAACGTGGCTCTGCGGTTAGTAAGCGATCTGTGCGCGCGTTTATCAGATCACTTTCATCAATGGGTTTAACTTAACATCAGTTTCTTAAATAGACTTCTTGATTATCAGCTGTTAATGTTAAACATATTTTTTGATTTTAGTAACTACATAAATATTGGATATAGCTTTTTAATTTACTTTTATCTAGTTTTAATACTTTCGCGATACGTTGCTTGTGATAACATGATCGAGAAGTTTAGTGGAGATATTGCACGCGTCACACGCTTAAGCGTGTGGGTGTGCTTTACTATCGAAAGACGGCTCTGTGTCCATTTTCCAAGATAAAATCGTTCTTATACGTTAAGTTAGGCACTGAATTTTAAAAAAAAAGGTTGTTTCGGAAACTAGACATGTAAATCTATAAAGTCAGCGTATTTTCTTTTCATTTTGTTTAATATTTATAACAAAAAAAACGTAATTAAAAAGTGATATGTCAGCTGTCCGTTGGTCTGTGCCCTTTTGTTGTCTTCACGTTTTAGAAAAATATAAACAATTAATTGTAATAATTTCTTTTGAATAATACTTCAGTCACTCTAAGGATGAACTGTATATCTTTTTATGATTGAACTCTTAACCGTTTTAAAGATATTAACGAAATTCGAAAGATTTTCTGGGTTTCTTTCATAAATATTTTTTCTTTTTTAAACCCCGGGGCAAAACGAGGGGTGATATAAGTTTAACGTATCTGTGTATCTGTCTAACTGTCTGTGGTACTTTTTTCTAGTTGATGAGGGGATCTGACTACCTTCCTTATGTCCTATCGATTCGAAATTTGGTACCGTGTTACTTTAATGATATTGAAAGTATATGGTAGGGTAACCATGACTTGATCAGCCGTTCGAAGATCATCAGCTCTTTAATAGTTGATGAGGGTAGAAAAATATAAACAATTTTAGCGAAATGTATAAGCTATTGAACGAGCGGATAAATAATAAGATGTTATCTATCTTCGCTGACTCTTTATTGAAGAATAATAATGATACAAAAACAATATTCAAGTAGCAAAATATAAAAAAGTAGCAAAATACAAAATATAATTATAAGATAGTAGAAAAACAATATATTCAAGTAGCAAAATATAAAATATAATTATAAGATAACGTGCTACGTGTACGTACATAATTTTACTTACTAAATTGAAAAACAAATTATCAAGAAGAATTTAAAATCAAATTCTTTGACGACTATCAAAAACACGCCACATTACTCTCCTCCGAGACCGAAGGTCAATAGCCGGTTGGCGGGCCAGTGGAACCAGATGCTGCATAGCTCTCCGTGAGTTGGAACTGTCTGCGGTGATGCTTGCGAAGCCTGCGTTGCCGTTCAAGCTGGAGGTTACCAGCTTAGCTAATGACCACCAGTTTAGCAAATGAGCTCGGTTTAGCGAATGGATGAGCGGATGATAAAATATTCGCTAACTCCGCAGACTTTTTATTAATGAATTGTTATTTTGCTATAATATAAAAATGAATCAAGTAGCAAAATGTAAAATATTAACAAGAAGAGCCTAAAATCAAATTCTTTGACAACTATCAAAAAATGTTTTTATTAAAATGATAAAAAGAGGTTTTTATTATTATTTATATAAAAAGTCTATATATGTAGAGACGCCAATTATACCCCGTCCGGCGACTAATGATCTTTTTGACACTTCAAGAAATTTTGACTTTAGTGACTACCTCACACGTTATTGATTCGATTTGAAATAATAATCGATTTTATTTAAGAAGAACTTTCATTCGATTTAATGAAATACATTTAGTTTTAAAATATTATTTATTTATTCGTTTATTAGTTTTTTTTTTTAATTATAAATGAAATATATAAATAATAAATCAGTAAAATAGAAATATTTATACATATAAATAATATAACTTTATAGCGCATTATAGGTTTAATGAATATTTATTTTCTCATTAAAAACACAGTAACTTACAAAATATAATATCAACATTTTATGTGGTTAAAATACAAAAATTGTCCAGCCGTTCACAGATACATTACGATTTGTTTTATGTGTAACACTGTACTTACAACAGAATTCCAATCACCAAACATTTTATACACGCTAAATTAGACCATTCCTCAATTCATATAAATTATTATCTAACTTGAATTCAAAATAAGTGTTCCTTATAAACTTTTTCAGTATTAGTTCTCTAGATATGTTTAAATAATGTTTTTATAATTTTATATTGTACTAGCTGTGCCCGCGTCTTCGTCCGCGTCGAATTTAACAAAATATTCATTGTTCAGTTCGCGGCGAGCATCTCAAGGAAATAACGCTGGCTCGCCGAGCTTTAAATGTTTCGCTGTTAATTACTTCTAATGACGATATCTCAAAAACTATTCATCTGATTGATATAGTGTGAAGGGTAATTTTAATCTACATTAAATTCCTAAGTTAATTAACATACTATTTTGGATAAGGATTAATACTGAACTAAGGAGAGTAGCTTTAAAAATAACATGTTGTTAATTAAATGTTTTTAATTAATTTGAACATAACAGTGGTTATTGTAAGTCAACCATAAGAGATAGAGATATGCTATCGCGGACTTTTTTGTAGTATTTTAATAGATTTTGAATTCGCTTGTACATTACTTAACTATATCTTTGTTAGTTGGTTTGGAGTCATAGATACCATTTTTATTACTTTTTTTTATTAAATTTATAGAAACAATAATCACATGACGTAAAATTATTTTTATCATATGATCGATTTATTATCGATTTATTATTTCAAGAACTGTTTCATAGTCTGTGGTTGTTTGTTATGCACAGGGTACTTCACTCAATCAATCAAATCGTCAATAAAGTATGACATTACAGTAGAATTTTAGTACGTTATTCCGAAAAAAAAAACAACTGTAATTTATAGGCGTGGGCTGTCAAAAAGATCATTAGTCGCCGGACGGGGTATAATTGTAATTATTCCTTTTGAATAATACTCCAGTCACTCTAAGGATGAACTCTTTTTCTTATTATGACTGAACTCTTAACTGTTTTAAAGATATTAACGAAATTCGAAAGATTTTCTGGGTTTCTTTCATAAAAATTATCACCGTCTATTTTTTTCCTCTCTCCTTTTTCATGAACTATTTATTTTTTAAATAACTTCTGCTGCATCTAGCGACATTATTGATATTTTTGGCAGTGAAGTTAAAATTGTATCTATGTTTCGTAACGTGTCGACAGATTTTCGATAATATAAAATGCCAAAAGAAAATAAAAACTCTGCAAGAAAACGTGATCAATTACAACGTGATTATAAAAGAGAACGTCGTAAAAATTATGAGTCTTTCGAAAAATTATAAAGATGATGTTATGATTGAGCTGAATAAACCTGAAAGCTGCTGTCTTGGAAATAAACAAAGTGGAATCTATTCTGCTCAAATTCCTAATAAGGACGATGTAAACCTTGCTCAAAAAAAATGTCGAATGTCTCAAGTTCGTCAAAACGATGATTTTAGACAAAGCGAACGAGAAAAAGATAGGTTAGCTAAGCAGGCTCAGCGATAATTTAGTGCCTACCTTAACATATAAGAACGATTTTATCTTGCAAAATCGACACATAAAATAATAATATTTTATTCAATTGATTTCTCTTTTAGGCAATTATTATTAATTTCAATTCGTAACACAGTGAGCGTGTGAGGCGTGCACTTTTGGATTTTCCAAATTATTTAATTATCTTCTTGCATTCAATTTATCGCCGCGGAACTTTAATATTGTTTTATAAAAAACTTCTGTTACTTGCTGTTCTTTGTTTAATTTCTTGTTCTTTGTTTAGTTTCTGTAATTTTCTTGTTACACTGTGTAGCGTGTTTATAGCAGATATAGTTACAGCTACAAGAAAAAAGTGGTAATACAGTAACAAAACAACAATCTATTACTTTTCATAATATTAATAGAGATTTAGTCTCAGGTGGCCGAACTTACCTGCCTGCTGTTCATAAAAACATGCGTATTTAACATTCAATAACAGATCAATTCTCGTGATTGAGTCGATAATAATTAACCGTACCTGAGACGGCTGCCCGGTTGCTTGCTCGGATCCAAAGCCGCTGCCCGTCCGCCGGCGCTCTAATGGAGGAAATCTTCAATCTCTTACGTAAAACATAACGGGGAGCATCGGAAACGTGCGCGCCCTTCATTGCGTTACTCAATTAAGTTAGTAGAGTCAATTGAAGTTTTATAGATTTCTTTTCAGAGATATGGCTGATAAACGGTACTGTATTAATATTATTTCAAAGTTCAAATCATACGTCGAATAAAACTGACGAGCTTTTGTACCATTCGCGTCGTTTTGCAATAAAATTGTTTATGACGCTTTGTGTGTCGACCGACGCGCGAAAAATTAAACTCTGACCTTCGATGTATTGCAATAATCGCAGCACGAAATTTTTTCAATCAAATTCAGCGTGTTATTGTTTTGTGGATGGAGAGCGCTTAGCGTATTTGTTTGTTATTGTAGATTTGTGACGAGTACAGTGGAGCGCGTTGCTATGTGGCCGCGACGCGCGTCTAAATCAGACGCAGACCTGCGCTTGTGTCATTATCCAATTGTTATGTAAGCGGCGACGACCTAAAATCGAATCTGGACGTGAGACTGAGCTGAGCGCGTCGATACCTGCGGTGCCACTGCGGGCGGACACTAGCACTGCGAGAGCTAGCAGTGGGATGTTTTATAGCCTATTCTATAACCACTTATAGTACTTATGTAGAAGCGCAGGAGTAACTAAAGCCGGTTCCAAGTTAAGTCAATTACAAACTATAACTTCTCACTCTTTATAATAATGTTTTAATTGTGAATGATTATTCAACACGCAGCTATCTACTACGAAGATAAACGGCGTTCATTCGTATTTCGATTAGCGTGACAAGTAGACGGATATCTAAAATTCTAAATAAACTGCATATAAATGGTATGTTAGCCCGTCAATATACGAATAAGTGTTATTATAGTTATAGAACTCTTAAGATATTTATTAAAATTGATTGCCAATTTTATTTTAATTTGTCACGTACAAAGTCGCTCGCTGTCAGTGCGGCCGCGCACAGTTAGCTCTGCCAAATCGGAAAGTTCTATTGACTTTGCAGCGGTTCTGTTTTCAAGGGTGTCCAGAAAGTGGCCCGGTTGCTCCGTGATCCTCCGGGGTACGGACAGGAGCTGAGTAGCCCACCGTGCACTACGATACGTGAACTAGTTTCAGTATCGGCCTTTTCCTTTCAGCCTCGTCCTTGTCTATAGCGATAGAGTGTAATAAACGTTATACTTATAGATTACATGGTATTAAATCTTATAAAGTTACAAGTTTAATCAGTTTGAGCCATTTAAATTAATTTCGTACTCCTGTGGGCCTACTAACAACTATCGACGTTTTTGTCCAATGAGCTGATAAGCAAAGTAAATAATGTTTAAAAATCAATGCTTGTTATATAAATCATATTTTATCTCAATCTATATAAATGTTACGTTTGAAAATATTATAAATTAAGCACGGACCTACAAATTCAATTCTTTTAGTATTGTTTGAGGAAAAATAAATCAATTAATTCATGAGAAGGAATCGTAATGATAATTGACGTTTTAGAATTGATCCCGCTCCGATATGAGGAGTATCGCTAGCTGTTAGTTCGCTCAGGACTAAGGCATGCAGAACCGAGTCCGGTTCCAAGTTTCTGAAACCCGGTTCCAAATCGAGCTCAGAACCGGGTAACCCGGTTTTACCCGGTTCTTTTCTAATACCACGGAAAAAAATACGAAATAAAACAATCCATCCATCTTCCAAAATTTTTATATGTGGTGTGCCAGTTGAACACAGTAGTTTGTGGTTCTTTAATCTCGCTGCAGTAAGCAGTAGTAGCAGCTTCTTGCTGAATAAATAAATGAAGTGGAAGAATATTAAGCATGGCCTCCATTGCCGCAGTAGGAGTGGTTCTCATGCAGCCCGTGACTGCCATGCACACTAATCTTTGCCAGCTTTGTAGCTTGGATTGCGCTGTGGTAAGAAGTGTCATACCACATACTACAGCTCCAAACTGATCATGGGTCTGATGACCGCAGTGTAGAGCCATAGAGTCAGTTTAGGGTTAGGGCCCCAGCTTTTCCCAATCATTCTACGGCACTGCCAGAAGATGATGCTGGCTTTGTTTAATTTGCTTTCCAGGTGTTTGGACCAGTTTAGTTTATTATCAAGTATTACACCAAGATATTTAACCTCTGTAGTTAAATTCAGGGTTGAGTTAAAGAGCATAGGTAGAGTATAATTTCCCAAGTCTCGTTTGTTCGTGAACATCACTAATTCCGTTTTATTCGGGTTTAGGGATAGATTATGCTCTTCGCACCATCTTTCTACTAATAGCAGGGCTGTCTGAGTTTGTTCGCAAAGTGTACTAGTGAACTTGCCTGTTACTAGAATAGCCAGGTCGTCTGCATATCCTATTGTATAATATCTGTTGTCGTTTAGCAAGGATATTAGATCGTTGACTACGAGGTTCCATAGCAAGGGTGATAACACCCCTCCCTGGGGGCACCCATTATCAACGATAGCAGCTTGTTTATTGTCGTTGTCTACCCTCACAATTCTACTTGCCAGCATGTTTCGGATCCAAGCAGTTATAGTTGGGTTTGTATTGTGGCGGTTTAGTGCTGTGACTATGCTGTTGAAGTTAGTTTTATCAAATGCACCTTCGATGTTGATGAAGGTGCCTAGACACGATTCTTTGATTGTAAGTGCCTCTTCGATCTTGCCCACTACAGCGTGTAAGGCTGATTCTGTAGATTTACCTGCACTGTAAGCATGTTGATTCTTATGTAGTGGTACTTTTGGTAGTACGTTATCTCTCAGGTATCTATCGTACAGTCTCTCCAAAGTCTTTAGAAGGAAGGAAGTGAGACTGATCAGCCTATAGGACCTTGCATCTGAGTAGTCTGCCTTGCCGGGTTTAGGTATAAAGATAACCTTTACTTCCCTCCATGATTTGGGCACTTAGCCAAATGCCAGGCAGGCTTGAAAGATTGAGTTAAGTGTGTGGTTCAATCGTGCATTGTGGTAACAATAGTACAGTCCGGGAAGTGCGTCTGGATTAGCACTTGATGTGACTCTTCTAGTGATTTGGTCTAGAAATTGTCCAGTTTCCTCAGGGACACCAGCTCTCGTTGTGCATATCCCCAAGCCTGGCAAACCCAGGAACCTCACCTCGAGTAGAGCATGCACCCGGGTTTACCCGGTTTCTGGGGTGCACAAATGACTCAATCGCTTCGCAGAAGTTGCGCCAAGCTCGAGTCCTCCAAAAACGTATCCGCTTCTTGTACAAGGCCTTTACATTTTTGTAGTGATCCCAATCCTGGTGATTATATGTGTTCATGGCTCTATTGAGTGCTTTCCTGACCTTAGTTCTAAGGCGTTTTAGCTCTGGCCCCGCCATGATTTTTTGTCGGTTGGGTTCTCCGGAGGAGGAAATTCGCGATGCACGCGAGTCCGACCTTGCCAGATAGAATAATTTTTTTTAAATAACGCAGCAAAATATAACTAATACTTTACATTTTAATATTTTGGTCGGAACCGGGAGAACCGGGTTTCATATTATTCAGAACCGGTTCTCAAGATCAACAAAAAACCCGGGTTTTCCCGGGTTTTTGAGAACCGGGTAAACCCGGGTGCATGCGCTACTCAGGACAAACGCAGCTGTCATTTATCTGCACGAGATTGAAATAAGAACTTGAAGATGTTTGATAAGCTGTTAATACCAGTTCTTGTGTGTAATGATCCAATTCATATTTATTTATAATTTTATTTTATAATATATTTATAAGTTCCTACATTTTTCTTGTAATGAACTTCTGTTGTTAGTTCGTAACTTATTAAGTAGTTCAAAATAACGAGGTGGCGAGGTGACCTCTCAGTTTTTATATAAAAGTGATTCATCACAAGCTGCAGCTTTTTCTAGACTTTGTAGTTCGACCACATTTACTTACTGCCGTTATTTAAAAAAAAATATGATAGCAGGCAATCGGATTGTTTAAAATAAATCATCGTGTGTTTTGCAAATTAAATTTTATAAGTTATTGATACAGTACACGGCCGTAAATAATGCACATCGACTTTTAGAAAGAGACAATCAACTAATTTGAACTTTGTAGAGCGTTATCTCTGACGCACATTACCTATGAGACGTATCGGACTGTCAGTATTTCATATGACAGATCTAATAGTGTAAGAACCCAGTTCCCAGATCACCTGTCATATTTTTTTGAAGGACAAAATATATTAAATTCAAATTCAAAATATTTTATTCAGCATAAAATTATTACAATTTCTTACTGAACGTCATGAGTCTACTACCAGTTCGGAAAGAAAAAGCTTCTGACCTGAGAAGAACTGGCGAAAGAAACTCAGCGGGACTAATATCATTTTTTTTTAATCATGTTTTTTTTCCAAAGCAGCAGCCTGGCGGCGATCACATCATTCCCAAGGCGTACTGTCTTCTACAAAATCGTTAATCGAATAATATCCTTTAGTACACAAACGTTCTTTCACAATTTTTTTTAAATTTGGCTGCTTTATATACGTAAAAATGTTATTAACCAGCTATTTTAGTATTTATCGCCAGACACTAATTATATTACTATATTTTAAAACCTGTAGAAAATATTTTAGCAACTCTTTATACTACGATGTATACTGTAATGTTTTGTCAATCAGAAACAAGGAAGTCTGGGGTCTGGGATCTTGGACTATAACGCTCTACGAAGTCGAAATTAGCCGATTGTCTCTTTCCAAAGGTCGATGTGCAATATTTATGGCCGGGTACTATACTAAAGTATCTTTAAGTACGACCTTACCGACTCTTATAATATCTGTGATTTATCGAACCGTTGGCAATGTGTTTTAGTATAATTTGTATAATCGAAATGCTTTAGTAATAGTGTCTGTGCTACCGTTTTATATCGAAATATTTCGTCGGTAGTTTTCCGAGTCACACGTGAGAGGCGAGCGCGCCACTCTAAATAAAACGCGACACACGGGCGGGCGTCCCGCGCCGGAACGCACACACAGTCACCTTCGAATTACTAGCCAAATAAGCGTTTTTATTTCTACTTTATGAAAAAAAATTAAAGCTATAAATAAAAAAGCTAAGATTTCTTGAAGCAGTTACTATGCACATCAAACAATCTTGTCAGATTAGAGATAGGTATTGAAATTTGAAGTTGAACGTGATGTCTGTGTCGGCTAAGGGCATCTAGTCCCGTGTTGTGGGCAAGTACATACACCCATCGGTAGATGCGTTGGCTTCTATGCCGACACTGAAAACATTGACACAATTCCGATTGACCCCAGTTGTTAATTTCTAAACAATGAACTATCAAATAGTCCGCATAATGTATAACATAGTACAAACTGTCGAATTTGGCAACATAGTAATCGTATGCATATTTCATGCTCGTATATTATGCCTTCCAGAATTTGATTATATTTCTACTTTAAATTACTACTTAGGTAAAATTTATGTTTTTATTTAAAACCACAAGCGGCTGTAACTGTAGATCATCCAAAACTATTTAAATGGCTTCTTTACGTATATTTTATACCTTTCTTAATTCAGACGCAGCATGTTGCGTGTAACTATGTAACTTACAATCATGTAAAAATAATTTCACTGAGTTATGTGGCTAGTGCGAGCCAGCGGGAAGGTGTGAGATTGTTTCACAATATATATGTGAAATGTAGTTTAAGCTATATTTTATAACCGATTAACTCATCCCGTTTTAACAAACAATTCATATGAAAAAAAAATATGTACATATTTCTACCAGACCCGGAAATTGAACGCACAACGCCCGCAGCAAAATCCAGGGATATTGTAACTTGCACCAATGAACAATTCAAAAATATTACACATCGTGACTTAAGTTTTTTTAAACATTTAGTTATTTGAGTATGATAATACGTCTGGCTAACCGTTACTCATGTTTGATAGCATACTTTAAGCAAATAAAGAAAAACGGCCACACTCACACACGTATTGTTTTATGTCACTGCGTGGTTGTACATGTATTTAACAAAGATTTTAATGTTCGTCTGTAATATATTACAATTAGTGTTCATAATAGAGAAGCCATAATAATTTTTTTTAATTCGTGATATTTTCTATTGTCATAATAAAGATAACGTAGCCGGTGACAGAAAAACAGACGGACGGACAGTACAGTACTAGTAATTAGATTCTCATGGGCACCTTTGTATGGAAGCCAAACTACCTTGAATAGATGAAAAAGTAAACATCTTTTGACACAGCCTTTTAAGGCGATATGTTTTATCTCGAAGCCACGTGTGCTCGGCTCATTAGCGCTTTCGGTTGCAAGTGTTCGACCGGTAAACAGCGAGGCGCTGAACACGTGAGAGGCCGACTTAGTTTCGTTACGTCAGAGGAGCCTTTGTCTTACGAGGCGAACACTTGCTTATATGAATATCATTTAGCATCGCCGTCGCGCCCGGCGTGAAGTTTACACAAATTGTCACGTTTGCGTTAACGGAAATGAAGTGGAGAAACTTGCAGCATTCCGTTTACGATACTTCAGTTATGTGTACTAAAAATATAATGAAAAGTAAAAAACTATTTGATGATTTTATACTTATTTTGTGTTTATAGTACCTACTTACTTATAGTAAAATAGAACATTCTACTATAAAGATAATTTTCCTCTATTTTTTATGAACTCTTTAATATGTTGATAAGCTCCTTACTAAACTTTACATTCTTATGCAAATAAGTCTTTAATCAAGTTGTTATAACAAAGTATTATTATCGGGTCGATGAATTAAATAAAAATATTTGGCAGTTATCGCGTTTACAGAAATCTCACTTGAATGTTAGCGACCACACCGCGTGCAGTTGCGGCCGCCGGGGTCAGGTCTCCGCTCGACCAATTAAGATACGATCAGGGCGCAGTGTTTATATAACCAAATGATAATGACGTGTGTGGGATTTCAATTTAACTCCGTGAGTGATAAGCCGAATCAGTTAGGTACTAACTGTAACTGAGAGCTAAAATCTCAGTCCGGAAATATTTTGATTATTTCGTGCGGATTGCTTGAAAGTCTTCATTAAATTATTTTTTTAATATCACACCCAGACGACAGATACTTTAAATATCCAAAAGAAATTATTTTTTATAAGATATTTTTATCAATAAAATGTACGAGTTTTATTAATATTTATATTAAAACAGATTGTTTTTATACAACTTACTGACAATAATAACGGCATTCTTTTTATAGAATTGTTTTGTAATACAACATAAGTCTAATCTGAAACTTTTTAAAAAAAATTTTTTACTTTTATTTGCTAAATTTCTTTCGACACAATTAAACTTAAGTACGGCTTACGCGATTGATGACACTAACTATACACGGCGCTACTCGCGGCGCGACCGCGCGAGATTTCGGTCCGTGTAAATCGCTCTCCGATACAAATGCCCGATCGACAGTAGAGCAGATAATGCCGCGTTATATACGATAATTGGTGTCCAGTTAGATTGTAATACATTATTCTACGTACAACTGAGTCGGGTGTGCTACGCGTATGTGTAATGCACCTGCAGGATTTCGTTTATTTTATATTGATAGATTTCGATAAATTGTTTGGAGTTTTGTTGAGTTGGTTTGTGGGAATTAAGTTCAGCACATGTATGTACTTCACTTATAGCACTGTATTTTGTTCTCATTTAGGCCAAAATCTAGCAGCAGATTGGTAAGCTGTTATTAAAGGGATAACAGGTTAACAGCGGGATACAACCTTATGTTCCACTGTCAGCTGACTCGCGAGCCTATACATAACTATGGATCTACCAATAATATGACTAATCTGAAATATTGAAGAGACTCATAATCCACCTAATCTCCACTAATATTACTATGTTGATATTTTGATGTGTCTTAAATTATAACTTTATCGTATGTGTGACGACTAGAAAATAATATCAGCATCATAAATTTTTATAAGTTCTAATCACTCTATAAAAATATTAAATCGTGGAATCTCAAAATAATGAAGAGTTTAGACAAACCGGCCACCGACGGACACTCGGCAGGCGGTACGCGCGTAATTCCTCTAATATAAATAAAAGGTACGTTTGAACGTCCGCATGAAGTAAAAATACTACGAACCAATTAAATAAATACACTCGAGCTGGGCGCGGAATGAGAAAGAGGATCACTTGTTGAGTCACGCAGTTATTGCTCAAACGATTGATTACAAAACTCATTTTTTGTCAAATTGCAATCATTTAGCTGCAAGCAATTAATTTAACACCACTATTACCAACACATATTAGCTTAGGCCATGTGTGGGGAACAATCTTAAATACGACAAACTAGCTTACAGCACAACACACTCCGTGTTTACATTCCGTCCGACGTGTTCATTCGTACGCATTGCAACAACACCGCACAGATCTCACACTCATCACTTCTTAAATGTTACTGTAAGAGCAGATCACGGATTATATATCGACGAATAACGTACGACTACGAGCTAAATCGGTTCATTAAATAAAGTTTGGGCGATCGTGGAGGAGGGCCGTCGTTTTACCGTATTATCGAGATGTGTAATTCCAAATTACTAAGCAACTTATTCACTAATCTTGTACTTTGTCTATTCCCAATCATTCAGATAAAAATGACAGTTAGATCTTTGAGCAGCAACGATAACATAGTCCAAAAAAATAACTTTTACAAATGAAAAGGACTGGTTGACTTTTCCCAAGAAATTGGAAGTGTTCGACGAAAAAACACTGTAATTATTTTTACCGCCAGTCTTTTCCAGCCACGTTTAAATAATAATTATGTGTACAAAGATAATGGATTTAAGTTTTGTGTTATGGATATTTTTTGGTCGAGACCAAGTGGTAAAATTGTTCTGATAATTTCGTTATGGTATTGTAAAATATGAATTTAGAGGTAAATAGCCGACCCGTTCTCACTTTGTCGGTTTGTCGGGCGTTAATTATTATTTTTGTAATTCAAATATATATATATATATATAGTAAAGTTTTCATCTCGCTCGTACATCTCCGACTTGATTTACATAATTATACTATTATTTTTCACTGAATTTTATGTTCAATTACAATAAAATATAGCCAATGTCACTCCTGAATAGTGTAGCTTTCTGTTAGTGAAAGAATTTTCATGATCGGATCAGTATTTGCGAAAATTACCCCCTACAAACAAACAAAGTTAGAAACATTACCTCTTTATAATATTAGTATAGATGTATAAAAATTGTATGATGCGGGGCCGCGACACTCCGAAGAGCTCCGCTTCTCGCAGCATACCTTCCACTGAAGATTTTACGAGTTGTGTTATACTCGTAGGTACTTGTATGTGAGACGTCGTCGTTTGTAAGACTTTGACATTTAACGCTACGGAATCTTCCCGCGACTCATAAAACAGAACATTTCGTTCGCCTCGATATATGACCCGTTACTGTCGCTTAGCAACAAAACCCATTGTACGAGTTAATACACGTAATTTATATATTTTACAATTTACTCGTGTACTGTACTAAGAATTGCTATAAATAGATGACAGTTAGTTACATATTTATCTGAAAACAATTTGACCGGCTGTGAAACAAATGAAGACGTTTCCTCGAATAAGTACCTACTACTTAATTATTTAGGATAAAATATAATTTTAATTTCAATAAGTTATCCTCAATTACGTCAAGTCGTGAAACAGAGGATACAATTTAGCTAAATCTTTAATATTTATTACAGCGTCTATGTAATAGTCAATTCGTAAGTTTTACACAAATCAATTTCTTTATTGTTTCACTTTAAGATTATTTCGTAACTTGGCTGTATAGATCCGTGTCCACCTTTGAATGTAAGTGGTCAGCTCAGTCGCTGTATTACCGTTACTTGTAGACGTCGAACCCACGGCCCGCGGGCTCCAGTATCAGTAGTGGAGAGCACTCCCCTGCTGCAGTCGCCGCTCGTATCTGATGCTTGTTCGCAGCGAGTCGTCACATTCCTGTCACCGTCACCGCACTGAGAACCAACTGGACGGGCATTCAATGCGCTGATACCGTTCTTACATAATTAATTAAATGCAAAACGAATCAACAGCTATAAAAAACACATTTTCATAAATTCTTAAAACGTGAATTTTAAGATCGTTCTCCTACATGAGGAAAGAGGCCTATGCCCAGCTGTGGGATGTTACAGGCTGAAGCGTATCGTCGAACTTTAGGATCGTGACACTTGAACATTCGTTTTAACAATGTTTATGAAGATTTAATTATACGTGATAAATTTATTAATAATTACCTTCTTAATAGCATCAAAGTTGCGTCTAAAATACACAAGCAATGTTAATTCTATGAAATCTGAATACTATTGTCACGAGAAAGCCCAACCAATAACACAATTTAATAACATGCAATCTTTAATTGAGAAATCTTAAGCGAGAAATTATCAGAAATAGAAACAATACTAGTCAGTAAGTATTACGTCTTGCTCAATGCGAGCTGCGGCTACACTCTGTGCTCTGGCTGCAGACTATCGACCAACACTAACCTCCTTTCACACTTCGACTTATAACAGACTTAACAGATTGTGTATTTTTGTCATTAACACGAGAATCAAACGGTAATTAATTTTGATACTTCACTATAAGTCCTATTAATGTTCGATTGTAAGAGAGAGGCTGTATTTCACGCGGACGGATTTATAGGCTCTCCAGTACTAAATATTGCACGTAGACAATACGGCCTATAAATGTTTCGCTCGGAAATATGCACGATGTATATTGCGGAAGTTGTTAAAGTTGATTGAAGTTAATATCCCTAGACGCGATCCTATCACTCTGTTACCTGTACATTTATATTGTTATATAAGATACATAAATATGTATTTCACTAAAACGTTAACGTTATGTGCATGTCCATGAAATTAATGTATTTTCAGCAACTTACACGGTAAAATCAAACTGCGAATAACGCTTTTGATACTACCTTAATTTGTAATGTGTCAACATTTTAAAATGGAAAACTGATGGAGACTCGATGCAGCTTTTATATTATATGTTAATGGGCTATTATATACGGCGTGCTAATGTAAAATAGACGTAGAAAATTTCCATTACTGGTAGAACAGGCTATTTACTAAAACCGCTCTGTTCTTACACGCACCACATACATACATACTTAGAAACGTGGTTAAAGACAGTGAATACATTTTTTCGATTTAGTTTTTAATTATTATTAATCTAAATTTATTTGTGCGTTGCTTTAAACTTTGTAAGTGCGCTGATATAATTAGAAATACTAAAGTATTTGCCTGACGCCGCGTTGATTGGTGCAGCGGTCACAGCACTCGTTTGTGGCGGTTGCGGCATCGATCCCCGCACAAGACAACATAATTATTTTGTATTCGCCATACAGATGTTTGCCGTGGTCTGGGTGTTTGTGCAGTCCTTGTGGGTCTCCCCACCGTGCCTCGGAGAACACGTTAAGCCGTTGGTCCCGGTTATTATCATGTCCACCTGATAGCGATCGTTACTCATATAGTACCTATATATCTACCAACCCGCATTAGAGCAGCGTGGTGGGTTAAGCTCTAATCCTTCTCGTACATGGGGAAAGAGGCCTATGCCCAACAGTGGGATATTACAGGCTGAAGCGTAAAGTATTTGCCTAAATTATTTTTTTCATTAACTAAAAATAAAACTAGAATCAATCTGTAGTTTTCCGTGTTCCACGCGACTGAAATGGCATTTAATGAAGAATTAATTATATAAAAAGATTACATTCGGCCAGTCGGCGCTCGGAGCACGTGAGTCCATTGAAGCTCAGTGTTTACAGCGGGTATAAATAGCGCCGCGGCTCGCTGCCAGCCGCTGACTACCCGGCTACCGGCGACCGGCTACCGGCGACCGGCTCCGGCGACCGGCTCCGGCACATAACCGGAGACACGGCGACCGCGTGTCAATATTTGATCGAATGATCGAAAGGAGGTCGCCAGTCACGAGACCGGCCGGAACTTCTCTTGAAACTACCTCCATTACATTCGAATTATAATTTAATTTAATAAAAATACTCTAACAGTAATGTTAATAAAATTTTAATTTGTAAAACGACGATTGGATATTTAGTCCATTGAAAAGTTACATTTGGGGTTGCGTTTGTCAGAGGACGCAAATTGTTCCTTAAAACACCGTCTATAAAAATGGTCTGATATTATTTTTTTGTAAAATGATTTAAAAAAAAGTTTTATCAACAAATACATTTTTTTCTCTCAAATTTTTATGGATTTTCGCTTATAACTTTTTTATTTATGATTCTACGACTAAAAGTTACTGAACATAAGTTGTAGATAATTTTATTTGCAACAAAAAATGTTAAATAATTTTTTGTGACACTTAAAGTTTGGCAGATAAACCATAAAAACCATTTGAACCACTTTTTCCAAGATGGCGGCCGTTGCACAAGGACTACAAACCCACAAACTTGGATTTAACATTAGACTAACCCCACCTTCATATCTAAAAAATAAAGTTGCGTCCTCTGACAAACGCAAGGTAAGCCCAAAAAAATGTAACATTTCAATGGACTAATTACTTTTGAAGCCTATTTGAATAAAGTTATTTTTATTTGATTTGATTTGAATGCATTCGTCGCTAGATTGCGAAACATTGTACACTATAACTACATGAACTGTGACACGTATTCTTTAAAACAAAGTAGTGAATGTAATATTAACTGTATTACTGTATCTAATTCTGATATTTTCAAACAATTAAAAACCAATTAATTTTTCCAAACTTCTGAGAAGCAATTTCTGTGTTTTCTTCTGATGATACTTTCCCGCATTAGTTCCGGAGTCCGTGGTCTTGACGAACGTAGTAGTAGCAGACGTACCTTGGAGCAGCGTGGTGGTTCGTGGTGGGGCCTCAAGGTCGAGCCCCATCACCACAGACGCCGTGTCTCCGCGCTGGTCACTCACCCGCCTCGGTGTTTGGCGCACTCTTGACAATGTTGTACATTTGACGTTCAACGACCGATTCTTAATGATTCATTAAATGATTTATTTTATAATGACGTTTACTAACGAATACGATGAAGCGTTTTTTATTAAATATTAATTTATTTGCAGTTACAGTTTTTATAATAACTTTTTTGCCGGTTTACTCACGATGCATTCAGCTTTAACGAGCTAGTAAATTACACAATCAACATCCAAATATTTATGTAAATTGAATAATGAAATAATGACTCGTAAGATGTAAGTAAACAGACAGAACCGAGCGCTGAATATAACTGAATGTAGAGATGACATAGGTTTATATTTTACTTTTATCAATAAGTATATATGTACGTAGGTCTCTAAAAGGCTTCTGCTGTATCGATACAAATGTCTTCATTTCGAAAGTCTTGTTGTCGTTATCAGAATGAAGTTCTTTAAATTAAATGATTCTTTAAGCCGGGAATCAAATAAACGACCTGTTAGAGGCAGCGCACTGTCCCGCCGCAGTAGTGGCGGGAGTAATGAATATAAATGACGTCATAGATAAGTAAATAGTGGACTTGTCGAAGATTTTATCTCTGTGTATCAGTAGCCGGTATCTAATCGCAGTTTAGGCAACAAATCGATTTTCGTGTATTTTACGTTTACAGGATGGTTCGTTTTCTCGTCGCTTCGAGTTTAATGTTGGAAATATTACCTACATTAGAATACAATATAATAACAATAGGACTGTGTATTCGTATTTGGCGACAAATAAGTATTTTTCCTACTTCTCATGTGACATTATTAAAGTTTCAATATATACTTAGTGATGATTTTGATTCACGATTTGTATCTGTAACGGGTATCAGGAATGTTATCATTAATATAATCAAATAAAATTAAATGAACTTTATTTACGATACACACGCTTCTTTCTTATACTTACCCAATGGAAAACGACTACCGTAGCCTGTAGACGCCCGCGACTCCAGAAACTCCGGCAGGAGCCCTACTACCTTGGTCAGAAACGTAACATTACTTGATAACAGTGTTACTTGGCTGTGATCTTTTTTAAGGTTGTAGTACCTACTTCCTTAGTCGGGATGCTCCAAATTTTGAGCCACATATTACACGCTGAGCCCTGCGTACTTGCTTAGAGATATAATAAGACCTACCGCATACAAACGAAATATTGATTATAAAAAACGGGGAAAATTTGTTAATACTGAAAAATATATAACTCATCTTCTTTAAAAACCAAGCTCAAAACTTTACATATATAACAGACCTCTTATTATGTGTCCATCTTACAATATATAATACACATGATCATATGTTAATAGATCAGGAAAGTATAATATGGTATACGAACTGAACACGCGAGCACGCTGTATAGTCAGCGCACTCCGTGTTACGAAACAGACCCCTCGCCGGGCAACTCATTGCTCTCGGAGATAAACTTATAATTCCTCTAAAACGCCCTTCAATTGCGCACTCGGTCAAGCGAGTTGCTTTTTATTTAACGCAAATCAACCGGAGCTGAAGGAAAGTGTTAGTTGCTCCAGAGAAGACGAGACGCCTCTCAGAGTTATTACGAGTACATGTAGCGTATTCTGTTTTGTTGGGTAGTCTATACTATATAGTCTTTACTAGCTGTGCATGTGTCCGTTTTTTTTATGTTAGTAATATAATTTTTGGTCCAACTAAAGATATTTCATAACGTACTCCTTAACTATGAAAGCTCGCTTCAGCCTGTAATATCCTACTGCTAGGCATAGGTCTCTTTCCCCATGTAGGAGAAGGATCAGAGCCTAACCAACCACGCTACTCCAATGCGGGTTGCCGGATATATTCCCTACTATGAGTAACAATCGCTGTCAGGTGTACATGATAACAACCGGGACCGACAGCTTAACGTGCTCTCCGAGGTACGGTGGGGAGACCCACAAGGACTGCACAAACACCCAGACCACGGTTACTATGAGCTATGAAAGCGATTAATTGAAAAGTGTAGGTACATATTTCACTCGTACAAGAAAATACATTCTAATAATACTTAATTTAAAAAAAAAAACTAAAAAAACACGCTTTTATAACAAAAAAAAAAACAAACTAAAAAGTAAAGAATCTGAACATTAGAAAAGTCCAAAGGATAGCGAGAAAAGCCTTGCTTATTGTGCCAAGCCGTTAGGATAATTGAATAATTTTATCAAATTAGTGCATTGGCATCGGTCCTCGATAAGTCTACCAAGTTTAAATGAAATCTGAATGTTAGAAGTGGGTCAAAATGAAGTCCAAAGGAGTCGGTTACAAACTTACAAACATATTAACAGACATACAGGTGAAGCTAATAAAAATCGTGTAATAAAAGAAAACACATTGTAATAAAAACACAAATCAAATGCCACAGTAAGCAGTCGAGGTGAATGACAGCTAATTCGACCAGTGCTGGTCAAGGGCCCGGTTCACTTCCTCAGTCACAGCGAGCAACTACGTGAAATTTTCCAAAGAATTCACTATAATATTATAATGAATTAAATTATCTGATAATTAATGCGCAGTTCTCACCGCGCGCATCGGTACGCACAGATCGAAGCGCGAGAGATACGCAGCGGTCGCGCTTATCACTCCGAATAACTCACAATCTCGTAAACACAATGACCCAGATGCCGCGTGTTCATACTTGTTTTGATCGTATGACGGTTCGTAGCAAGTCTTGTCTTGAGACCAGCCACCAGCACGAAGCTGTCTCGTTAAGTTAAGAAGTGTGCGACTGTCAGGTAATGCGGATAATCGCTTCTAGTCATCGTCAATACAAAATACTGGCGTCTAAGCTAATAAAAAATAAAGTTCAAAAAGTTGCTTGAATTTCGAGCTGTCGATTCACGTCAGTGAGGTTTTCTCTTTTATAAGAACTTATCTTTGCAATAAATCTTTTAAAAATGCCGATATAATTTTTTATTTTGAAATGCAAATGTAATTAAGGAATTACTAAGAGCTATTTTTATAATTATTTTAACGCATATTTAGAGAGAATGGACTCTGATATTACTTGTACCTAATTCTCTACTATAATTATATTCTTTATTTTCCACGAGCAATGTAAGGAATGTCTTCCGCGGTGTATTGATATCAGATGCACTGAAAGGTATTTTATCTGCCATCTATTAGACAACAAATACAATGCTTCGTAACAAGTGATCAAGTCTTTACTACTCAAATTAGAATTTATGAAAAGATCTTTAGAAGAAAGATTGATAGGTTTTCTTATATTTTGTGGTGTTGAAATACTAATAAGTTAATTAAACGCTTAACGTTGTGTAACTTTGTCTACATGCAGATTATCGAATGTTAGAGACTGTCTGATGAATATTATTTTTAATTTTTCGTCTTGCAACACGCACTATAACTCTTTATCTCTATGATTATTGGCGTGTGCATCGTGTATAGTTTTACTTAAAAAAAGTACTCCTATATTTTGTTACAAAACGTTGTTTTCCTGTATTAATAACATCACTGACCAATATTCAGTTTTTTCTTCTCCTATACGACATGGCAATGTGTTCCTCGTTGGACAATGAGCCACTACTTTGTCCGAATGATCTGGAAGACTCAGACTCAACAGAGGGCCTGTCGATTGCTCCCAATATTCAGTTGTACACATGTCTCGTTAATGTTTGTCAGGCCGGCGAGTGTCTGTCTCGTCCAGTAGTCCACATCGTCTCCATCTGTCCGCCGAGCGCCGGAACATCGCGATAGAATGTATCAACTCGTATCGTTCAAATGAAAGTATTCAAATGTAAATTAGACTCATTCAGTAAAGCTTATTTAAAAGCTCTTAAGTATTTTTATCTGTCAAACTGTGCGTCCCGTATAATAGGAATGGCCGCGTGGATTTCGAAATAGTTTTGACAAATTGCAGCCGTGATCTTTGATTCGCCACCGATATGTTACCTAATGAGATTCAATTGAGAAAGCATCATCCAATACAACAGGTTTGTGTGAATAAATAACGCTCCTACCAAATTGTTTTTTAAAATAATTGGACGTTTATCGTTTGACATACGAGCGGGATCTCGGCGACGCGAACATTACGTTGTGTGTGTGTGTTCAAGGTAAAATAGCGCACATGGGTAACATTGCTTCAATGTTCGATTCGAACTCAAATAGACCGCTTAGCGTGATACAAATACTCAAAATATAGATCGGATTAGTTTATGTAAAATCAGTACCTAATAAATTGTTATTTACTTCATGATCCTCCTCCTTAGTCGTTCACTCTTGACAGAGTGGTCGTGGTTGACGATGATCCATTGCTAAAGCAGCCCCCGCTATACACTTCATGATACAGTATTATAATATATTCGCCGGAGATAAGCTCAGGAAGGAAGCTCCATTAGATAGCTACCACATACTCTGCGTGTTACATGAGACGATCTGTCTAACAGTTTTGCGGCAAAACGATTAAAGATAGTTTTCAATAGCACTTAGGAAATAAGTTTGCTTTGTATAATGCGTTTGAATGCGCGAGTATTCCATTACTGCAGTGAAGGAGACGTCGCGGCGAGTGATGCAACTCGTTGCGTTGCTGAGTGTCGTATGAGTTGTGTCGCCGAGATAACGACACGCGCGACACTTCAGTATGCAAATGAAGAAAAAAAAAGAACCTTTACCAGGAGCAACATTGCGTAACCTCGATGAAGTACTTTAAAACGATTTATTTAGCAAAACAGAATCATGGCAAAAAAGGTTAAAATAATAAAAATTGTTTTGTAAAGGTAGTACAAGTGGTGTTTTATGATAAAATAACTTTATATGTAAACGAGTTTGTTTATCTTTTTTAAATTCTTCGTTTACGCGGACTTGGTTCATTTGATGACGTCGCCTCGGATTAGAAATACGACTACGACTTTACAATATTAATTACTATCGAAACAAAAATCTGTAAACTAAAATTTAAAAAAATGTTTATATTATAATATATATAGGTACTGATATTATATACATTACACAAAAACTAAATTTAATACAATAAATGCATCGACAAGACTTATTCATTAAACTTCGCAGAATCCAAAGTATCTGAATGCAACATATTTCAACGTTGCAGTAATGTATATCTGTAGCACCGCTCTTATCAGTAATGAACCTAACTCAAGACAGTCCATTACCGCGGCCACCGGACCCGGTGGTGACCCGGGGCTAATGGGCGGCAGTCGAGAGAGAGAAAATAAGTGAAATGGCGCGGGGAGACTGAAAGGTTTAAATGATGTTGAGGGCTATCAATCTTAGTTTCCGCATGTTTAAGGGACTCTCAATTAACTGTTGAGCGCGGCGACAGTTCGAGAGAGTGATGTAAGTGTTTGAGTATGCTCGAAGCCTGCCGGGTGTGGTTAGCGTCAATCATGGCGCGGCTACTTCAAGCTACTTGCTGATGAACAATTGACGCGCTTTATTGCAGCCACGTGGCGGCCGGCGGCGAGTTTCGAAGATATTTTCCATATTGGGGACAGATTCATTAATCCTTAAGACAACTTCTAGGTTTATTAGCCCGCAAATTGTTACAACAACTCTCCTTAAACTCCTTCATTTGTTGGTTTCGAGTCCCGTTCGTCGAGACCTAAATACAGGTTCTTCCCAGCATCGGTCGGTTCGCGGCTCGTCCAGGGGAGAGGAGCAAGAAGTCCGATCATTATTCTTTACTCGTTACAATGTCAACTAAATCGCCGACTGGTTGCCGTTGTGGCTCGCCAGTCGCCGGGCGCAATGCAAGAATTAGTTTTTGCTAACGATGCGAGGACAGCCGCAACTTTGAAATCATATCGCGATCGCAATTAAATGAGCAATCTTGCCGTCGGTCTGTCGCGCCGCTGTGATACCGTCCTGCCGTCTGTTATCGAGCATTAGTTATGTAACTTCAATGTGCACGGAATAAAGATAAAAAAGAATTCGTTTGTATGATTTTAATGCGCTATATAACTATTTTATTAACGATAAATATAGGTAACATATAAATTTTCGTACAAACAAATGAACTGAAAGCCGATGAATTTGTCAAGGATAGTCTCAAAATTGCTGCGTTACCTGTTGTTTCATATTAGTACATACTATTGCGTGTCACTGAACTCCTAAGTAGAACAAATTTCAACTCAGTCATAACTGCCAAAAATGGTTTTAAAATGTCAATACAGACAGACACATGAACACGGCAAGTTTATAAATGTAAACTTGTAATAAAATTTTAAGAAGATTATTTCAATAATCTTATAAAATATGACCAAGTTTACGCAACGGCTAATCTAAAACGGCGTATAATTATGTCAGAAGCGCCCGCGCACACCTTTAGAGGTGACCACGTGAGACAGAATTAAAACGATATTTACAACCAATGTTTTCGATGACAAACAGCGCTCTCGTGTTCTGATAACGACAATGTCCTTCCCTTATTAATTTGAAGTCAAATTTAAACTTTTCAATTAGCCATTTTCAAAAATCTTATTCAAAAACGTAATTCAGAAAATCGCTTCGTCACTTCGCAAAGCGGACGAAGCGAAACAAGTATGTAGGTAAGGATAGTAGCAAGTAGAAAAAAGTGATCTCTGCCTACCCCTACGGGAAAGAGGCGTGATTATAATTATGTATGTATGTATGAATGCATTTAATTCAGAAAATAATTTTTCTTCGGTGATTAAATCTATTGTTACAATAATTACATCTCGTATTTGTGTAAAAGATAACAGTTTTAAAATTTTGAAATGTCAAAACGCGACAATGAACTGTGCATAATGTAATAGAGTAGGTAAGTATTTTACTAACGAAAAAACAAATGTAAATGATAACAACGTATTTATAGTTGAATTAAAAGCTATCGCAGAGACAAAACCGAATACTACCGCAATGAAGTAGTCATTGAGTAAATCAGTCAGGTCGATGAGAGCGCGTCGTTTGATCTCGGCGCAGCATCTCATCTGTAATTACAAAAATATCTCAATCTCAATCTTAAGCTACGACTAAATGGCTGAGCTTTGTCTGGTCTAAAGACAATAGTTTCAATGAAAAACTCTCTTACAAAGCACAATTATACCGATATCAAAATAGTTTATTATTTGCACCCGAAATGATAATTTATTTATTGTCCAAATACTAAATAAAATGAGTAATATTTTAAATTATTGTGCTCGTTTATGACAGATAGATAAAATCATCAATTATTGTTTTAAATTCGAGGCAATTTAATTAAATGCAAGAATGACTCCGGTGGTTATCTCTATGTTTATGTTTACATTTCTGCATACATTTACACTCTGCAGTCTGCATACATTTTAAAAACACTTTCGTTATAAAACAAACAGTATTATCTTTGCAACTTTTTACTAAAACGAAACATATAATTAGTGATGTAAATATGAGTAAAAAGTAAATAATAATTATTATCGATAGAGCAGCGGCCGCACATCCCTAACCCTGGCTAAAATAGTCGTGTCGTAGCAAATATCGAGTCTAAATCGGTCGGCGAGTTATGTACGTATTGTTGGTCGGCGAGCAAGTCTTATATTAATTTTGGGAGCTATTTGCATACATGTCGGCATGTGTCGGTCTACAAGCGGTAGTTAACACAACTCACGTTTATGACATGGAGTCCGATGCGGCGGCTCGCGGACTGCATCGTGTTGGTTTTAATTTAAAATTAGTAGATATCACCGTGTACTGGCAATAAACCGCGAAAGAACAAATTCTAGTTTTCAATATGTCCAATATCAATTTATGACTGTTCGATCACGTGGTACGGTGGTCGGCAGATGGCGCGGCTGTTTTGTTTAATTCTGCGATCAATAAAAATTATTTCTCGTTATACGTCCACTAATGAAATCTCCGAAACACGCGTTTATTGATTTATTTATGAACGTTAAACAACAATTATACATGAACTAGCTTCTGCGCGCGACTTCGTCGGCGTGGACTCCGCTCTTATTGGTCTTAGCGTGATGATATATAGCCTATAGCCTTCCTCGATAAATGGGCTATCTAACACTGAAATAATTTTTGAAATCGGACCAGTAGATCCTGAGATTAGCGCGTTCAAACAAACAAACAAACAAACAAACAAACAATCAAACAAACAAACTCTTCAGCTTTATTATATTAGTATAGATAAATTAATCGTTGTCCATCAATCCGACCATTACTTCAATATTGTTGAAATAATTTTTTATATTGATATTTACTCTCAATAATATTCACTAGAACTGGTTTTATTTAGAGCACCTGACATCAGATGCGTTTTTACCATTAATGAAATAGACCAGTTTTATGCAACTATTGAATCGTTGTGGTCACTGAAATGTCACAAATCGAAGTGACATAAGGTCATTGACATGCTTGTTACTTCATTCTCAGTGTAAGGCGCTATCTGCATTAAGAGTGGTCCAGATCTTGGAAGTACAGATCACGATACTAAGACTGTTGGGGAGACAGTAACCCAATTTAAGGTTTTTTTTTTTTGAGATTTATATCTAAACAAACAATTTAACTTAAGAGTGTGCATAAGGCGAGCAAAAAATCAGATTTCACCCGCGCGCCCGATGAAACAAAATATACACAAAGCCTCGTGTCAGAGTGCGATAGACGATATAGTTTTGAGCGCATTACGAATGTAAAAAACGACAAATATGTTATTTTGTATATAATTCCGAAACTAAAAGTAATTACATTAAATGCCTAAGCATAGCCTTTACTCATATTTAAATGTAATTAATTATCAAATTTTTGTCTTAATGGTCATAACCATATCGAGTATAAATAGAAAAAATATAAAAATTAGAGGTTACTTCGTGATTATATTTTATCGAGGAAATTTCCTTATTTTATGTTTTTGATAAAGGTCAACCCTTGCAAATATCACGTAGTTTGTCATATATTTTTATTTTAAGATTTGGTCTGGAACTTTTCATGTCAAAACAAATAGAAGATGGTAATTTTGCATTATGCGCACTCTTAAATACGGTAAAATGTTCCGACGGGTAGCTGTCGCTATTTAAAACAGCAGAAATTTAACTCACTTTAGTTCTTGTTTATTCTGTAACTACTTGAAATTCTTGCTGCAGAGCGAAAGATTCTTCTTCTTCTTCAAAGATCCTATCCTAAGTATGATTCATCTCGTAATTCTAGTGTTCGAGAAACTATGTAATGACCAATGAATTACTTCACGATTCAGCCTGTAATAATATCCCACTGTTGGGCATAGGCCTCTTCCCCATGTAGGTGAAGGATCGGAGCTTAATCCACCGCGCTGCTCCAATAAGGGTTGGCGGATATATCCCTACTATGAGTAACGATCGCTATCAGGTGTACAACTGTACATGATTACAACAACAACTGAGGTAGGGCACAGCAGGAAATTTCCTGCTCAAAATATGGAGCAGCCCGACTGGGGTAGTACCTCGACCTTACAGAAGACCACAGCTAAATAATACTGTTTTCAAGCAGTATTGTGTTCCTGTTGGTGAGTAAGGTGACCAGAGCTCCTGGGGGGGATTGGGGATAGGGTCGGCAACGCGCTTGCGACACTTCCGGTGTTGCAGGCGTCTATAGGCTACGGTAGTCACTTACCATCAGGTGAGCCGTACGCTTGTTTGTCGACTTAGTAACATAAAAAAAAAAAAAAAAAAAAAAACAACCGGGACCGACGGCTTAACGTGCTCTCCAAGGCATGAATTACCTACTTAAATTTTTAATTTAAATAAAACTTGAAAAATCTGTGACGTAGTCTGGTCCCACCGCATTGTTCGTTTGTTATTTAAGTGAAATATTTTTATAAACTCTCGCGTAACCTTGCGTGCACAATATACAAGTTCTTGAAACTATTAACATCGATATTAAATAAAGCATAAATTGTGAGTTTTATTCGAACGAATGAGTCCGTGCTCGTAAGTTATGAAATTAATTCTAACGTGCGAAGATGATTGGGCCGGTCGTCCACTAGCCGCAGCAGCAGATAAAAGTGCAAATGCATATTTACGGCATCTCGAATACACATACGCATCGTCGTGAGAGCCTTAGAAGACCATCTTTAAAAGTCTAGTTGTACCATGTAGTTTGGCAAAAATAAATAATACATTTTTGTAGTTTCTTAAGTCAGTATGCGCGAAAGGCGACAAACAAACACCAAATGTAAATATTAATCTAAGCTAACCTTAAATAGACAGGAATCTATACTAATATTATAAAGAGGTAAAGTTTATAACTTTGTTTGTATATACGGGGTAATCTTCGCAAATACTGATCCGATCATGAAAATTCTTTCGCTAACAGAAAGCTACACTATTCAGGAGTGACAATATAAAAGGAAAAAGATAAAAATATATAAAGATTTTAAATCAGCAGGATTTGAACCTGCGCCCTCTGACGTGCCGTGTCAACAATTCAATCTAATCAAGCATTATTATTTGCCTTAGAAATTAATTGGTGATTTTAAAACATTTATATTTATCTGATTTGCTGAAAATAGTGAGAGTGTATTGGAACATATCAAATTTCACCGTACCCTTCTTATGTGAAATGGATTATAACGCCCAACGAAGTGGGCACGGGTCGGCTAGTAGTATATATTTAAATTAAAAACCAGTTTTTTTTAGTTGTATTTTAATTTAATTAATATCTGTATTTAATATATAGGTATATGAATTTGTGTAAAAAAAAAATTACCGGTGAAAAAATCTTATAAAAAGATATATTAAAAATCATTCATGTTCCTACACAGTCCAGTTTAATAGAGACATAGAAATGTGAATACGTAGAAATTCATTAGAATCGCAGTTCTCGTACAAGTAGTTCGCCTCGCCACAGGTGTCACATCTCGCGCCTCGATCATGATTTATAATTAAAAGAATAAATACACTCAGCGGGCGACTGACAAACGAGGAGACTTTAATTTCGCGGATTCAGATGACCTTCGCGTTATTTAGTGTGTACATACAAGTATACACACACAGACAGACACACACGCGCACACTCGCGCACAATGTTCCCGCTGGTACGAGATTCACTACTGAGTTCACCAATTTATCGATCGATATCGGATTTCTCAAACCGATTGTCTCTACATATATCTTCTTGTTCACGAACGTACGTACGGTACACTTAGAAGTGTCAAGACGTGTTTTTTACTGCTCCTCAATTGAAAATTGTTTTAAATAGTTTATTTTTGAATATTTATGATACAATACTAAATACAATACTAATAATAATACGCGAGTGTTTAAGGTGCCTTTGTAGTGACTACGTTGACTCTGTATTGAAAATAAGAATAAAAATACCAAAATTGTGTCACATATGAACAACTGGAAGGAAATGTAGAATAACTTAATATTTCTCATCCCTATACATCCGATTGTCCTAAATAGTGCTTAAAGAATACCAAAAGAAAAAAGTGAACGAAAAATACCATACTTTATTTTGCTAATTTCTGTTAATTCAACATTTCAAGACCGTTAACTTTGTTCGAATTGTGAAGTGTACGTTTGCTTGCGTGTGATTGGTTGGTTAAATTGAATATCTATCACTAACGCTTAATCTAAGCTCCGATACGATACAACAATTTCAACATTATATGCTAGCGCGTCGCTGGTCCAGCGGTGATATACACAGATTTCAAGGAAGTTATCGTGCGTTCCACGTTCGATACCGAAGAGATTCACCTTCGCTTTTTGAAATATTTGTTATTTGCTATTTTTATCATACATTTAAATTTGTTGTTAACGTAACTCAAAGAGGTACGAGCAAACGACGGACTGTAGTGTACGCATGTTTCGAAAACGAGTATAAATCGTATGTGAACTGATATAATATAACAACAACAAGAAAGAAGGAATATCGTTCACGACCTCAGTTCAAACTTCGTTTAAATTGTATTCAAGATGGCACATACAATAATGACCCATAGGGCTAAGGCAAAAGATATGGAAGACCAATTAAAGCTTACACTTACACAAGAGAAAAATGATTGTGAGATAAGCAAAATAAGTACAAATACAAAAAAAATACGCTCTTTATCACTTTCAGACACTGAATTACATAATGTCTCTGCTAATCTTTCATTAAACTCTGCAATGAACTCGACCCAGCTTGAAGACTCTAATAGAAGCCTACCTGTTGCCAATTCATTGGAAGCGTATTTTATTGACGATCTAAAACGAAAACTTGAAGAAACTCAAAGTGAATTAATGTCAGCACACGAAGAAATAATAAAACTCAACACGGAAATCACATACCTGCGTCAACAATCAGAAGAAAGAAACAAAAAAATTGAATTTCTTAAAAATTGTACAATGAATTCTCCCATTACCACTAATACATACCAAACATCAACTTATAAAAAAAATGTAAAACCAAAAAAAATTAAAATAGATAAAAAAGTATGCAAAATTTTGGATAGTACAACGGATGTTTGCTCTCAAGACACTACAATAGAAGTTCTCACAAATACATCTAAACAACAAGACATTACAAAGAAAAATTTAGCAATGAAAAAGCATGATGAGAAGATCAAGCCCATTGAAGGACAAACTACACAGAGGATCACGGATAATAAACCCGGAATATTTATATTGGGAGATCAACAGGCAAAAGGATTGTCCTTGAACTTGATCAAGAGTCGCGATCGGAAATGGAACAATATATACAGGGTGTCTTCAATCGTCAAACCAAATGCTAGAAGTACTCAAATACTAGAAAGTTGTGACCATTTAAAAAAGTCTATTACTGAGTCTGATATTGTTATATTATTATTAGGTGCTAACGATAAAGATCCGTATCAGCTGTTTTCTGAAATATGTGTTGCCTTATATAAACTAAAAAATTGTAAACAAGTAATTATACCAGAAATACAGTATAATCCGTATTTAAATGAGCAACTTTTAAACCATAAGATCAAGCTCTTAGTAAAACAATTTGAAAATTGTATATATTTAGATTACCAAAGTGCTTCTTTTGAAAATAATATTAATAACTTATGCTTTAAATTAAATGTCGAAATTGACTATTTAGACTATAAACAAACGTATCTTATAAGTATCAATAACAAAAACAACTCGAACTTTACAGTGTCTAATTCAAATTCTATCTGTAACCAATTAACATTTGAACAAAATAAACGAAATTTGGAACAAAAAATTAAAGACAGAAACGTCAAAAAGGGTACTATCCCTTACTACTTTAAAAAAGAGAATTCTAAAAAAATACATAATACCAATCAGCTTTTTCATGCCTAAAGTTACGGAAAAACAGTTTACTCTATTTCACCAAAATATTGCTGGGGTATTAAATAAAATAGATATCCTAGACATAGCTATTAACGAATTTAACGATACCAAAACAGAAATCGATGCAATTTGTTTAACAGAAACATTTCTTAAACGAGGTTCAGAGTCAAACCTAGTACTTAAAAACTACAAATTGGTCTCGTTCTTTTCGAGGGAGAACCAACGTAGGGGAGGTTCATGTATATTACTGAACAGTAGTTATCATTATAAAACCCTTGAAATAACAAATACAAAACCCTATGTTTTCGAATGTTGTGGAGTTGAGATTTTAAACCTTAAGATATTAATTATAGTAATATATAGAACCCCATCATCAAACGTAACTGACTTTTTGGATCATCTCGAAAATTTAATAGAAGCTGTAACTCGAAAACACAGGAAAAAAATTATTATATGTGGTGACATGAATATTGATATGCTAAAAGCCAACAAAGCTTCCAGTGAACTATCTGCTTTACTACATAACAATGGTTTTGAAAACCATATCACTAAACCTACGAGGAAAAGCGGATGCTTGGACCTTATTATCAGCAATTTTAGTTCTGTAAATGCCGGAATACATGCGCTGTCACTATCAGATCACGATACAGCTCAATCCTTAACAGTTACTATAGAAGTTAATTCTAAATATAAACCACCACCAACGTACTGGTTCGAATTTAGAAGAGATTTCAGTTCCGATAATGTAAGGAAATTCCGCGATTGCTTGTCAGCCCTTTCTTTTAGTGACGTTTTGCAGGAATCCGATTTGGACACTGCATTTGAAAAATTTCACGAATTGCTCATACTACTTTTTAAATTATGCTTTCCACTAATACGTTACAAAATAACTCGTAAACCGTTAAAAAATAAATGGTTAACTAAAGGGATTAAAAGAAGCTGTGTAAAAAAAAGACAAATGTATCTAAAATACCGCCTTGATGCTGCAAATAAAAAATTTAACAAAAATAAATATAACAAATATTGTAACATTCTAAAGAAATGTATATTTCAGGTACAAAAAACTAGTTCTATTAAATACGTTAAGGATTCTAATAATAAATGCCAAGCCTCATGGGAGGTTATAAAAAATACATTTGCTAAAGCCACAAAAAAGAATGAAATCGCTGAAATTAGAATAAATAATAAAAACTGTAATGACCCTTTCGCAATTTGCGAATATTTTAATGAATATTTTATAAAATTGGCGAATTATAATAAAAGTGATTTGACAAATTGTAATAAATATATATTTAAAAATAATTTGAAATGTAATAATAAAATTCCACTTAATAATTTGACATATAGTAATAAAATGACATTTAATAATAGTAGCATTTTCTTATCGCCGGTAGATGAACATGACATCTTAAAAATAATATCCTCTTTAAAAAACACTAATTCAACCGGATATGATTTAATAAATACAAAAATTATAAAGTTGTGTGCTCCGCTCTTGATAATTCCCCTAACGCATTTAATTAACACCTCATTTATACAAGGAAAATTTCCATCGCGCTTAAAAAAGTCAATAGTGAAACCCATATATAAAAAAGATGATATTAAAAATGTTGAAAACTATAGGCCAATAACACTTCTGCCAGTACTTTCAAAAATATTTGAAAAGGTAATGTACAATAAAATATATAATTTTCTTTCAACATTTGATATATTAAAAAATTCACAATTTGGGTTTAGAAAAGGAAGCTCGATAAATTTGGCATGTTTTTCACTGATCAAGAAAATCACTGAATGCCTAAATAAACAAATCTACCCTTTATCTATATTTTTGGACATGACTAGGGCATTTGACTTTGTCTCTCACCCAATTTTACTAGAAAAAATGAACAAATATGGCATTAGAGGGGAGGCCTATGAATGGCTGAAAAGCTACTTATCCAATCGCACACAGTGCGTAGAAATTATAAAAATTGTAAATAAAGAAAAAAAGGTATTTCAGTCTACTTACCAGCATAATGCATATGGTGTACCTCAAGGCAGTATCTTGGGACCTCTATTATTTCTTATATATATAAATGACATGACTGACATTACAAATCATAACGTTATCTTGTTCGCTGATGATACTACAATTACTATCAGCCAAAAAAATATGAACGACACAAAAATTGAAGCTACTTCAACGTTAACAAAAATCGTAGAGTGGCTTACACAAAACAACCTAAAAATAAATTTATCCAAAACAAAGTTCATACAATTTCAAACTCCTAATAGTAATGTTTCGAAAATTGATATTAACTATAATAACTCGCCCATTGAGAATGTGGATTCCGCTGTATTTTTAGGCATAACCTTGGATAAGTATTGTAATTGGAAAGAACATATCCTTAAATTGTGCAATAAATTGGATAGATTTGTCTATGTCTTAAAGCGCACATATCAAGTAGCAACTGCTGAGATAGGGCTATTGGCATATCATGGATATGTGGCGTCAAATCTTAGATATGGCCTTATCTTCTGGGGTAACTCTGTAGACGCTCATCGAGCATTTAAAATTCAAAAAAAATGTATAAGATCAATGTGTGGCGCCGGATATTTGGAGAGTTGCAAACCGTTATTTAAATCGTTGAAAATATTACCTTTACCTTCACTGTACATCTTCGAAGTTTGCATGTTCGTAAAAAAACATTTGTACCTCTTTAAGACCAATTCTGAAATGATATCACGAACAACAAGGTACCCACAGAAGTTATATGTGCCATATCAAAAACTTACTCTTTATAAAAAAAATGTATACTGTATGGCCATTAGGATTTACAACAAGCTACCTGATACCTTAAAAGATCTAACAATTACAACGTTTAAGAGAAAATTGTTTAATCTGCTTTTAGAGAGAATGTATTATGATATTGATGACTATTTATTAAATGGAATTTAGAGCACTAATTAAAAGAGCACTAAGAAACACGAAACACTTCAATTATGACAATAATAATTATATAGTTTTAAGAAGAAATTATATTATAAATTAATAATGTATAATTAATTGTATATCTAATTGAATCATTTTTTTTTCTCTTTTCAATTATGGTAATATTAATTATATAGTTTTAGGAATAAATTATATCATATATCAATAATGTATTAATAATTTAATAATCTATTAATAATTTAATAATGTATTAATAATTTAATAATGTATAAATAACTTAATAATGTATAAATAATTTAATGATTGATAGTACTGTTAATAATGTTAAAAAAAATTGTACTGAACCTCGCCTTTATATTTAATATTTGCACACCGTTAAGGTAGAATATGCTTTGCACAATATTATGCTTGTAGAACTTTAACACCATATTCTGGCAAAATAAAGAAATTATTATTATTATTATTATTATTATTATTATTATCATGTAACAGAACAGTAACATTATTTTTATTCCAATATATTGTTATATTTTTTTATCGAAAATGTTTGAACGCGAAAGTAAATCTAATATATAAAAATAAGTCGGGTTTTCCTTCCTGACGCTATAACTCCAGAACGCACGAACCGATTTCCACGGTTTTGCATTCGTTGGAAAGGTCTCGGGCTCCGTGAGGCTTATAGCAAAGAAAATTCAGGAAAACTTTCAACAGAAAAGCGGGAAAATCTTTTTTTACATACAGCGCCATCTCTGATATGGCGCTGCTATCGGTATGCAAGCAATCAAATTTCCGGGCAGGACAACGTCTGCCGGGTCCGCTAGTATCAAATAAATAAACGCTTTCAACAAACATCTGCCAATATGTCATCAAAATCAATGTGTCAATAAAATTAAAAAAATGTCTGTAACTATAGGAAGTAGGAAGTAGACGTCGCAACGAACCGCGAGCGACCGAGGCGCGATGTCGCGCGTCTATCGCTCGCCGCTCGCAGTCGCGGGCCGCGGACGGAAGTGGGCTTCAAAGACGCGTCCATATTCTATAAGCGTCGCGACGAGCTGCCAAAACTTTGCTGAAAAAACGATCTAGAAATACTTTCGTCTTCCTAATTGCTGGCTAATTCTGTTATCAACGTCACGGGGTCGACGACACTCGTTATCGCCTGCCACGCTTCCACTATTTCATTTATTTTTCGTGCGTTTGTTTCTACGGCACGCACGTGTGATCGCATCAATTAGCTGTGAATGCTGTAGGTTTTGATTGCTTTGATCGCTCGGCGAATTGTGCAAGTTAAATTTAAGCAGTTCTTAGATAATTTTTAAATCGATTATATTAATTGTAAATGGTTTATTCACATCATTTGTGTTACGGGAATATCGCGTCGCCGATTACTTCAATAGTGTTGTCTGATAATGTTATTTTAACGACACTATTATAACACCAAAATGCTTGTTTAATAAAATATTAACTCACTCATACTTTTTACATCCTTCTCTGTTAACTAATATTCATGCAATAATGTGTTTTTACAAAATGTTGCACGATCGCTGGAGGTGCTAAACCCGCAGTTATTCTTTTCTAACGCGTAAAGCTTTGATGTAATGTAGAGGAGGTAAATATTCAGTAGATGATAAATTCACGCGACTTCCTTGAAGTGCGTTTGAATATGTAAATGCGTGCAAACGAGAGAGTAAGGGTTGTTACACGCGGGCGACGACATCGTCTGCTGTCTGCCGCACGACATTCCTTAATTATGTTTTAATTTATTATCATAGACAGGATCATACCAAGAATGAACGTCATGATATGCATTACAGAGTCATAATTATTTAAATATTTTAAATCTCTAACGTACAATGAAATGAAACATGTTGTAACTGACCCAGGATTAATGCTAAAAGTATTCATAACCAACCAACCTTCAGGCAAGGACGTTCGTGGACGTATTAAAAGGTAAAAAAAGTTTTTATTTTAACTATTAAAAAAAACATAATACAAAAGTATTATAATTTTAATTAAAAATGGGAGTCTATCATTCGATCCATCGCTTAATTTACCTGTATTTTAAATAAAACGAAATCAGTAGTCGAACATTATAATTTCTGAATTTAATGGTTTGTAAATAAGTGATATGCAGTCTTATCGAATTAGCAGGTACCCATCAAGACAATCATTATGGTGTTAACAATCGACTCTATCGGTCTACCATTTTAACACCATTGATAAAATAGTAAATAATAAATATGATAATATAATTATAATATAAATAATAAACAAATGTAAGCTGTTACGTGACGGCTGGCAGATGTGAAACATTTGATAAACATTTGGAGCCGCCCGACTGGGGTAGTACCTCGACCTTACAGAAGACCACAGCTAAATAATTCTGTTTTCAAGCAGTATTGTGTTCCTGTTGGTGAGTAAGGTGACCAGAGCTCCTGGGGGGGATTGGGGATAAGGTCGGCAACGCGAGTGCGATGCTTCAGGTGTTGCAGATGCAGGCGTCTATAGGCTACGGTCTTACCATTAGGTGAGCCGTACGCTTGTTTGCCAACCTAGTTACCTAAAAAAAAAAAACATTTATTATTTCTTTATAAAAAATTTTAATTCAAAAATATCTTTAAAATCGCGACAACTCAATTATTAATATTATTATATTATGATAGGTATTGTAAAAATTAAATCTTTTTTAAATAACGCGGTGATCAATGAAATAACATTTAGAGCGTTTTATTTAGATTAGAATTGTGTCACAAAATAATTTTGTGTAATTTATTAATTAGCGCCGGCGACGACTCGCGACAGTCTGACGACGACGAGTGACTTCATTTTATTTCTTTTTAAATATTATATTTTGTTTCATATATCAAATGTGTTTTTAAATTGATTACTTGATTATTTTATTATTAATAAATTATAAAATTTAATTTATTCTAACATTAAGTTACGAATATGATTAATTAAATATTAATGACTAGCTGACCCCGCAAACGTTGTTTTGCCATATATGTTATTAACCCCCGCAATCCCCTCTTGTGGGTGGAATTTCGTAAAACCCGTTCTTAGCTGACCTCTACCCGGTGAAAGGAATATTCCTACCAAATTTCAAGTCTCTACGCCTTATGGTTCCAGAGATATCGTGATGAGTCAATGGGTGGAAATCTCTTTTATATATACAGATTATTCGTAAGCGTATAAGGAGTGAATTACATATAAATAAATAATCAACTCGCAATTAAAGCATCTCTGTTACCTTCCTTGTAAAGATACTTCAAGAGTGTAGATCACATAGAAACACATATTATCATAATCTGCCCTATGTAATATGTATGTAATGTAGTGGTTTGATAGAGTCGCGACAGGTTTGGGTCATGACTTTTTATAAAATATACAAGTTATTATAATTTATTAAAAAACTGTAATTTAAGAATTAATAAAGTATACCATATTATGAAAACGATAATTCATTAAACAATTTAAACGATGACTATTGGTGAATATAAAAATAACGGACGATTATGCATACATTTACACTATCATAAATTTTATGAAATAGAGTCGACCGCGGCAGCGCTTTAGAGTGCTTTAAAGCTCTCACTAAAACCATATAAACGATTATTAAGTTTTACGATACGGGATTGAGTTCGCAGCTTAAATTACGAAATGTGCTGTTTGTTATTGTGACCGTTTCCATTTATTAGCGTAGTAATAGTGTATGAATTAATTTTTGTCTAAGATATAGGTGATGATTACTAATTCAGCCACTAGGCTTTCAAATAAGATTATACTGTTTTCATGTTCCAACAAGCAGCGTTTCGGTTTCAAGATATACTGAAAAGCAGGGTGATGATTGTTATTGAAAGAAAGAAATACGACTATTTTACTCTCAACTCTCTTTATTTACGCTCAAGTCGCGTTTGTAAGTAGTTATAGGTGCCATAAAGATTTATAAGCTAAAATAATGTACAAGTTGGCTGTTAAAAATTTACTCTCTTGTTTTCTTTCGTTTATATTTACATACTAGCTTCTGCGCGCGACTTCGTCGGCGTGGACTCCGCTCCTATTGGTCTTAGCGTGATGATACATAGCCTATAGCCTTCCTCGATAAATGGGCTATCTAACACTGAAAGAATTTTTCAAATCGGCCCAGGTGTTCCAGAGATTACCGCGTTCAAACAAACAAACAAACAAACAAACAAACAAACTCTTCAGCTTTATATATTAGTATACATATTAAGCATCATCACTAACTGAATAAAATAGTATCTATTCAAAAAACAATGATTATTTCAAGCAGGCAAGATCAAGAAGCAAACAAACAGGGGACACTTTGAGAAGTGTTCGTCAGATAACACAACAAGAGCTAATTTATAACATTATCAAAAACAACCGCCTCACTGGAGTTCACGTGTTTTGTACACAATTTTTTATGAGACAAGTGTTCAAAGTCGGCTTTGAGATGAAAATTCGCATTTGCGTAGTGAGTATGAATAGATTCTCTGTTAACGATTTCGCGGTCGAACGCTTTTGACAATAAAGTCGTTTTAGCTCTAGATGTTGTTCACTTCCGCCTCTCTCCGAGTCTGAGATAACAGTGCTTTATTAAACCGTGAGATTGTTTTAAACAGAGTTTAGTATAAACGGGTGAAATGAGCGTAAATTATTTAGGTAATCTTAAAAATCGAGTTAATTTATTGAGTGTGATAGCGCGTTAGGGGACAAAAAACGCGTCCGCTCATTACAACACGTGGTTTCACACGTCAATTAGAATCCATTCAATCATCTTTGCATAATTCATTCAACGGATCCGATGTCTGATTGATGAGTGATCAGTGAACGTTCGACAACAATGGCGATACCCAATTATATTCTTAATTAATGTTGCGGTCACGGCTCGTGTTTACACTTTACCCACGCCTGCTCGTGTGTGTCCGTGTGTCTGTGTGTGTTGTGTGCTACTCGTCTAAGAGCCACGGTTAGCGGATCATCCGCCCGTTGACGTGAGGGTTCAATAAGTTCAACTTATTAGTTAACTCATTTTAAATCCCTATCACAACGCGTCTTCACAATGTTAGCCAATTATTTTTTGCTACTTACGATTTAGTGTTTGTGAAACGCTTTCTCAATGTCAGTAGTGTGCGGATTGCAGTCGATATCTCTTTTGAAAGTTTGATGCTTCATAATAGTTATATTAGGACCATTTGGGAAAGGATTTCAATCTCTAAGGAAAAAATAAATTTATTTATTTTCAGTTGTTACAAATTTTTACTGGTACAATATCACCCCAATTATTTTGTATTTAGTTAAATAAAATTATCAACTCAGCGAAATAAGAATACCTGCAGCTTCCTATCGGTTCTATCACTCCTCGCGGGAGAAATTCTGAATACTTTTTCATATCTCGAGGTCCACGTCAATATGGCGGCCGCGGGCTCGTATCAGTTATTTGTATTTGAGAGTGACTTTAAATGTTTTGTACTTTCTACGATACTCGCGACACTCATTACATTCGTGACTCATAAGTGCTAGTTAAATCTGAACGTCCTAAATTCTTTGCAAAATTATTTCAATTATTAATTTTTTGTTATAAGTATGTAATTGAAATTGATTTCGTTTTTACTGTCGTGTTTCTTACATTATTGTAACAATAATACATTTATATTTAATCTTTTTTTCTGGAAATTATCGAATAAAATTCCAGTACGAATTGGAAATTTTGTAAAATTCAGTGTGAGTTTTTGGTCCACAATTTTTTGATTATTTCTCCAAATTAGTTTTAAATCTCATTATTTCAGTTCTAACTATCAAGTCACCGTTAACTCGAAAGCGTGAAACAATTGTTAGAGAACCGCGAATTTTATGAGAAATAGTTTAACACGTTCACTGCGGCAACGCTAAACTTAAACTTACTGCTAGCGCTATACGAGTCATATATTTCTCGTATCAAGAATGCCAGATTTGCGGTACGACCTTCATTTTCCCGCATCAGGTCCTGACTTCAAAGATCCTTGGAGACATGGAAAATCATCGCCAATACAAAATTTTTGAACGAATCGATAGGTTACATCCTTGTGTATATACAGCTGGCGTCGCCCGGGGTTCTGTGCGATATTTCAAGAGCTATAGCCATTTTTTAAAGTCGGTTATTTTACGGGAAATTACTTCCTTTGCCGCATAGAAAAGATAGTACGCTAGTGATGGGGTACACTCGTAAATATGAAAAGGTGACATAAACTTGAAATAATATTTATTACTATGTGCATAATCAACAATATAATCAAATAATAATCTTTAAAAACAAAAAGAAAATAAAAACAGAATTACAAAATCTTCTTTTTAAAAAACAAATATAAAATAGGAACTCAGGACCAGACTTTGTAATTGAGATCAATTTGCATAGGCATACTGAATGGGGATATGATGATATTGTTAACTTTATGATTCTTTGATGATAATATTCTCACAAATGGATATAAGGTAAATTAATTTATATCAAGAAAAATATTTTTATTACAATGAAATATGACCAAGACAATTTACATTTTTTATACAACAACGTCAATGAAAATAATTTTAGTTCTCTTTTAAAAATATTCAAACATAGAATGGCACACACATCTTACATGCCAGTATGCCTAAACATGCCCCCGGGCGTTGGAAGCATTACTTCCAACAGAACCATCAGCTTCAAGTAGAGGGCATATCTTGCTGAAAGATCTTCTGATAACACCGGTGGATGTCTTGACGTCAGCAACGCGACTTATGCCATCAGAACCTGGATACAGTGCAATTATGCGACCCAATCTCCACTTTAAAGGTGGAAGGTTGTCTTCTTTCAGAAGAACCAGGGAATTAATTTTCAGTGGGTCCTTATGAGTGAACCATTTCACCCTTTGTTGGAGTTCTGAAACATATTCCTTACTCCACCTTGCCCAAAAGTGTTGGCGGAGTTGTTCAATTCTTTGAAACCGTGTTAAATATGTGGAAGAATGGTTCGTGATGTCCCGTGATGGCAGTGATGTGAGAGGCCGTCCAATTAAAAAATGACCAGGAGTGAGTGGCGTCAAATCATCTGGGCTTGTAGACAAAGGCGTCAAAGGTCTGGAGTTTAAAATGGCCTCAATTTGTGATAACGTGGTGTAAAGTTCCTCAAACGTTAAATTACAATTTCCCAACACTCTCTTTAAGTGAAATTTTGTTGACTTTACACCAGCCTCCCACAATCCACCGAAATGAGGTGAATACGCCGGAATGAAATGAAAATTTATGCCATCATTGGCTGCGGTTTCCAACAAGGTTTTATTATTATTAATTAAAAACTGAGAAAGCTCATTATATGTACCTACAAATGAGGTACCATTGTCCGAAAACAAATTTGTAGGCTTACCTCGGCGTGCTATAAACCTACGCAAAGCTGACTGAAAATTACCACAAGTCAAGTCACTCACCAGTTCAAGGTGAATCGCTTTAGTAGCAAAGCAAACAAATATAACTATGTATACCTTCATGAGCCTACAACCGCGACCCCGGCGACTAGCAGACATTATAGGTCCTGCATAGTCAACGCCTACATTTTGAAAGGGATAACTAGGAGTAACACGTTCTTTTGGTAAGTTTCCCATTAAGGGGGCAGTTACTTGACCTCTAAATCGTTTGCACCGAATGCATTGACGAAAACATGCCCTTGCTAAAGAACGACCACCTATCGGCCAGTAGATATCTCGGATGGAGGCTAACAATAATTGCGGTCCTGCATGCATAAGTTTAATATGCTCAAAACGAAATAACAATTTAGTGAAATGATGAGCGGACTGTAATAATATAGGATGTTTCTGAGCATAAGTAAAATTTGAGTGAGCTAATCGCCCTCCGACACGCATGATGTTATTTTCATCTAGAAAAACATTGAGTTTTATTAAATTTCCTTTTTTTGGTAATTCTTTTTTATTAAGTAGTAATTGATACTCAGGAAATGATTGATTCTGAGATAATTTAATTAATGATTTCAAAGACAACTCTAATTCTTCGCTCGTAACCGAACTATTAACCTTTGCCTTATTTTTGCATGTATGTATGAACTTTAAAACATACGCAAATGATCGTTTCAATCGTAATAAACTAGAAAAACGTTCAAAGTCAATTATGGAGGTGTTTGAATCTATCGGATTTAAGATTGAATGAAATGTGGCTTCCTGACGAGTTTCAGGTAGATTGTTGGTAACTCCAGGATTGGTTGGCCAGTCTGATATATCACTCTGTAAAAATACAGGACCTGACCACCAAAGTTCTAATGATTCCAACAAATTAATATTAACACCACGAGATATTAAATCTGCAGGGTTATGGTGAGTGGGAACATACCTCCATGTCTGACCACTAGTTCTTTCTAGGATGTCAGCAACACGATTACGCACAAATGGTTGTAATCTAATCGGTAACATTTTCAACCACCCTAACACAATAGTGGAATCAGTCCAAAATGTGACAGAATTGAATTGGCAAAGAAGTGAGTTAATGATTTTGTCGTACAACCGTGCTCCAGTTAATGCTGCACAAAGTTCAAGTCTTGGAATGGTGGTAGGCTTGATGGGAGCGACACGGCTTTTTGCCATTAATAGTCGAATTAAAATATCTCCCTTATCATTTAAACTTCGCACATATGCACATGCGCCGTATGCTCGCTCGGAAGCGTCCGTAAAAATATGGAGCTCAATAATTTTATATGAATCACAAATTACGTGACGCGGAATTTTAATATTATTTAAGGTAGGTAAATTTTTAATTATGTCTGCCCAAATTTTAATGATGTCTGAACTTAACTCATCATCCCAAGAAAGTTTGCGCAACCACAAAGTTTGTAGCAAAATTTTCATTGTGATAACACACGGTCCTAGCAGACCTAATGGGTCAAAAATTTGAGCAATAACAGAAAGAATGGCTCGTTTAGTATAACGTTGGGAAACTAATGAATTTGTAGGAAAACAAAGACTATCTGAATCGATTTCCCAACCTAAACCTAATATTTTATTGGGTTCAGTACTACCTTTATTTAAATCAATCGGTGATTGAGTAGTCTCATCAACTATGTGATGACTGTTAGATTTCCATTTTCGTAATGGCATACAAGCTAAGGCAAGCTCTTTAGTAACCTGCTCACGTATGTTTAATACCTCATCGATGCTGTCCCCTCCGGTAAGTAAATCATCGACATAAAAATCATGTTTTATTATATTACTTATTTTCTCATCCTTGCATTCAAGGCCGATTTGATGAAGACATCGAGTGGCAAGAAACGGTGCACTAGCTGTGCCGTATGTGACGGTGTTCAATTTATATATTTTAAAGGTATCAGTTGAGTCATTACGCCAAATAATCTGCTGCAGGTACCTACAATCAGGATGAACAGACACCTGCCGATACATTTTTTCTACATCGGCGGTTAGAACAAACGTATGTTGTCTAAAACGTAAAAGAATTGAAAGTAAATCGTCTTGAACTACAGGGCCCACCATCTGAATATCATTCAGTGAGACTCCAGTAGTCGTAGGACTGCTAGCGTTAAATACGGCTCTTAATTTTGTAGTCGTACTACTTTCCTTCAAAATACCGTGATGCGGAATATAATAAGCATTATCAGGAGAATCAGACATACGTATTTCTGTCATATGATCTAAGCGTTCATATTCAGTCATAAAATCCTGATACATTTGCTTAAGTAAAGGTTGTTTGTCTAACTTACGCTCTAATGATAAAAAACAACCTTTGGCTCTTTGAAATGAGTCACCCAACAAATGGTGAGATTCCTTTAAAGGAATTTTAACACAAAACCGTCCGTTCTCTAACCTTACAGTATTTTTATTAAAATGATCCTCACATGATTTCTCTTCTTGAGAATAATGAGATGACTGACGGCCAACTTCTTCAAGCTGCCAAAACCGCATAAGCTGGGTTTGTATGTCATCTTCATCAGTGTGGGTACGGCAATTAAACCGTGTAAAATTACATTTAATATCAATAAGGGGTACCGACTTGAAATTTAAATTAATTGGTCCAGATACTAACCAACCTAACTTGGTTTCATAAAGTACTGGTTGACCCTTACCTAGACTTACTCTTTGCGATCCTAAAACATCCCAAAAGATGTCAGCACCTAATATCAAATCAATGTTTGAAGGCCTGTGAAAACAAGGATCTGCTAAAGAAATATTAGACGGCAAACGTAAGTTAGAAATGTTTATTTCACGAGACGGAACCTTATCTGTAATGGTTGGCAAGACTAAACATTGTATATTTGTTGAAAACTGTTCATTCAGAGATTCAACTTTCACGTTACACACTTTATTTACCTCAGTTAATGAATTATTAATTCCAAGAACCGATTTATTAATGTTCTTATAAGGCAAATTTAATTTTTCATACATTTGTTGCGACATAATGCATGACGTACTTCCGCTGTCTAGAATGGCACGAGCTATGTGTTTTCGTTGTTGAAAATCGTACAACGTAATGAGTGCAGTGGACAGGAGTACTTCATTATAATTGTGTGTGTTACTATTCGTTGTAACACTCGATGATAGTGTTACCTCCCCACTCAGACAGCCAGGCACTGGTGGTGCCGGTGCACGCGGTGGTGACACACTATCACAATCTCCTGTCGATGTAGCTTTAGTTATCGCATTCCTAGACTTGAACTCAGAGATGTGAATTAAAGTATTGTGTTTACGTTTACAAATCTTGCAACCCGGTTTCGTACATGAATTAGCGAAATGACCGCTTCGAAAACAGTTAAAGCATATTTTATACTTAGGTAATAATTCTAACCTTTCTTCATTGCTCAATGCAAGAAACTGTGAACAGTTACTTAAATAATGTTGACTGTTACATTTCGGACACAACTTAGAAGATACAATATTATGACTTGTATTGTTAACACTTTGGACTGAGACCAGTGTCTTTGATTTTGAAATGTGTTTGCTAGTCTGAGATAAATTATGGTTAGTAATACGTGACATTTCTAGGGTTTCAATAAAGTCGGCACGACTACGAAGAAATGACATAAAAAAGTCAAAAGTTAAAGACTGATCTTTACTTAGGCGTCCTTTGCACTCTTCCCACTCTCTATAAGTTTTTGAATCTAATTTATGTGTGACAATATAGATGAGAAGAATGTCCCAGTGCTTAGTAGGCTCGCCGAGCGTTTCCAACGCTCTTAAATTTTTATTGATGTGATCTAGTAGTCGTTTTAATGTTATGGAAGACTCCCGTGTAATCGGTTCAATGTTGAATAACGCTGAAATGTGATTATGTATTAGTATACTTTTATTATCGAACCGATCACATAAGAGTTTCCATGCGACTTCATAGTTACTTGCAGAAAACCCTATTGACTGTATTACGACTGCCGCTGACCCTTCTAATGATGCTCGTAAATAATGAAATTTGGTAATGACATCTATGTCACTATTATTATGAATGAGACTCATGAAGGTATCATGAAATTCCAACCAATTATCATATGATCCACTGAACTTGGGTAGTTGTATAGTGGGCAGCTTTACTGGCACATTGCTGGACTGAGAACCTTTATTATTAACATTGTCTGAATTAAATAATTTTTCATGATCGCGTATCACGCCTTGTGCCCGTGCGAGCGTACTATAATAAAACGACTCAAACTTTTCGCGATCACACAACAAGGAACTGGGTTCGTCAGTTTCACATTCTAACGCCAATTGTACCTCATCGTATTTGTTATATAATAGGTTTACCTTGCTCAATCGCAACTGCAACTCACATACATCAGCTGATCGCATCAGTGAAACATTTAATTTATCTAAATAGTTGGAAAACGCAGTCAATTGTCCCTTATAACTGGCTCGTTTTTTAAGTAATTTAGATTCCTCTCTTTCTGTCATTGTGAGGGCTGATGTAACTAATCAATCTGAAATTTTACAATAAACAATATGTAATATTTCTTATGTACAGTAACAGACAAAAAAATACTAATACCTAGTTATAGGCTCAGAATGTAGCAACTGAATTTATTTCCTTTATATAAATTAGTATTAACTAAGTATAATTAGTAAGTTAGTATCTAGTATAGATAGTTTATAATGTACAAATTGACATTAATTTATAAATATTAGTTTTATATACTTTATACCTTTAAATAATAAAATACCTTTGAGTTATGTCCTAATTTGTGAGAAAAAAATTAACAATACCTGATGAGTGATGGGTCAAAAAACATTAAATATGGAAAAACTAAATTAAGTACATGAGGCGATTTTTATAATATTAACTTCTCCCTTCAATATCTCTGAAAGTCGGATTTTCCTTAACACCGCGCCGTTCAGCAATTATTATTTCTTATTTTAGTCGTCCGTGATATTTCCATCTCCTCTTCATAAACCCTGATTATTCATTGAATATATTCAGATCCGGCTCGATCTTGGACCATGAATGGGGATATGATGATATTGTTAACTTTATGATTCTTTGATGATAATATTCTCACAAATGGATATAAGGTAAATTAATTTATATCAAGAAAAATATTTTTATTACAATGAAATATGACCAAGACAATTTACATTTTTTATACAACAACGTCAATGAAAATAATTTTAGTTCTCTTTTAAAAATATTCAAACATAGAATGGCACACACATCTTACATGCCAGTATGCCTAAACACATACTAAATCAAAAAATTATAATAGAGAAACCATTAAACGAGAGCAAGCTAACAAAATTGTATAAGTATTTAGTAAAAAATAAAAGCAATACCTACAATTGAGCATATTAGGAACAATAAGATGACCTTCACATAGCCCAAATATGTAAATGTCACTTTCTGTTCTGCAGTTCCTCAAATATTATTAAGTGTGTAACAAAAAAGTCAACCTTATTTTAATTATAAAATTGTTAATGATAAGTTAAACGACTGAACTACGCACCGCACTAGTGCAAGCTGAAGTGCCGCGCACGCGCACGCCAGTGCGGTACGGGGTGGAGTGGTACGCGCAAATAGTTCCCATGCCGCATCAGAAGAAAATAATTGTATCTCTGTGCGTTACGCAAAAATACTTCCCGTACGTTTTTTTGTGAAAAACTGATTACATATGAAGCAAGAATGTCAAACATATAAAAATCTCTTTTGTTTTTGTATGCGAACTTAGTTTATCCACCGCCGCACCAGGGGTAAGACAAGGAAAATTAGCTGCCGCACAGGCCGGAACTCAAATACGACAAAATACTTCTCGTAACGCAGTGAACGTGTTAATCTTGTCACTGGAACCGATTAGCGCTGTTGACGTGACCAGCTGCGCAACCAGAACATGAGCACGGTAGGTACTGGCGGTTTCGGTGATTAGTTGCTTGTCATTTATATTTTCATCATTTATTTATTTATTTTATAAGGCATACAAACAGTTTGGTTACGAAAGTATAAAGAATAAATGTAAAAATATGTTTTTAAGTCACAAACTCTAGTGTGTATAACAGAACTTAATATTGCGAAAAAAATATATATTCATTTGATTAATTATCTTTGTGTGAATTACTAACAATTAATTACAAATTATATAATAAAGGAAAATTCAAAGGAAAAAGAAAAGTTTATAACATCGTATTTAGAGAATAAAACATTTGCAAATAAAGTTTTGTTTAATTTGTAGTCGAACTTCGCAGTAAAGCAAATGAATCGAAAAGCTTCTGTAAAAAAATTTTTAACAATAAAATGATCTTGCCAAGTTACTTTCTTTATATTGATTGTGTCGCAGTCTGTAAGTAGGTAAATGTAAACTTAGTTATAATTCAATAAAATTTATACATTTTTAAAACGCTTGTACTTATTTACTTACAGTTGATAACAGTTCAATTTAAAAACTAAGTAATTACCTCCAGTACCAATAACGCTAAAGATATACGTCAAGATACACAACTTGATGAGCTCTTTTCATTTTTAGTTTATTATAATTGTTTGTGTTCATATCAGATATCTATCACACTTCTTAAAGAACAAAAGGCACAGGCCGCCTGCCGACCAGGTGGACTGACGACCTACGGAAAACAGCGGGAAATCGCTGGATTCAGAGGGCAAAAGACCGAATGGAGTGGCGAGCACTAGGGAAGGCCTACGTCCAGTAGTGAACTTGTAAAGGCTGATGGATGGATGGATATCAGATATCACAGACGTATCCTGTAAATATATAAACTATCTATTACGTTTTCAAGCAAACTGTAAAGTCACAACAATAGCAGTGACCGACTATATTATATATGGTGTATCTTAAACCGGTTTAATTTAGACAAAACGAAAGTAATGTTTAACAACCAAGTCATACCGAGAACGGTATCGGTCGATGGTACCCTTCGCGGAATTGTTCAGGGTTATGTCTATCTAGGCCATGCAATACAGCTAGGCCGAAACAACTTCGAGAAGAAAGCCGATAGAAGATTCGGTTGGGCTGAGCGGCATTTGGCAAGCTTCGTCGAGTCTTCACTGCGTCCTGCTTGTTTTGACATACGGTGCCGAGACTTGGATACTGATGAAGGGACCAGTCCATAAGTTTAAAGTCACTCAACGTGCAATGGAACGGGATATGCTTGGGATTTCTTTCAAATATAGGATCAGAAATGAGACTATCCGCGAGAGAACAAAAGTAATTGACATAACCTATAGAATAACCAAGATAAAGTGGCAGTGGGCTGGTCACCTGTGTCGCGGGACCGATAGCCGCTGGAGCAGACGTGTCCTGGAGAAGAGACCGCGTGTTGAAACGCACGTGTGCAGTGCGCAGTGTTGGACTCCTCCGGTCCGCTGGACCGACGATCTACGTAAGATTGCCGGTGGAGGCTGAATGAGGATTACGAAAGACCGGGATGTTTGGCGTGAACTTAGGGAGGCCTATGTCCAGTAGTAGATTGCCATAGGCTGAAGTAGGAATAGTAGTGGTAGTAGTACCTTAAATACAGAAGTCTAGAAATGACGAAAACCTTACTGTTTAATGAATGATGTTTCCAACTCTTAAATAATCTAATAAACGTCGCTAAATATTTTGCATTCATTTTTATCTAATCTCGCGTGTAATTAAACTAATTTATGAGACGAGATGAGACGCTGACAGCCAGGGAGATATTTATAGTGTTTTATATGACTCTTGAAATATCAGCGCCACTATAAAATTCTATAAAAAATGTAATAAATGTCTTAGGCCGGCTCCACACGTTGGCCCCAACGCTCGTACCAACGTTGGACTGCAAATTCGGAGAGGCGTACACACGTTGGCTATCAAACTAGTTCTGTCCCGTCAGGGCCATTGTGAAGATGTCCGATACAGAAATCGAAACTGCTCTGAGCGCTTTTATAGTACTGAGTGCGCATTTATATTTGTTACTGAGAAAAGTAAAGTCACTAATTTTCTTTCTGTATAGGCGATAGGTGCTCATTAAAGATTCTAGCTTTTTTTTAAATCTTCAATAGAGAAATGCATTCCCATATTTTGTTGAATGGTGCACCATGCATCAGCTAATAAATTTTTATTTTTATGTTCTTTTCGAGTTGCGTCCCATATTATTGGATGTGCTTGATAAACTTCAATAAATTAACAATAAAGCCATTCTCGCTCGACGTACGCACTCGCTGCGTGTTGCAACAGAACTGAGCAACGCGCCAACGTGTGGACAGGTCGCGAGCGTTGGCGCAGATTCCTTTGATAAAACCGACACGAGCCGGCCAACTACCAACGCTCGCCCCAACGTTGGGACGAATGCCATTTTCTAGATCCACACGTTGGACGAGTAGCGTTGGGGCCTATGTTGGGGCCAACGTGTGGAGCCGGGGTTATAAATACGAAGTAGTGTACATTTTTCTTTAATATAGAATACATATACCTATTATTTATAGTTCTACAGTTATCATTATCTTCGCCTACGTAAAATATAATATAAAGCTAGCAGCGAAACCCGGCGTTGGTCCAGTTAAAATACATCGCAGAAACTTTCTATACCATTACAGAAATTTTGAGATCTTTTCAGATGTCCTAATGCGTTAGAAAAGGACAGAAATATATGTTTTAACATTTTCACCACCCACCACCTACTTTCACCAACCGCGACCAAACTACTTTACTACCACCTAGAGACCAAGGGGTATTTACCACACCAACGGGAAGTTGATTGGGTTTGGTGGTGATAGAGAAAACTGTGTATTTACGTACAACAAAGCCTTATATATATTTACTTAGATATTTTTTTAAATATTGATTTAATATCAGCTACTAGAATATACTTTAAAAAAGAAACAAAGCACGTAAAAACTGACGCGTATTTCAATTCCTTGGTTATTAGAAGGCCTATAATATTATGAATATAATTTTCTTAATTCTCGAACAATTTGTAAAAACGTTAGTAGGTACCTACTACTATATTATGTCTGAAGAGCGGAACCTCGCCAGTGTTAGGCCCTGCGCGCACTAGTGACATTTTGTCACCGTGACGTTTTGTCACTGTCACCGCGTCCATCATCCCTAATGGAGGTGCGCGCACTTGGATGCGTGACAATTCGGTGACTTTTTTGTCCGCGGAGGACGCCAACATGCCCGTGACGCGACAAAATGTCACGTGTCATATGTACGTAGGTTGGCAAACATGGTGTAGAACTTTCCACTTATCAGCCTATCACTCCAAAGCGGGTGAACCCAATACTTTTTATTATTGTATTTCTTTCTATTTCTAAAAACGAGCTCACAGACAACCTATATCTGTATATAATCTGTCACTGCAAGTGCGCGCAGTCGCGAAGGTGACGGTGACGTGACAGTGACAAAGAATTTTTTGTCACGGTGACAAATGTCACTAGTGCGCGCAGGGCTTTACGGTAAATTAAGATCAATCTCGGAGTTTTTTTCACAATGAGATTGCAATCAAGTGCAAGCAATAAAAATGAGAGTAAAAACAATCAATCAATTAATGTAACCGTTTATGATTGTGATCGGACATTTTCGATTGACTCATAAATACGTATTCGTGGAACTAGTGAATTAGTGATGTTCGTCGGTCGCTCGACGAATATCGGTAAATGATAAAAAATCAAATTAAGGGAAAATCGACAATTTATAGATTGAGCTTAATGTGTTTTGCTCCTATTTCAGTACACTTAAAGTACACTTTGTATAATAGTATAACAATAGTATTTTTTGTATTATAATAAGCAAAAATCTATATTTAAATATAGATGTTAACGTGAACGGGCAGGCAGACAATATCTGAAATGTAAGCGGGCCATTCCCTTTATTTATATTCGTATTTATGACTGAGATTAATGTTTTAAAATATTTCATACACCGATTACAAGCCCGTATCCGCATAGTTCAGTGTTGCCATTTGTCACGCGCTTGAAGTCCGTCAATAAATCTTTTTGAAACGATAACAATGGAAGCGCCGTATTTGACGTTTATAATGATGCGCGTCGATCCGCGCCATATTCGAAAATAACGGCTCCCGAATTAGACGTTATACAAAATAGGCATTAAGTTAAAGTTTCGTGTTATTCTCTTGCGTCAATTTAAGCTTCTCATCTGTCCACAGTTTAAAATAAAAACTTCCTGGACTGAATTAATTCTTCCTCGCTGGTATCTCACACATGTTTACTTTAGCACTTGGCCCGTGAAGCGAAAATTGTTAGTTATCACTTATCACAAATGTATTTGTCGCTCCATTGTTGAGCTTGTTCCGTTAATTGGTCTCCGGACCTCGGGCACGTGTGAACATAACTGGGTTACACATACACCGACTGTTATTATCATTCATATTTGTGGTAGTTTTTAAATTATGTTTGAAAAAATACAATATGTAGATGTAAAGCCTGTTGTAAAATAAATAATAATTAGCTTAATGATTGATGTTCATAGCATATAGTTGCGACAGGGCGAGGACGAAATGAGGAGTTGATCAGTATCCATTACAACGTAACCGATATTGATATCCTAATCCATTTATAGCGCCAATGCTATTATTAACCGACGTTCCTCGTTGCAGATCACGAGCGGCGCAAGACCTCGGCTGCGGCTACAGGTGTGGGACACGATGTACTGTCGCGCGGACACGCGACTAGCTCGGATAGCGCGTGGACCGTGAACGGACCGGACCGGAAGCTATGCGCGGCGCCGGGACCCGCACCGTGCGCTGAGTCCCCGCGTGTCTCGCGTGTGTGGTATGCGCGCGTGCTAAGGCGTGACGGCGCCCGCGCGGCAGCCATGGGCGCGGCGCGCTATGGGCCCCCGCGCCGCGGTCGCTCTGTGGTCGCTGTTGGCCGCACTCGCGCTCTCAGCGTGCGCCGCCGCGCCCGAGCCGCGCGCGCTGCGCTCCGCCAACCTGTCGCACATCACGGGCACCTCCCGCAACATACAGATCTTCCTCAGGAACCACTATCTCCAGCTGATGCCCGATGGCACCGTCAACGGCACCACAGAAGGCGGCAGCGTTTACAGTGAGTACATACATACTCATATATTACACATAATTATTATACTATTATTGAGGTAGGGCACGGCAGAATATACCTTGCTCAAAATCTGGAGCGGCCCAGCTGGGGAAGTCCCTCAACCTTACAGAAGATCACAGCTAATAATACTAGTCTCGAGTAGTATTGTATTCCTGTGATGAGTGAGGTGGTTAAAGCTTCTGGGGAGAGTTGGCAAGGCGCTTGCGATGCCATCAGATGGGTCTTAAGCTTGTTTGCTGCCCTAGTCTTATTAAAAAATATATAATATTATACATCTGATAAACCATTCTCTATGTTTCTATCGTGTTTAGCTAGAGACGAATAAAAAACCTTGAGGCATTGCTACATGCGTGTATGACACGGCCGGCGCCGGGACAGTCGCGGTCGCGGTGTTCCTGGTATATCGGATCTAGTTCTCGGTACGCGACACAACTGTAAACGACCCGCAGCGCGATTATGTCACACGATATCGAGTTCCCGGAAAGCCTCCGGTGCGCGGTGGACGGACAGACTCACATAATTATGAGCTAATAAAATGAAAAATATTGATGACGATGTATGTACTTGTAAGAAAGTTGGTGCAAAAGGGCAAGTTATGGATGAATGGAATGAGGAAGAATGATGCTTTTTAATGGTAGATACTAAAACTACTTAGGTAAAGGAGGAAAATTTATATTTAACAAATTATATTACCTATATGCGTTGCTAATAATTACTAAAATAAGTAATTCCTTATTGAAAGATGAATAAACATTATTACAATTATTATGATCTGTAGTTGTGAACATTTAAAAAACATTTTAGCTAAACAGATTAGAACAAATAATAAAATATAAAACAATAAAACACACACGTTTCGCATTAATGAGTCATTCTAACGAAAATGATAAAATATATTTTTTACGACTCCGGTCCGGTCCGGTTTACGTGGGAACTTACTATTGGTTTAATTATAATTAAATATTAATTTATTCAAGTGGACATGTGTGCTAAATGGAACGAAGTTTCGCTAATGGTAGTATTTCGCCGTTATCTATTTAATGGTGTTAGTCGATGGCGTGCAGACGGCCGCCAGACGCGGATTATGTAACCGGAGTCCGAACGAAGACGCGACACGCCGCGCCGTGCCTCGACGACTTGACGACGACAACCAACGTCATTCGTACCATTGTAATACATTAGTCTTGAAAGCCTCAAACTGTTTCTGATTCCATAAATTTTTGGGAAATAGCACAAAATCAAATTATTAGTCTTTTATTCGAAACTAGAAAGAAAATATCTTTGCTCGTTTATTTTTATTTTATTATAACATTAATTGTAATATCTACACTATTCTAAACAACCTCAAATAATACAGATTAGTTGAAATTTTGAGAGATAGGACAAAATTAGTGGTGTATTTCCAAAAATAGACTGAAGCGGTAGGTATTTGTCTTTTTATTAAAAGTTTTTTGTTGTTTAGATTTTGTATGTTTTTAATATATTTATTGTTAATAAGCAAAACTGTAGATAGTAATTGACAAATTACACGTACATTAAAGTTACAAAACTATAATAGACATTCTCTGGTCAGTTACACTTCTAACTGTACGGTGTACAAACAAGCGAATTCATAAATCATAGAGGAAGAACACCGTCTATAAAAAATACAGACCAACCGAATAGAGCGATCGCGTTTGACGCCTTAACTGTCGATATAATAACTACAGAGATCCCGATGTTAATCTAGGTAATTACACGTTCCGACACGTTAATGCACGTTAATACACGTTGGTACACGTTAGTCGGTCGACTGTCAAATCGTAATAATGACTCAATACCGACTGTGGCCGCCGGCGCGGGCCCGGTCGCGGTGGTCTTCGATTGAGATCGTAACGCGGCAGTAATTGCTCGGTTTCGTACGTGCTTTGATTAGCGTTTGTTTCCAACATCTACCTGATATTATGATAATTTTAACTTCTGTGCGACTTTCCAATTAAGTTTTTTTCTTTTTATGATAAAACTAGGTCACCAAACAAGCATACGGCTCACCTGATGATCAGCAATTGCCGTAGCCTATAGACGCCTGCAAGGCGCGTTGTCGGCCCTCTCCAAGAACTCTGGTCACCTAACTCACAGCAGGAACACAACACTGCTTAAATGCAGTATTATTTAACTGTGAGGTCGAGATACTTTCCCAGTTGGGCTGCTACAGATTTTAAGTAGAATATTTCCTGTAGTGCTACCTCAGTTTTATAAATATTAGTTCGGGGAAAAGTATTTAGTATTGTAAGATTTTACAAAATTTATTGACATTAAGAGTGCGCATAATGCAAAATTACCATCTTCTATTTGTTTTGACATGAAAAGTTCCAGACCAAATCTTAAAATAAAAATATATGACAAACTACGTGATATTTGCAAGGGTTGACCTTTATCAAAAACATAAAATAAGGAAATTTCCTCGATAAAATATAATCACGAAGTAACCTCTAATTTTTATATTTTTTCTATTTATACTCGATATGGTTATGACCATTAAGACAAAAATTTGATAATTAATTACATTTAAATATGAGTAAAGGCTATGCTTAGGCATTTAATGTAATTACTTTTAGTTTCGGAATTATATACAAAATAACATATTTGTCGTTTTTTACATTCGTAATGCGCTCAAAACTATATCGTCTATCGCACTCTGACACGAGGCTTTGTGTATATTTTGTTTCATCGGGCGCGCGGGTGAAATCTGATTTTTTGCTCGCCTTATGCACACTCTTAATTATAATACATATTATGTACCATTTTGTTCTATAACTTGCCACCATCTCGTAGGTAATGAAAGGTTTTCGCTGCTGTAGAAGTTTTGGGACTTTTTTAAAGTTGTTTTTACAGTCCTCTCTTGATTTTAGCTTAACACTAACTAAATAATTCTGAAGAGACCGGAACAGATGGAAATCTGTGAAACTGTTTTTTACGTTTTAATTTCATTTTTAAATTGTTAGGTAGGCATCGTTTCATGGTTACTAAAAATACAACCAAAAGCATTTTATTGCAACTTTTGACTTGAAAATACGAAAAGACATTTTAGGCGACCTATTACAATAGCTTTTCACTTAGTTGTCATAACTTTATTTAACATATTTACACAGCAGTTTTTAATTTATGATGTTTCTCGTATAACTCTGACATTATAATTATAATAACTTGTTTATTTTATACACTTTAGTAGCGAATGTAATTTCCATAAAGTTTTATTTACAAATTATTTATTCACAAAGCTTTTTTGTAAATTGATGACATTTTTAACAACAATGAGGATATTCATATTAAAAATCATCATCATCTCCCTGCCCTTATCCTATTTATATATGATCGGCACAACATGTTCTCCTCTTCCTCAGACTCATGTTGTAAGTGATTTGGCATGTTATTTTTTACGACCGGCCGCCTGCCTGACATCAACCCTCCTTGGGAATGCACAGTATAATACAGAAAATCAATAATGAGATATGTTAATAACATTATTATGATAATTCGTCAAGTTGCAATGTGTTTACCATTTCATATTGATTATCTTCATTTTGTAGTAAATTTTTATCTTCATCAAGATATTTTTATATTTAGATTTTTCTAAGCTCAGTGACAATATGTTTGCATTCCTGACTTCTGTTCAATTGCTTTATGGTTCTTTCTTTTGTGTTTACTAATCGCTTCTGATTCAATTGTACGTGTCTTTTTTTTTCTTATACTTAGTGTTTATTTTGTAATAAAATTGATATTCATATTAAAAAATTATCTCTAAATTTATTACTGTAGTTTACTCCATAAGAATCGATTTTCATATAAGGCCCACGGTATGAAAAAAATATGAAGAGTAAAATCTACTGAACGAATGACCTCGTTACGTTTCTCGGTGTTATTTGATTCGTTTATTTTCCATTTGATGTGGTATTAGTCTTTTTCTTAGACTAGTAAGCCTTTTTTTGTGTCTATTTAGACAGTAGATCTGAAGGAGTAAACTCCAGTTGTGCGTCGGAGCTGACACACACACTTTTTTATTTCTGCCTTTAAAAAAACATTTAAAGTAATATATCAATCGCGCAGACAGCTAGAGAGCGCGTATAAAAGAAAAATAAATTATTTTGGTTTAGCAACTGTCAACATTCGTTTTTGTATCCATTATAATATTTCTCTCAAACTGCACGAAATAAAAAAAATATTTTTAGAATCTTATTTAATATAGTTCTCGTTTATAGCAGACATCGCTTTGTATTATTTAAATAATTGATACCTATTTTTTTTATACAAATGAATACGGTAACTTTATGATTTGATAATTGCTATAATAGCGACCGTTTTGACGTCAGTCGTCATTACGAAACGTAATTGACGCCCCAAATAAAATTGGATGCAAAAAGCGACCTCCCTGGGTGTTCATAAAAATATGTGTTTATACTCTGTATACACGGCGGACACTTTAATGCGGATTAAACACTTATAAAAACGCAATTTGATGGCCGCCGTAAAGATATAAACGAAATATTTAGCTCCAGGAACCGGACGAGAGTCGTTTGATATCATATTCGTTTAGTTATGCTTTTTGTTTGACAAAACGTAATTGTGGGTTGCCATAGTCTCGGCATTTCAATTGTAGTTTATTTTATTACATACGATGCGTTCGTGTTTAAGAGCATAAGCTTTGTTTCACGATTCAGCCTGTAATATCCCACGGTTGGGCATAGGCCTCTTCCCCATGTAGAAGAAGGATCGGAGCTTAATCCACCACCAGCAGGTCTCCCCACCGTGCCTCGGAGAGCACGTTAAGCCGTCGGTCCCGGTTGTTATCATGTACACCTGATAGCGATCGTTTCTCATAGTACGGAATATATCCGCCAACTCGTATTGGAGCAGCGTGGTGGATTAAGCTCTGATCCTTCTCCTACATGGGGAAAGAGGCATATGCCCAAGAGTGGGATGTTACAGGCTGAAGCGAGCGACAATAATAAAGAATTCTGAATGATTGACGGATACACAGCTAGAGTCGCAGGAGACCCGTTGATAGACAAACAGTCAAGATGTACAGTCTTCAATATTTAGTGTATGCTTCATTTTTCAATTTTTCGAATACTAATAATTTACTTGCGAATCTTGGGAAAGCTCTATCGTAAGAAAATATTTTCTACACCTACAGTAAACTATTGTTAAAATACAGCGGCCTATATAACCTATATTTCGCCTGCCCTGTCACATCTTAAATAATAAAGAAAATTTCTCGGAAGTCTTTTGCTTGCACGGTTTATCCTTTTGGTGACTTAATCAAAGCCCTATTTCCATTGAAATAAGAAACACGAATATTATTAACGATAAAGCCGTAAGTCCCATCAGTGATTGTATGAAATGACTGCAAAGTATTTGTTCCTTTTCTGATGAATTGGAAGTTGAAAAACAGGACATGAAAGCCGTTATTAATGTTATCAACACCTGTAACATTAATTTTATTAATAAATACATTAAAGGTGTTCCAGTAATACACAAAACTTTTAAATTAAGAGTTGTTTTCTTACAGTTGAGAGAACACTGATTTATTTGGACGCAGGAACGCGAGTGTCGTCGCGATGTTATTTGTATCAGAACTCATCCATTACTTTTAAAACCCTTACATGTTGCTGATAAAAAGGTATCTTTTAAAATATACTGGTTCAATCTCGATCACTGAAAATTTATTATCTCACGGCAACCATGATTTTATTTGCATACTGAATGAATGTGTAATGTAACTACTAAACTGATGTACACTGAATGAATGGAAAGTATTCTAGTTATGTGACTTGACATACAAATAGCTGATATGATGAACAGAGTCTTAATGCCTTTTAAGCTTATCGTAACAGTATATTAAATTTTAAATCATTCAAAATGGGATATTTACCATGTTTTTCATTTTCATTTTGAGTCTCGTGAACAAGACATTCGCAGTTAATGTCGAAATATCGAGCTTCGCAAAATGAAAATTGAAAACCTGGTAAACATCCCGTTTTTGAATGATTTTAGTTTTCTTCTGAATTTCTCACATTAGCCAATCAATCTCTTACTACCTGAAGTTGTTTCAGTTGCAAGGAATATGTTAATGACAGGCGACTGTATCAAAGGTATTTATTATAAAAACAAACAGCTCCACCGGCTTCTCATAAATCCGCCCATCATCCGCCCATCACCAGTATTCGCGCGAGCCGACTTCAAAGAACAAACAAACAAGTGTGTAGCGCAACCCGGCGCGCAATGAATTTCAATTTGAGAATAATGAATGTGTTAATTCCGTGCAGTCTGAATGACCTACGGACCTACGCTGTAAATTATTGCGAGCGATTATCTTTAGGTATCCTAAATCAAACGGTGATAAATCACGCGGTCTTTTTGAGAACGTATCGACTTTTATCTCATTTCGCATCGACTCGTTTTATTGCGGCCACGAATTAACTTTAACCAAATTTTTAATATACATGAAAACTAATTTTAACCTGTAGTAATATTATATTAATATACAAGCAAAAACGCAAAAAACTTATTAGTAAAATTTACAAATGAACACTAATATTTCTTAAGTTAATAAGCCTCACTTCATCTTTATCCTTAAAGGACACTTGACTTGTACATTAAAAGTGAAGGTTTTAATTTACAAGAACGGTTTTCTAACGTCACTTATAAAAGTTAAAATAATTTTTTGATGTGTTTAATTTCGAAACGGCTCACAAAATATAGCGAATTGTCAATTGAGGTTATATTATAGACATTGTTTTTATGACACCATCGTAGCATGAAAACAGTAGTTGAAACATTTCTATGCCGACGGAGCTTTCTTCCGGATGAACAAAATGTAAAAAAAAAATCTTTCCAAGCGCAGATGCTGTACATCATCGAAGGCTCGCTCGTACGGGTATCGTAACAAAACTCGTGTGACTTTAAAAATATTTTCGCGCCATCAAATTTATGGTGTTTCGATCCCATAAATCCGTCATCGCAAGAGATGGACGGCACGATTCCCATTCGCACGTAATCTCAGATCTGGAGTGGGCAGAACAATGCCGCGGTCTAGTATTTTCTGTTTTCAATATTTTTGGCCTCTTTGCCTCAATTCTATTGTCTCGAGATATCATCTTCATACGCTTTTACACAAATATATGCCTGACGATTTCTGTCCGATGTAGTGTTAGATACATAATCACAGGCTCTCATAAATAATCTTCTATATAATAAAAATGAATGTTGCTAACCGCATAACTCGAGAATGGCTCGACCAATTCAGCTAATTTGTTATTTGTAGGCCCACTGAATGTTTTAATATAAAAAAATCAAATTTTTACTATTAACTTTTGACAGAACGAAGTCTGTCCGGGCAGCTAGTGTACAATATATAGACAGTTTACTTGTAACTTGTCATTTAAAAAATTTGACTATATTTTTGGTGAAACAAAATAGAAACAATAAAGTTTTTCCTTTATTCTTACTCGTTAATTCCTCAATGGAATTTAAATTTTTCTTCGGCATAAATATAATCACTTGATAGTCCATATTGTTGTAACAATGGTTAATATTTACTGCTGTAATATTAACTTTAAACATCAATACTCTTGTATTGTTCCAATTATCATCTTAATGAATCGGAACAAGTTCGAGGATTGACAGACAAATGGTAAAATATTCTAATTTTTAAGGCTCCGTTCGGTTTCTTTGATCTTTACATAGAGAATGTCAATGAGCTGAGCTATTTTTATCAGTTCTATGTATTGTACATACATGGTCTTGTTACAGATTCATTTGAGTGACAGACGAGAGTATTTATAATTTCGTAACTACTTCGCAACGGTCCCGTACACTCGCAGGCAGTAAATATCGTTTCGTCCGCAGGTCATTCTCCCAGCCCATGTTACGCTTATTCTAAAACTAAGCCGACTATTTTGTCTATCATTTGACCCACTCTCGCCCTTGTCACACTCGCAATAAGAGCACGAATTGCTCACGTGGTTACAAATTGTCTTTGCCAAGTTTTTATCTATTTCATGTGCGACATTTTTTATGAAGTTATTATTCGGGACATTTGTTCAGTTAAACCGTCTAATGACTAAGTCGTGAATGAAATGTTTGCCGTCGTGTATCTAGAACTGAACTCAGTATTTCGGCTTATAAACCTAGATTTAGATCTATGATATGTGTTCTAATCTATTCGCATAGTAATTAAATATTCTTGAATAAATCTATTTCAACTAAAAATTATTGTAATTGTTATTTTAATCACTCTCGTAAATTCATAAGGAAGTGATCGTGGACTGAAAATTATCAACGTACTTACACCATGAGCCCAGCTATCCTGGACTCATCTCAGACATTCCTGATCTCATCTCGTGGATAGACACAGCTTCCTCTTGTACCGACTTATAAATAGGGATCTTATGTTCAACGAGCCCATTCAACAAGAACTTTATTGGTGTCAAGCAATTGCTAAAGCTCTTGAATGCAGTGTTTTGCCCTTTTTGTTGAACACTGAGTGCTCAAGTTGTTTACCTCCTTTTTATGGAGTTAAGTAAGAGTCAATATTATCCATGTTTTAATTAAGTTTGGTAATTTAGAATCATGTCTCAGGAGATTATATCGATGTTGGTAAATAAAAACAGTTTTATTGATCAGTATTTTGTTTATGTCTAGAGGACTAAAATGTCCGTTTTGAATTTCTACTCTAAAGAGTCTTCGTGATAATCTTTTTTTTTTAATCTATATTTTAAAGAGCTTGGTCACAATAAGTGACTATGCCGCTCTATAAGTCTTTCTAAACTAGAGACTGGTCTTGAGAGCAGATGACTGATCATCGTACTCTCAAGAGTAAGATGATCAGTCATCTTCTCTGGGTTTGAACCCAGCCTAACCAGTTTATACAGCGCCCTGGCCTCCTTGGATAAAGGGAATGCTAATACGCTGTTTAATCCACCGACTTCTTTTATAATACTATTAGACATAAATAGCTCATTCCGCAATGGTTCATTCCGGACACATTCCATAACAATATGGTACACGTCTTCAATTTTATCAGTACCTACATTCTTCACAATTTGGAGTATTGGTTTTATGTGAAAGTTTGTTGTTGTTTTTATAGCAATAACAAACTTTACGTTCTTATAGCAACAACAAACTTTCACCAAGACATCTCTGTCAACACCTCTAACAATAAGATTATTACATGCAGAACATTTAAACAAAGTAAATTTACATCTATCTAACGTCACATCTACATATCTTATAAGCAATAGTCGCGTCTCGTCCATCGTCCCGGTCGCCGGAGTGATCGCAACACGACGACGTAAACCCGAGTGGCTCTCTGATCCCGGCGCTGACGTGATTGTACAAAACATCTAATCAGACGCTCCTGCCGTTGAGGACAATAAATTTATCGGCGCTCGTCGGCGACACGAGATCGATCGCTTAATATAGCAATTTACACCTGCTGCCACGCTTCCTGCACTTTATGATGATGGCTTGCTCCTCGTGATTGCAGCCCTCGGCGGTCGATCGCTGTAATTTCGATTGTGATTTGAAAACCCGTCGTGCATTTATCGTCTTCGATTATAATTAGTTGTCAACAAGCGAGTGACGCGCTTGTTATGGTCGTTTATGGTAATTCTGGATTAGATTTCTGATTTTAATTAAAATGAAGTCATTTATAGGTACCAGTGTGGCTGTTTTATTCTGTTTTTTGTAAAAATTTTATAGGATTCCGCAAAATATTAAACAGTGAGCTAATTTGTTTACTATCGTTAATACCAGACATACTACAAATATATTGTAAGCAATGTGTTATTGTTAGAGTTAGATTTATAGAATAATTTTCTATTGGAAACAACAATGTTACATATTTTCTCTGAGGTAGGGCACAGCAGGAAATTTCCTGCTCAAAATATGGAGCAGCCCGACTGGGGTAGTACCTCGACCTTAAGGAAGACCACATCTAAATAATACTGTTTTCAAGCAGTATTGTGTTCCTGTTGGTGAGTAAGGTGACCAGAGCTCCTGGGGGGGATTGGGATAGGGTCGGCAACGCGCTTGCGACGCTCCTGGTGTTGCAGGCGTCTATAATAGGCTACGGTAGTCACTTACCATCAGGTGAGCCGTACGCTTGTTTGTCGACTTAGTAACATTAAAAAAAATTAAACATTTTTTTCGGGTGTTTCTTTAGTCTCATGAAAAACGTCAGCATTTACTGTTGTTCTACGACTATTTCAAATACTAAATGTGTATAGGACTATAAATAAGACTGCTTTAAGCTATAATTTTATACACTGTATGAAAATGGAAGTAATAAACATACGGTAAATATTCTTATGATCGTAAATCGGAGAGAGCTCAACGTAGGGATCCTGGCGGACGAGTTCGTTGGTCCGCGCTCTCTTCAGCGAAGTCGTTTAGCCGCCGACGAGGGTATCTTTTAATTATATCGATATTTGGACGCTTTAATGATTAAAAATGCGTAAATGACGTCGCGAGCCAAAGCGTGTCGTATCCGTAGCTGTTTTCTCAAAGATTAGTAAAAGATAGATGTGTAAGTTCAACAACAGCTCACTTTAAAAAAAACGAGTGTATTTTACACCACACGACTGAAGTAAAACTTCTTTAGCAATAGGCCTGCACAATGGGCCTGCACTGTTTCTTAGATTGACATCTTGATGACGCGTTGGCGCAACGGTCATAGCACTGGTTTGTGGCTGTTTCGCTGGCGGTTGCAGGTTCGATCTCCGCACATGACAAATATTTGTATTGGCCATACAGATGTTTACCGTGGTCTGGGTGTTTGTGCAGTCATTGTGGGTTGGAAAGAGGCCTATGCCCAGCAGTGGGATGTTACAGGCTGAAGCGTGTCTTAGATATACTAAACGTAACTGGCTGACAGAGAAAGAGAGAAAGAAAATGTGTGCTCGCACCTCTCTCTCTTGCTGCGTTCGCCTCGTCCGATCACACTTTTCGTAACGCTCTCGTGACGCATTCACCAGCTTACTCCCCAAGCCGAGCGTGCGTAAAGAAGTTTTACTTCAAAAACACTTCTCTCAAGTAGAGTCGTGTTCCTGCAAGATGGCCGGAGCTCCTGCAGGTCGGGGGTAGGGTCGGCTTCTTGTGTCTGAAACTGAACAATCACAGTTGTTATATTAGTCTGACATCGGAATCTTAAGTCCTTGTTTTCTATATTTTTTCCTTGTTTTCACATTAAACCTTCTTCGGTAAGATATCTTATGTATGTTGTATATCTCAAGTACTCATATATTATCAAATATCAAAGATAAGAGTTATCAATGATTGTTTTGTCAATGATTCATAACAACTAGATGTGAATTTTTGCTACTGTATCGTGTCCTGCCCATAAATATTGCTTATTCATTTTGGCGTATGATAATAATATCTACGTTGCTCCAGTTACAATGTAATCTTTTGCGGCGTATTAGAATTTCGGATTTGGTGCGAATAAAAAATTACTCTTATCTTTTTTTTATTTAACTAGGTCGGCAAACAAGCGTACGGGTCACCTGATGGTAAGCGTTTACCGTAGCTTATAGACGCCTGCAACACCTGAAGCATCGCAAGCGCGTTGCCGACCCCATCCCTAATCCCCAGGAGCTTTGGTCACCTTACTCACCACGATCACGATCACGATTCAGCCTGTAATAACCCACTGTTGGGCATAGGCCTCTTCTCCGTGTAGGAGAAGGAGGCTTACTCACCAACAGTAACACAATACTGCTAGAAAACAGTATTATATAGTTGTAATCTTTTGTAAGGTCGAGGTACTACCCCAGTCGGGCTGCTCCATATTTTGAGCAGGAAATTACCTGCTGTAAAACCACCACAGTTAAATAGTCTATTGTTACTCTGTCAGCAAAATATAACTGACTGATTGATATATATCTTCGCCGACCTTAACAAATTAAAGCTTAACATTTATTTTCGCAAGTAGGTACGGCTTTTGACAATTTGGACAAACGATAATCATGGGATAATTTTTTTATATTCTACTTTTAAACAATGAAAATTTGAATGAGACCTTTGTTTTATTGCAGTTCATTGATGTAAGATTCACACGTTGTTGCAACTTTGTCTCTCTCTACTTTCTTAATTTCGTCCTTTATTCTTAAATTAAAAAACTTCGAATATAAAAATAAGTTTAGTTAGTATTAATGAAAAAATCTCTTAACAAGACAACAGTTAAGGTGCATGACCTCTGTTGCCAAACCTCCGTCCCGCACGTAACACGCGACGAAAGACGCAGCCGCACTAAATACATCATGATAATATGGTGAATATCACGAAAGCGAGCTGTTTACGAAAACGCGGGAACAATGGCGTCCTAATTACACGTCAGGCGTCCGCGACCAAACAAATAAACAAACAGACAGACATCGGGTCGACGCGATCGAGTGTTTTGTTACTGACAGTGGAAGATACGGCGGCGGCTTGCGGGTTATGCCATCTGAAATCTGTGTTGTGAACTGAATTGTGAGTTGCGATGTTGCGAATGTATAACGCGATGTATAAGTAGGTACAAGTTTTAGCAGGACATTTTGTATGGAGCATAATTTTAAAGGTTAAATAAATCTCCTGGGGGTATTGGGGATAGGGTCGGTAACGCGTTTGCGATGCTTCTGGTGTTGCGGCTACTGTAATCATTTATCATCAGGTGAGCCGTATGCTTGTTTGCCGACCTAATCATATAAAAAAAATGTTTTTACATTTTAACTTTGTAAGGTTCGTCGTTTATTTTGCAGTCAGCCGTCGCATTATTCTTTACATTATTAATCTTTTAATCAGTCGTCACTCAACTATAACTTACTTGTTCGTAATCAAAACTCTCTAACATTAGGAAATGATATCTGCAGTTTTTCGATACAGCTTTCATTTTACAAGTATACAAAATAATTTTCTTATAATATATATATTTAATTAGGTTTTAGAAAGCTTATATCCGGTGTTTCAGCCATGGGTTTTTAACTTTTTATTGCTTATTTCACATCTCAATGAAGTTAAAGTGCAAACATAACATGATTATTTTGTACGTCAACGATTATATCGAATGATCGATGAAGGGACAAGTGGGTAACTCAACGAGGCTTAATGTGACACATGATAGCATAAAAATCATTGCAATCTCGACACTGACCCCGCTGTGTGTGTGTGTGTGTGTGTGTGTGTGTGTGTGTCCCGTCAGCTCATGACCACTGGTAATGGTATCGCTGGCTGTTATCTGATCGGTAGAAATGATTTGTTTGTCTTTGAGAACAAAACGCATGAGAGATAAGGCTTCATACATACATAACGGATTTTTTTACGATTTGTGACGATAAAAAAAAATCAATTTTCTGCTACTCAAAGAGTAATCATTAAAAGTTACTTTGATGTTAAAATAAAATAAAAATAAAACTAAATACTGTAATAAAACTAATTTTACAAACATTGAAGCTGTAGGTATTTTCTAAATCATTTTCAATCGCGTTTATTTTAATTTTAGGGATACCATTACATATTGTATGCTGTCTTGTTGTTGTAGGATAGTCGCACGTCGATGACAAGTTCGTCAACTTGTCATTCAGCAATTTCGCTTGATGTGTGTTCAGCCTTAACTAACATAATATATGTGTGTCTGAGTTTAAAGTGAAACGGTATATCGTCTGACATTCGAATTGTCTTCGTGAAGCATTTGACACGAAGTAAAAATAGATTTCAGCGACGTCTCATAAATATACGTCTATTTATAGTAACGACTGATGATAACAAAAAAGTCTTCAATCGTTTCAATATATGTTGATAATACGCTTCAGCCAGTAATATCCCAGAACTGGGCATAGGCCTCTTTCTCCATGTAAGAGAAGGATCAGAGCTTAATCCACCACGCTGCTCCAATGCGGGTTGTTGCTAATATCATCCAGTTACTTTTTAAGACTTTCAAAAAATGGACGGGGTTCTCCATTCGACTGTATTTTTTTTTGTGTTACCGTATACCTTTTTACTTGGTGCACCGATATAGATAATTCTTTTCATTAAACAAAGGCTAGTTCTTGTCATGTGGTCCCTTTTAAATTTAATCGAGATCTGATGATTATTTGTACATGTTACAGGCAGTTAAAAGAAATGGCAGCAGTTACAAATATTAACAAATAACCGGAAGACGTGTCACGTACTGTTACAAATGAGCTGTCACGCTTCCAAGACACTTTTTATGACATCGTTACGAGTATCAACATACAACGAGAAGTGACGTAATTTATAGGATCATTATTCATTACTCGGCAGGCGAAGTAATGAAATTTTTGAAACTTAGCTCCCGTGACGTCATTGTGTATTCTTTTGACAAGTCCTGCTGTTGGGCAACTAACAGTCACGGGTTCGATCTTCGTTTACGGCAGATTTCATTTTTATCAGATTCAGATTTTCATTTTCGTATTTTGTCTCCGTTTACCATAGTTTTGTTTTCATATCTTCGACACAGGACTAGGTTTGAGGCGTTAGTTTATATTATATATATGAGAGTAATAGCTTCTCTTGTTAAAAAAAGAAAGATTCGTTCGCTACATCAGACACTTTAATCTAGCCTAGCTCTAGCCGATATAAGACCAATCTTTCGGTAGCCCCGCTATTTTGAATCTTATACAACATTCCGAGTAAAACATGTGTTAAAACCAGTAACATAGATTAAAAATATATATACGAATAAATAAATATAAATGTACTTATTTGTATATAAGACTAGACTATCCTGACTATATAAGACTAGGCTGCTTCCACTGAATTTTTAATTATTAGGTACTTCGCTCTCAGGTACCTATCTCATGACGTCGTCTATAAGACATATTTAGCTAATAAACACGCAAACAACACATCTTACTAACAAGCATTATTAAATAAATGTAAACGGGGACAGCTTTCTGTTTAACTCGCATAGAAATAGAATCAACATTATCTAATGATAAGAACGTAATGACAGGTGACTCTAGGTCGAAGGTCAGCCTCGTTACTGACGGGACGTCACTTCCGTAAATTTGTAATACGGCGACTGACATCAACTGTCTCAATATTGTGATAAGCACATTAATACTGCCTGATTGTGATAAACTTATCAACTTAGGCCACAAAACAACAAGCCGCCGTGAAAATACAGGCAAAACTGAGCGTTTGAACTAGTGCAAAATAAATAAATACATATTGTAGAGAAAAGACTGATTGCCGGATGACGTCCCCCACCCCTTCCATATAAAAACCTCTCGCTCAGCGCCGCCGGCTCATTCGTCGGTGTGCACTCTCACAGAGTGGTTGTCTTTGTATACCGTTACTCTGTCCAATTTTTGTTTGATTTAGTTAATTCATTGGTTAAAAGTTATTGTTGTGACTATCGTTCATTTTTTTTTATTTTAAAAGTTAAAAGGTTTATAACTTCAGAAGTGGGATTGGACGACGTATTGCCAGTCCGCTGGAGACATAGTCTGATCCCTATTTGTGTAAATTGTCGAAAATGCCATCCGCGGGTAGAAAAGAAAAACGCCACAGAGAGCGCACACCGCCGCCGCCTAATATTGGGCAGCAACTCGGAGCTATTTTGGATCGATTGGGTGCATTGGAGACTGGGCGATCATGCCGGCAGCGCCTGGTGGGTGCCTCGACGACTCGCAGGCGGTTATCACTAGCGAGGTCGGCGTCATCTTGCCGCTCGGCGGGCACTGCTCGCTCCCGTACCCGTCACGACGATTCCGGTCACTGCGCCTGTCGTCACTGCGCCCGCTGCTTCAACTGATGTCGTGGAACGGCTACCGGATGCCATGCTGGCTGGTGGATGATATTACCGCTCTTAAACCGGTGAGACCAAGCCATTATTTTGTGTCTGATTTTGACCCCGCAATTCATGATCTTAACGTGTAGTATGAGAAGGTAGATCGCGCTTGCGTTCGCAATCGGTGGGACGATATTGAGTGTTCGGCGCGAGTCGGTAACTGCTTCAGGGGCGAGGCGCGTTCGTGGCTTAGCCAGTGGTTATGTAATAATCGAACGTGGTCAAATTTCAAACAGAAATTAAAAATATTGTGCTCGCGACATGTTGACGTTGCGAATATTCTTTTTGATGTCATGTGTTCTAATTCAGACAAATATTCCACATATGCCGAGTACACACGTAGATCTCTGCTTTGTTCGTTTCGTCTGTTCGTTTCGAAAACTCGACATCGTTCGAATACGCCGAACGGTGCTTATAATACGAAACGAAGTTATCAAAACCTACCCTCAACTAACACCGGTTCGAATTCGGAGGGTAGTATTTCGCGGAAACGTCGTATTAAAGATTCAGCGATACGTTGCTACACTTGTGGTTGAAAAGGCCACGATTTAATTCTTGCCCTACGAAATCTAGACTACCGCCCGCGCAATAAGTGCCAAATCCAGTTAGTGACTTTTCAAATAAACCGCGATCTGTGATAAAGTGTTCGTTTTGTAAGTGGGCATAATGAGAGTACTTGTTTTGCGAAAGAGCGTTAAGAGTTATAGGGGGAATGTAAATTTCTGTCGTGAAAAGGAGGGTACTTTAAAAAAAACCGCAACGTAGTAGCAGCATTTTTGTGATGTGCTTACCAATAGAAGTTCCTACATTTCCCTCATCTCGTCAAATTTGCTAAAGCACTTTCATTGTAAAATCAACTCCGGTTCACAGATGTTACGACGTGGCTTAGGCGGTATGAAAATTCATTCCACATATTTTATAACCTTGCCTGTAGAGTTGAGTGAAATATCTTTTGAGGTTGGTCCCACACAACTGTCTCAGTATACCCGTGATCATTGGTACGGACGTGTTAAATAGGAAGGGCGTATTGTATATTCGAACGGCCGTCTCTCAACGTATCGTTATAAATAATTACGCCGATACGCCGACGGTCGGAGACGATAAAACACTTCTCGTTAAAATTCGCGACAAATCTTTCATACAGTTTACATTTCATATTTTTACGTAAAGCGAGTGATGAGAGTTCGGAATCTTATCAATCGCATTGCATTGTTTAAATGATTAAATTTCATTTATTTAATAACGAATCTCATTTAGTTGAAATGTAAAAATCATTGCTTAAGGACGCTTGAGTGAACGCTTGCGCCGCAGCACTGATAACGCGAATTTTAAGTTCCCACCTGAAAGTAATACTGTCTTACTTTTATTATATTTGTGCCTTTAGTGTTTTTAGAGTGCTTACAAGGCGATGGTCAGAATGGACGAGACGGTCAGGATCAGGACGAGGTTGAAAATGGTGAAACGGTCGAGGACCACGTTGTGTCAGGAACGACCGTCTTACAAGCACCCTTTTCTGCTCACCCAGTGGGGATCGTTTGAGTCAGTGATGTACTATCGGCAATGGCTGCCTTGCGTGTGTGTCTGGGGTATATGATCTCCAATGCGTGATAGAGTTTTATTGACACACTTAGTGCCTAGCGGACCCTGGTCTGTTTAGAGCCTTTCTTTATAATCGTACATGGCAAAATAACGTCCGGCAGGCGCGAGGTGGTTATGCGTGCAAACCTTGGTTCAGTTTTCATATTTTATAATGCGTGCAGACTCTAGTCTGGTTATGGGCCCGAGGCCTTGTGAAGTTCGCGGACTCTGTCCGGTTGGCACATTTATGTGCGTGGTCCGTATACCGTAGTCAAGCGGTTACTTATCGAGCGCTATGAGCTGCGATTGTTGGCCGGTACACGCGGCAAAACCACGCAAGCCGCCGCCGAATATATGGTGCCGTGGCGCGGCGGGTAGACGCCCGATACTTGTGCAACATTTTTGATATTGAGTGAAACTAACCCTAACTTTGTGTACTGATCATTTTCACTTACCGCTAAGATAATGTTAAATGTACTGCAATTTACCAGTTTGAGGCAACGTTTAAATCGGGTATCTGGGTTGCCCTAGACGTGTCGTGTTAGTCTCTTGAGTTAATCCTCATTGAGCATCGATGTTATTTCTAGGTAGAGACCTGTGTAAATCCTATTTCGGTTAAATGGTATCTGGGTTGCCCTAGACGTGTCGTGTCAGTCTCTTGAGTTAATCCTCATTGAGCATCGATGTTATTTCTAGGTAGAGACCTGTGTAAATCCTATTTCGGTTAAATGGTATCTGGGTTGCCCTAGACGTGTCGTGTTAGTCTCTTGAGTTAATCCTCATTGAGCATCGATGTTATTTCTAGGTAGAGACCTGTGTAAATCCTATTTCGGTTAAATGGTATCTGGGTTGCCCTAGACGTGTCGTGTCAGTCTCTTGAGTTAATCCTCATTGAGCATCGATGTTATTTCTAGGTAGAGACCTGTGTAAATCCTATTTCGGTTAAATGGTATCTGGGTTGCCCTAGACGTGTCGTGTCAGTCTCTTGAGTTAATCCTCATTGAGCGTCGATGTTATTTCTAGATAGAGACCTGTGTAAATCCTATTTCGGTTTAGAGGTATCTGGGTTGCCCTAGACGTGTCGTGTCAGTCTCTTGAGTTAATTCTCATTGAGCGTCGATGTTATTTCTAGGTAGAGACCTGTGTAAATCCTATTTCGGTTAAATGGTATCTGGGTTGCCCTAGACGTGTCGTGTCAGTCTCTTGAGTTAATTCTCATTGAGCGTCGATGTTATTTCTAGGTAGAGACCTGTGTAAATCCTATTTCGGTTAAATGGTATCTGGGTTGCCCTAGACGTGTCGTGTCAGTCTCTTGAGTTAATTCTCATTGAGCATCGATGTTATTTCTAGGTAGAGACCTGTGTAAATCCTTCCATTTCGAGGCATGAGGCTGACCTAGACGTGTTGTATCAGACTCTGAGAGCAATCTCATTGAGCATCGATGTTATTTCTAGGAAGAGGCTTATGTAAGACCTTCGAAAAGTTTATTTAAATTGTGGCCGTAACGTTTTTTTAAAAATTCACACACATGCCTAAAACGATGGTAACTGCAATGCATTTCGTATTTGAGTAAAACAACTCCGTTAACTTTGTGCTTCTGTTATGCTTCGCTCGCTTTTAGGCAGCGATGAAATAGATGGCGTTTGCCACGACGGTGCTGAAATTTCATCATCGCGTCAAGGCGACGCGACGCTTCGGCACCAGAATCTACTCCGCATCCAGGTGATGCGACACCGCCAGCTCGAGATGAAGGCGATGACGTCACCGGCGCCGCCACCGCAGCTCCCGCTGCAGCTGGCTCACGCATGGGCTGCGAGGACACAGCCACGTCAGGAGAGGCCGTGTAGAGAAAAGACTGATTGCCGGATGACGTCCCCCACCCCTTCCATATAAAAACCTCTCGCTCAGCGCCGCCGGCTCATTCGTCGGTGTGCACTCTCACAGAGTGGTTGTCTTTGTATACCGTTACTCTGTCCAATTTTTGTTTGATTTAGTTAATTCATTGGTTAAAAGTTATTGTTGTGACTATCGTTCATTTTTTTTTATTTTAAAAGTTAAAAGGTTTATAACTATTGTTGAGAAAAGACTGGCCGGACGACGTCCCCCACCCCTTCCATATAAAAACAGCTTGCTCAGCGCCGCCGGCTCATTCGTCGGTGTGCGCTCTCATAGAATGGTTGTCTTTGTATAGCGTTACTCTGTCCAATTTTTGTTTGATTTTGTTAATTCATTCATTTAAAGTTATAGTTGTGACTATCGTTCATTTTTTTTATTTTAAAAGTTAAAAGGTTTATAACTTCAGAAGTGGGATTGGACGACGTATTGCCAGTCCGCTGGAGACATTGTCTGATCCCTATTTGTGTAAATTGTCGAAAATGCCATCCGCGGGTAGAAAAGAAAAACACCACAGGGAGCGCACACCACCGCCGCCTAATATTGGGCAGCAACTCGGAGCTATTTTGGATCGATTGGGTGCATTGGAGGCTGGGCGATCATGCTGGCAGCGCCTGGTGGGTGCCTCGACAACTCGCAGGCGCTGGTTATCACTAGCGAGGTCGGCGTCATCTTGCCGCTCGGCGGGCACTGCTCGCTCCCGTCCCCGTCACGACGATTCCGGTCACTGCGCCTGTCGTCATTGCGCCCGCTGCTTCAACTGATGTTGTGGAACGGCTACCGGATGCCATGCTGGCTGGTGGATGCTATTACCGCTCTTAAACCGGTGAGACCAAGCCATTATTTTGTGTCTGATTTTGACCCCGCAATTCATGATCTTAACGTGTAGTATGAGAAGGTAGATCGCGCTTGCGTTCGCAATCGGTGGGACGATATTGAGTGTTCGGCGCGAGTCGGTAACTGCTTCAGGGGCGAGGCGCGTTCGTGGCTTAGCCAGTGGTTACGTAATAATCGAACGTGGTCAAATTTCAAACAGAAATTAAAAATATTGTGCTCGCGACATGTTGACGTTGCGAATATTCTTTTTGATGTCATGTGTTCTAATTCAGACAAATATTCCACATATGCCGAGTACACACGTAGATCTCTGCTTTGTTCGTTTCGTCTGTTCGTTTCGAAAACTCGACATCGTTCGAATACGCCGAACGGTGCTAATAATACGAAACGAAGTTATCAAAACCTACCCTCAACTAACACCGGTTCGAATTCGGAGGGTAGTATTTCGCGGAAACGTCGTATTAAAGATTCAGCGATACGTTGCTACACTTGTGGTTGAAAAGGCCACGATTTAATTCTTGCCCTACGAAATCTAGACTACCGCCCGCGCAATAAGTGCCAAATCCAGTTAGTGACTTTTCAAATAAACCGCGATCTGTGATAAAGTGTTCGTTTTGTAAGTGGGCATAATGAGAGTACTTGTTTTGCGAAAGAGCGTTAAGAGTTATAGGGGGAATGTAAATTTCTGTCGTGAAAAGGAGGGTACTTTAAAAAAAACCGCAACGTAGTAGCAGCATTTTTGTGATGTGCTTACCAATAGAAGTTCCTACGTTTCCCTCATCTCGTCAAATTTGCTAAAGCACTTTCATTGTAAAATCAACTCCGGTTCACAGATGTTACGACGTGGCTTAGGCGGTATGAAAATTCATTCCACATATTTTGTAACCTTGCCTCTAGAGTTGAGTGAAATATCTTTTGAGGTTGGTCCCACACAACTGTCTCAGTATACCCGTGATCATTGGTACGGACGTGTTAAATAGGAAGGGCGTATTGTATATTCGAACGGCCGTCTCTCAACGTATCGTTATAAATAATTACGCCGATACGCCGACGGTCGGAGACGATAAAACACTTCTCGTTAAAATTCGCGATAAATCTTTCATACAGTTTACATTTCATATTTTTACGTAAAGCGAGTGATGAGAGTTCGGAATCTTATCAATCTCATTGCATTGTTTAAATGATTACATTTCATTTATTTAATAACGAATATCATTTAGTTGAAATGTAAAAATCATTGCTTAAGGACGCTTGAGTGCACGCTTGCGCCGCAGCACTGATAACGCGAATTTTAAGTTCCCATCTGAAAGTAATACTGTCTTACTTTTATTATATTTGTGCCTTTAGTGTTTTTAGAGTGCTTACAAGGCGATGGTCAGAATGGACGAGACGGTCAGGATCAGGACGAGGTTGAAAATGGTGAAACGGTCGAGGACCACGTTGTGTCAGGAACGACCGTCTTACAAGCACCCTTTTCTGCTCAACCAGTGGGGATCGTTTGAGTCAGTGATGTACTATAGGCAATGGCTGCCTTGCGTGTGTGTCTGGGGTATATGATCTCCAATGCGTGTTAGAGTTTTATTGACACACTTAGTGCCTAGCGGACCCTGGTCTGTTTAGAGCCTTTCTTTATAATCGTACATGGCAAAATAACGTCTGGCAGGCGCGAGGTGGTTATGCGTGCAAACCTTGGTTCAGTTTTCATATTTTATAATGCGTGCAGACTCTAGTCTGGTTATGGGCCCGAGGCCTTGTTGAAGTTCGCGGACTCCGTCCGGTTGGCACATTTATGTGCGTGGTCCGTATACCGTAGTCAAGCGGTTACTTATCGAGCGCTATGAGCTGCGATTGTTGGCCGGTACATGCGGCAAAACCACGCAAGCCGCCGCCGAATATATATGGTGCCGTGGCGCGGCGGGTAGACGCCCGATACTTGTGCAATATTTTTGATATTGAGTGAAACTAACCCTAACTTTGTGTACTGATCATTTTCACTTACCGCTAAGATAATGTTAAATGTACTGCAATTTACCAGTTTGAGGCAACGTTTAAATCGGGTATCTGGGTTGCCCTAGACGTGTCGTGTTAGTCTCTTGAGTTAATCCTCATTGAGCGTCGATGTTATTTCTAGGTAGAGACCTGTGTAAATCCTATTTCGGTTAAATGGTATCTGGGTTGCCCTAGACGTGTCGTGTCAGTCTCTTGAGTTAATCCTCATTGAGCATCGATGTTATTTCTAGGTAGAGACCTGTGTAAATCCTATTTCGGTTAAATGGTATCTGGGTTGCCCTAGACGTGTCGTGTTAGTCTCTTGAGTTAATCCTCATTGAGCGTCGATGTTATTTCTAGGTAGAGACCTGTGTAAATCCTATTTCGGTTAAATGGTATCTGGGTTGCCCTAGACGTGTCGTGTCAGTCTCTTGAGTTAATCCTCATTGAGCGTCGATGTTATTTCTAGATAGAGACCTGTGTAAATCCTATTTCGGTTTAGAGGTATCTGGGTTGCCCTAGACGTGTCGTGTCAGTCTCTTGAGTTAATTCTCATTGAGCATCGATGTTATTTCTAGGTAGAGACCTGTGTAAATCCTATTTCGGTTTAGAGGTATCTGGGTTGCCCTAGACGTGTCGTGTCAGTCTCTTGAGTTAATTCTCATTGAGCATCGATGTTATTTCTAGGTAGAGACCTGTGTAAATCCTTCCATTTCGAGGCATGAGGCTGACCTAGACGTGTTGTATCAGACTCTGAGAGCAATCTCATTGAGCATCGATGTTATTTCTAGGAAGAGGCTTATGTAAGACCTTCGAAAAGTTTATTTAAATTGTGGCCGTAACGTTTTTTAAAATTCACACACATGCCTAAAACGATGGTAACTGCAATGCATTTCGTATTTGAGTAAAACAACTCTGGTAGTTAAGTAAACGTTAACTTTGTGCTTCTGTTATGCTTCGCTCGCTTTTAGGCAGCGATGAAATAGATGGCGTTTGCCACGACGGTGCTGAAATTTCGTCATCAAGGCGACGCTTCGGCACCAGCATCTACTCCGCATCCAGGTGATGCGACGCCGCCAGCTCAAGATGAAGGTGATGACGTCACCGGCGCTGCCACCGCGGCTCCCGCTGTTGCTGGCTCACGCATGGGCTGCGAGGACACAGCCACGTCAGGAGAGGCCGTGTTGAGAAAAGACTGGCCGGACGACGTCCCCCACCCCTTCCATATAAAAACAGCTTGCTCAGCGCCGCCGGCTCATTCGTCGGTGTGCGCTCTCATAGAATGGTTGTCTTTGTATAGCGTTACTCTGTCCAATTTTTGTTTGATTTTGTTAATTCATTCATTTAAAGTTATAGTTGTGACTATCGTTCATTTTTTTTATTTTAAAAGTTAAAAGGTTTATAACTCTATATATTTAAAGTTGGCCACGTTTCAATTTATTTTAATAGCATTTTAATATGTTGATAATAAATAACACGTTATTTTCTTTCGATTTAAAATAATTATTGAAATGTTTATAGAATACCGAAAAATATGATGTAATTTATCAACCGTTTATGTAATTTACATATTTATTGTGAGATTATTTAAAAATATTAACACAAAATTTAAGTAAAAAATAAAATAAAACAGCATATAAATAAATGGCAAAATTAATTTAAACAACTAAAATATGCATTTTTATGTGATGTACCATTTAAGAAACTACTTAAATGTCTTGTATAATCTTTAATATTTCATTAACAGTTTTTATCGGTCTATAAGATATTTAATACCTCTGTATAAGATAAATTATTCTACTAATATTATACAGCAATAGTTTGTATCTTTCACGCAAAACTACTGAACCGATTTTAATGAAACTTGCTACGTAGGTAGGTGGAGATCTAGAACAGCACATAGTTTACTTTTTATCCCGACATTCTTACGGGATCGAAAAGTACGTTTAATTAAGATAATAATTTATTACTTTTTAATTAAGATTGGTATTAAGTTCTGCTACGTCTATTAAATTTATGCTTCATCACTTCAGCCTATCACAGTCCACTGCTGGACATAGGCCTCCCCAAGAACTCACGTTTTACCCACAGTCACCACGCTGGGCAGGCGGGTTCGCTGCTGCCCGCCTTCAGCCTGTGTATTTCAAAGCCAGCAGACAGCAGTTGGATGGTTATTCCGCCATCGGTCGGCTTTATAAGTTCCAAGGTGGTAGTGGAACTGTGTTATCCCAGTCGCCTTACGACAGCCACGGGAACAGAAGGGGTGGCTATATTCTTTATTGCCGTAACCTCAAAGCAGAAATTTATGCTTAGGTATTTGTAAATATTTTAAAATTGTAAAATCGTACTCCACGATTGTTTGGTAAAGTACAGAAAAAACAATGTATAAATACGTACGTAATTGGTGAAATAATTTAAATAAAGCCGCTATCCTGCGCTAGGCACAGTTCCAAGCTCCGCTCGACCACCATAAAGTATATAATATACGAGTGCGACGCTGCCCGCGGTCACTTCATTTATTTATAAAAGCTTTATGTTTATCGGTCAATATAAACGTTATTTATATCAATTTTCGTTAAATAATTTGTGAATACGTGTTCTGCTTCAGTAAACAGATTAGCATGCCATATTAAATTTCTCTGTTAATTATATTTAATGAGAGTACGAAACAAAAACAAAAATAGATCTTGAGTGATTGAGATCGGAAATCGTGTATGAAATTTTTTATACATTTTTTAACTTTCGAAAGCAGAACCACAGATAGAAGTTTATTTTCGAATAAAACTAAAATATAGTCATAATTACAAAATTTTACTACTGTAGTACCTATTTAGAACTAGCTAGTGTGAAGAAATTAAACACCTTCTCTGACTGACTGATTCCTTAATTAAATTAATTGGATATACAATATTTAATACCTACACAATTATAGAATATGATTAAAGTATCTGTCTCCTCTCTAAAGTGTACAATGAGAGAACTAGAGCTCGCTTCAAGTCCAGCAACAGAATGAATCCTCTCCCGTCTCTTCTTCAAGCTTACCAACGAATTACGTCCACTTAACATACCCCTACTGTAATCGATTCCGATTGGTTTAAATTAAAATTAATTTAGTTGCCAGATTCTTACAATATTTAATACTAAAATTAAAAATAATTATAAGTTTTAAGGAAATAATACAATCTTTTTATCGTAAATTACAATTAAATTAATAAAAATCACAACATTAGCAACTGTTTACTCGGATAAGACTCAGTCCCATATCATGGTCGTGATCAAGTATACTCTATGGATTGGTTAATTTTAACTTGAAATAGTGACAAAAATTACATTTTCTAATATTATGTCAGTGATAGTTATAAGTTTATGACACATGAGTTTTCCTCTGAGTCCGTCTCGTCTGAGGCGATAATCTTTGCCGGCTCCGTGACAGCCTCACAGGTGCATCGACATCGCCACGCGCAAACTGGTCGGTCGGGTGCGCGCTCGCTACCAAAAATGACGTACCGCCAAATTGCTCCGCAAAAAATCACTCTACCCCTACCATCGGTTCCGAGTGTACGAATTGTTACGAGTTCATTATGTTTTTTTATTTTTATTTTTATTTGGACAAACAGTAGTTGCTACATTACAATTTTCACCCAAAAAAAAAACTGAAATTGAGCTTAAATGCGCAACATTTTAAGTTGTCACAAAATATATAAAAAGAGATGAAACATTAGTATTATTGAAAAGATTATAATATCTAGAAATTGAAATATAGAATAGAAAGTAAATGACTTAATAAGAGCTGATCTTACAAATAGCTACAAGTAGAATTTGCAAAATAATGTTGTTGGAGCCTAGCTGCAGACTACATACTGAGTTCGCACCACGTTCTTACAAAAAATGTGTAAAATAGCTGCTGTAACGCCGTATTTCTAACTCAAAGCCAATGTTCCTTATCCATAGTCTTTATGTTTTCTTCCCATTATTATTTATTTAACTTATTTATTATAAACATTAATAATAATTTAACTAGTAGAGTATGTATATCTCTTACAGTCACTAAACATTTTAAGTCAGTGTAATTTTACTAAACCATTCTTGTTTCTATTTTAAAAATAGTAGGTAATATTTCACGAAAACTCAGATTCCAGTATTATTTTAAATCTGTATTATAATATTTATTATGAAGTTATTGTTAAAGAGATCAATAAAAAAGTAAAATTGTGTGCGGTCTGCGCACCCGTGGTAGGGCCTTCATTAAAAAGATCGTGTAATCTCCGGAATACGACCTTGGGTTGCTCCTCGCGGAATTAGTGTATCGTGAGGAGTCGGGAGCACTTAGCGAGCGTTCGTTACGATTGCTGCTCTGATCTCCTTCCCATGTGATCTTGCACTTTTGGTCGAATTAGCATAACCACGACAAGGGGATAATTGAAGACTTTGGGTGCAACCTGCTGTTTTGATTTCAGTCCAATCATTATCAGCATACTTAGCATCAAGTTAATTAAATAAGCTGTTTTCTCAAATTTAAATACACGAAGGGTAAAGAAATATGTAGTTATCTCTTCAATTCACATATCTAAATAATAAGTACGGTAATGGCTTACTTTTTTTGTAAAAGAAAAAAATCTGTCCTTATCATATTCTTAATCTTTTCACTAGTCAATTGCTCCCGTGCGAAAAAGCTGCCAATCGCTAGTATTTATGTAAATAGAAAGTAACTATAAAACGGCTTAGCAACATTTTGTACCTACTGAGTTTATTAATTAAATTTCATTATTTATTTTTCATCCCGATTGTAAAGTCTAATGCGCTATCATAGTAATCCCGTCTTTATCAATCGTGGCTATATCGGTAGCAACTATTAATAATGCAAGCTTTCGCTTAGATGTTAAGGTTAGTGCTCACGTGAAATGAACTATTGTAAATTCACATATCGCTAATTGAAAATTGTTTATTTGAATGTATATACTTACCTTATTAATACTTATCATTATTTCATTTGGTAGTAGTTGGGTAAAAACAAACATTTTATGATCTTTAGTTTGAATCCTACAGTGAATACAATGATGGAAATATAAAAATATTTATTGTGATTTATTATCTACAGAAGAGAGATTATCCTAAAGTTAAGAAATTACAGTCTCCGAGATAATAATCGTAGATGTAGTTGTTGATGGGTCCACGAGCAGCTCGGAGTCTGTGGGTTCGAGGAGTGGAGATGGTTCGTGTGATGGTTAGGTACGCGTCACCAGATCGTGTTACCGTGTGAACGAACAAACATCACTTCAGGCTATGCTTCAATGGTGACACTTTTATATACTTCTTTATGTCTATTTGATGGATACTTATATTTTATGTAATCTGTAAGTAGAACACAGATAATGTATTTTAATTATAATTTTTTATATATACTTAGTCTTAATTTTTGAAGTTATACTTCTTTTGCCGCGTTAGAGAAAAATTATGAGCGTAAATTTTTACGATGCGCGCGCACACCGTCACAAAAAATGACACCCTGAAGATAGCTAGTCAACGAAGAAGAAGCTAGCAACGTGAAGTTAGCTAGTCCCAATGAAGTATAACTTCTTACGTGCGTTATTACACAAAGACTTTTTTTTTAAATCGTGCAGATGAGAGTTTTACATAAATAGGATTTCAGTTACAGTTGATCCATACTTTTGCTAAGTAAGTTTAGATTATCTTAAATATCATAGATGCTCTGTGTTGACTTAGAAAGCAGGAAGGTGCGGCAGCGGATACTAATATATTATATCAGAAGTTACTCGCCATGCTAATACAAATCCGTCTGTTTATCGCTTGACTTAATTAACACTAGCGCGGACAGGTCGGTGAGAGTGATTTCCCCACTAAAAATTAACGGTTATTATGCATCTGATAAGAATCGAGTAGTCTTGAGACATGGGCCGAGGAGTTCATAAATATCTTCGAGACCAGTTCGTTATCTGAGTATTTCTCACGAAAGATGTACATTTGTGAAAAAATCATGTCTCAAAAGTTTGAGTCAAAATATTAAAATAAAACGATGAAACTTCTTGTAAAATATTTCCGAAGGGATGAAGAAAATATACTCCTGATTAGGATTAGATATTGCAGGGACCTAAAATACTTCATAAAATTGTGTAACGCTTCAAGTTGTCACTATCATGATTTACTCTTCCATACAAAATCTTTTTGTCTCAATGGGTACCAACGACTTTTCCGCTTCAAAAAATACTACATGACGTATGTCTAACGTTCAAATTTTCTGTAATTAGCACCTTCGTATAATCTGGTTTAAGGTTCAGAAATGCTTGTATCCTGCTTTCTTTAAAATAATTGCGTTTCACGCGATAAACAAAATGTCTCACCTTTTTTACTTTTTAGTCACGTACTCTTTAGTCAAGCCATTTCTCAGTAATTTCTTTAATTTCTGAACGAATCTGTAGTATTTTGTACTGACAACTCTAAAAGCGTCCCTATTGGACGATGGTAAATGTCAACGCCATATTTTTTCTCTGTCAAAAACTAGATTCTCTTAGTGCGCCGGCTGTTTTACTATTTCGATACGAGAGAAAAAAAAAACTTTTTTCGGGGTAAATACTTCTTAATTGTATATCAAGTTAATAAAAATGTATATTAGGATAATTGTTAAAGTGAATTACATTCTTCAAATTCATTATGGATAAAAATCTACTTCTTTTAGAGGTTATTGAGTTTTATTTCCTTTTACTGTTTCGTTGTTTTTCGTCACGTAACGAAATAGTATGTTATAAAGCTGGGTGTAGACCATTGACATATATATTACTGCGTAGTTTTTTATTTATTTACCGGAGTTCTAAACTGACATCTGTTTGCCTTCTTATTTAGTAAGGTAAAAAGCAATAACTTTTATTTAACGACAAGATAATCAGCTGATCAGTCCAAAAAGCACGGGTAGTTGATGTTTTTTCTAAGTTGCAAAACTCGTAGAATAAAAGTCTATTATTGCTTTTAATCTCACCAAAAATAGGCAAAAATGTGTCTATGGAGAAACAAGTGTGTTGCTTCGTTTGTTCGTCTTTTATGTACTCCTAAGCCGCTCAACTTTGGAGAGATGTATGTGCTCCGCCGCCAGTAAGGGTGTATTTATTTAAAGGATATTGGTTTGATTTTACGTAATTTTTAAAAATTGAATTGGTCGAAAAAGAGGGCAGTCTTTCCCTGATGAATATAGAAGACGCAGTTTATTTTTAATTCAGTTTTTTTCGGTTAAAACTTTTTCTTTTTCCTGTCTTTTAATTTGAATATTTCATTTTGATTTCAGCTAATAATAAGTGCACCTATAATGAAAAACATGTTTTTAATTAATTCCCTTATTCCCTGCACTTTTATTAAAGCACTCATGCACACTTAGCTTTAGTTTACTATTTCGTTACTTTGTAAACTATTTCGTTATGATATTTCATAACAAATTTTTCGTTACATGTACATCTTTCGTGAGAAATACTCATCTACTAATATTATGCGTTTAGTTTGTTTGTTTGCGCTGATGTCGTCAAGAACGACCCTACTTCAAAAAACTAAAATAATTCTGATTATGGAAGAAGGTAGGCTTTAAAATATCACGTGAAGACGCTTATCCATTTGGCATTATTGAAAGCCATTATGGTATGGTATGGTATGGTATCACGGGCTGATTTCCGCAAGTCGAGAACGAAAAATTGAAAGCCATTAACAAGAGGAAGAAGAAGAAGTAGAAAAAGACTGTCGCGTAACCGTTGACATGTATTACAAATAAAAATTAAAATTAAACTTTGATACCGATTTTGTCATCTATATTTTTCAACAATCCTTACGGTTTCAAATATGTTTGCCGAGTTTTTTTCCTTATTTAATTAATAATTATATTTCACAAGAACACCTTTTCTTTTAATTTTGAGACCTCCTATATTTCGGCGACGTTGCCCACCCCATGGTCTCAGTCACCCATGATACTTGTTCATAGTGACTGAAAGTTCAAATCTTTGACACTAAAGTCATATCCTCAGCCTTACTCAGTGAATATATTTAACTTCTCAATCAGCCGACGCGCGCTGTCACCGCTCCGGTAGCAGTTCCGAGGTGACTTAACGATGATTTACTGAGCTGCAGTCTATTGTGCTGATGTTCGCTTCATTACGATGTTTTATATTGTAGAGGCTGCGACGGGCAGGCGTGGAGTGTCTAATCGTGTGTGCACATAAGTAAATGTGGCTCTGGGTTGTTTGAAGTGATTTTATTATAAATTAGCTGTGCCCACGACTTCATCCGCGTGGAATTTAACAAAATAGTTATTGTTCATTTTGCAGAGTTATAAAATAAATACATTTCTAAAATAAAAGTAGCCTAAGTTACTCTTTACTACATCAGCTATCTGCCAGTGAAAGTCCCGTCAAAATAAGTCCAGCCGTTTCAGAGAATAGCCGGAACAAACAGACAGACAGACAAAAATTATAAAAAATATTATTTTGGTATATGTACCGTGTATAGATCCATATGCATTTATTAAAAAGCGGTTATTTTAATATTAGAAACAGACACTCAAATTTTATTTATTATTTGTATAGATTGTTTAAATTTTAATGTATTATTAAGGTATGAGATGTTCTATAAGACGTGAATCAGTATCAGATCGTTGTATGGGTGTTGTGGAGTAAATCGGGGCTGAAACCGCCGACTTTTAAGCTGACTTCCAAAAAAGGAGGTTTTGATGATTCTTGTTTTAAACAAAAGCGTATTTACTAATCTGTGCCAAAAGCTGATACTTGTCTTGTTGTCCCATTTGAATTTGATTGAGATACGATGACAACTCATTTAGTAATCATTGATAACGCGTATTCACTTGACTATATTTTCGTCTACCTACGTTGTATTACTTGTCGATGTAAGAAAGAAGAAAGAAAGAAAGAAAAACACACAATTATTAAGTAATGTCTATTAAATTGATTTCCTGCTTGACATTGTTTACGACACTGAACTAATTGTGATGTGTATTTTGGTCTATGTAACACGAGTTAGTATATGTGTAGAATTAGCATTACCTTCATTAATAACTCGCAGTAACCGTAACTTTGTTTCTATAAAAAATAAAATTTCGGTCCCATTGAATAACAAATTTACAATGCTAATAAATTCAATATAAGTCAGAGTATCCGATCCTTGAATAAATCAGGTGTCTCCCTAAATAGGCGCGTTTATCCTGTATTTATGGCCGCTGTAAAAAAAACTAATTGGGACATCAACGGGCCCCGCGGTGACAGTGACGACTTCATTTGTTACAGATATACGATAAAAAACGCAAGACGTATGATGCTATTTTAGTTTTGAACCAATTATGTTCAACTATCTGTTTTTTGTTTTGTCTCTGTGTGGAGTCTGAGGGAGTCTGTGCCAGGACTCAGGAGGGTCTTCCATGCTTAAACAAGAGAGTGTTGCTTACATTATACCTATCTCAAGAAAGAAAATTTTATTCTCTTAATAAACAAATAAATACGAGTGTGCTTTAGACCACACGACTGAAGTAAAACTTCTGCACAATAGGCCTGCACTGTGTCTTGGATATACGAAACGTAACTGGCCATGAGATAAAGAGGGCTCCGTTCGCCCAACCACATTTTTCGTAACGGTCTCGTCACACATTCACCATCTTACTCCGCAAGTCTAGCGTGCGTAAAGAAGTTTTACTTCAAAAATATACAGTGGATATAAAATTAAAATGAAATGAAACGACAACAAAGTTTCCACATCTGACTGAAACATTAAAGTTATCTATACATGGCGGCGGCTGTCATTAAGAATATTTTACATAATTAGTGTGTTTACGGTCGCACTAATGGCCAATAATTTTTTAACGAAAACCGTGTATATTGAGCAATGACTGAACCGACCTATCGTATTCTTTATCATAGGTACTTGTTACTTCCCACAGCTGAGCCGGTGAGCCCGTAACTTCCGTAACAGTTACGACCACTTTTATTAAGCCTGTAAGATAAAGTATGGACACAAGTTTAAGATTAAGTCAATGTATATTTTATCCTTTTCTAGGTATGATGAGTGTAAGCTTTAAATTAGTAAACATTAGACTAAAATATTTTATTATATTGAAGTACCATCTTTAACATCTGCAAATGATCAATTAAATGACCTAAAATGTTATACTTGTTAATTAACTAAGTACACGTTCCCCCTCTCACATGTAAAAGTACCTAACCGGTGTTTAAGCTCGTATTATGGTCTCTAATCACGTTTCTATCAAAATTGATTCAGTATCTTTCACGTGATGCGCAAAAATTTCCTAAATATCTTTAATGTAAAAAAGTGGACCTTCATTAACAAACCCAGCCGCATATGTCAGAATAGTCGGTTTTCCTCGCTCATCGCACAGTCAATATTATGTAAACGCGCTATCGATATCTCCAATACAACATGACGATGAGTATTCAAATTACGGTTTATCCCTTACTCGTCTCTGAAATTATAAATATGAACGTAATTTTTTTTCATATAGGTATCTAATGTTAAATGTTTGCTGCCTTTCAGAGTTTTATAGTATTAAAAAATCTAATGCTACGTAGTAATGTTAACGAATGTAGAGGAATTTGAAAGATAATGAAAAGAAGACAGTTGGATCACATAGTTGATAAAGCCTGATTGTAATTCTTGCCGATTGTTCTCTACAGAAATCTACATTCCGAATCGGTGGTAGCTTCACTTAAAAAAAAAAGAAATAATCACCTGAAATTTAATTTTTGTAAAATGACGATTCGAAAGTGCTCATGGGGCCTATTTGAATAAAGTTATTTTTTATTTGATTTGATTTGACTTACTCATTGATCAACGCATATGTGGCAACCGTTTCAGAATAGACTGTCTGCAAAATAAAAAATTTAATAAATAGCTCGACTGCATCGATCAATTCTGTTGTCACTCTGCGTGACAGTGGACAAACTGCCTGTCACATTCTGACACGATTAAAAGCCATGGTTTAAAACAGGCAAATCAATACAAACAAAACAGTCGAGCAGGGATGTCACCGAGATCAGTGGAAATGACCTATTTGCGCGGTTATTAGGACACCGTCGTCTACCATTGTTTCGGAGAAAGTGATCTTTCTTTGTTTCGCTTTTCCGGTCCCGTACCATCGACTACTACTGCAATCATATCGACACGTAGCAGTTTGACATTTAAAACTGTTTATTTTAAATTTTAGATACTTTTTAGCATACAGCTAATTACAAATGTTAGCACAATTTACTGCTAAGCTAATTTTACAGCGCTAAAAATTTATTAGACAACAGAGAGTAGGCCCCAACACAGACTTGAATTGAGAACCTCCCCTTTTTTTAAGCCGGTTAAAAATTAACATATCTTGGTTTGTTACCGAGATCAAAAACATAGATTCTAAAAAAGCACAAAAACTCCTTAAAAGATGGAAAAATACCATTCAATTTTTGAAATGGCGGATAAATCGAAGTAAATTATTACTAATGTACCAGGAAGTAACGAGGCAAAGGCGTTATGGACGAAACCCTGATCTGGTTGACATTGCTCGCAGCTCATCAATCAAAAGCACTATTTACAATCTAGACGCGACGTGACCTACGCGCTAGGTATTAATTTTAATATAATTATTTGTACCTAAATCATTACACAGACTTCCTGTCAGAAGCTTATTGATTACTGCACTTATCTGTTGCAACAAAATAAGCACAGCAAACATTTATGTATAAAGAAGTTGAAAGACACTGAACAAGATGAAGTTAACGCTTAAATAAACTAAATTTCTATAAAATGGCGAATTATCACATGATAATGTTATTAGTATGGAACAGTTATAAAATAAAAAAATAATTTAAATATTGATTAAGTAGGCTTTGTCAATAATTATGAATTAAAACATGAAAGTGAATAACATCAAAGGAAAAGAGATTCTGCTAAAAAGCATTGTAGGGCACTTAACAGTTACCCTTTAAACTCAATGAACAAAAGAACACAATTATTTAAATAAAAAAGCGGTCTTAGTACTAATACATCATTAGTTTTTATTTAATACACATTTCTCTTTACAAAATAGCCCTAAGTACGCAAGTTACATGACAACATGCACATACATTCAAACACAAGATTTTAATTATAATTATAATAAGCAATACTAACGCTCCAGTATTGTCGCCTTGACACAAACTAGAACAAATTACCTTACAATAAACCTTATACATTGTCCTGTCGGTAAATATATCGTTATTATTGAGTACCTGCGTTACATTGATTGTTTGAAATTGAACCTTGAAAAGTGGAAATAGGTTGATATAATGAATGGTTAACGTTTGTATGAAATAAACTCAAAATATCACAAAATGTTAGTATGGAGTATTTTTAAAACTAAATTATATATTTTTAGTTATGTGATAATAATTATATTATGGTCCCAGTAATTAGGATTTGACACGGTGTTTAATATTATTACAAAAAGGTACATTTAAGAGCAAACAAACGGGACTCCTGACCACACTCCAACGTGTAGCCGGATGATCCACGCAACGTACTGCGCGTAAAAAATAAATAAATCGATAGAAATCGCCTCAAAACCGGTCCAGCCTTCGTTAGACGATCATTAGCTCTTGTTTAAAATTTCAAATAGTTGGAAACTCCAGCAATTAGTCGCGAAAAAGCAAAAAAATAAATAAATATATTTATTATTTATATAAACTGGCCCTTTCTATGAAATACCTTCAGCGAGTGAACCAGATGCGACGGTGCGGCTTATGTAACTTACTACTTACTCTTCGAAGTAGGATATCGAACCTGACTCCAAACGGCTTTCAATGATTCTGTTTACAAAACAGGGCAATCTCTAAAACACAGTTATCGCGTTAGCAAGTCCACTCATATCATTTAATCTTTGACGCTTTACTACCCCGAATCTAACGAATGACCAACTCTGAATCTTTAGCAACGACGTACACTTATAGTCCGGGATCCCTAGTAATTTTTTTTCCACTTGATTACTATCAAGCTAATTTTCCGGGAGTAGCTTCATTTTGATGAGATGAAAAAAAATTTACTCTACGATTTAATGACCTCGTAAGGTCATCAAAAATTATTACTAACCAGCTGATTTTCTTATCCTTTAGTTAGTTAATATTTATATAATTTAATAGTAATATTGTCGTACAAATTGAATGGTATGTTAACCCGGTCCTACACTCACTGCTTTTCTATCCCCTGCCAACTCTATTATCTACCACAATCGAGAGTTTTCGTAGAGGAAATTTTTGTTCATCTCATCAAAATGAAGCTACTCCCGGAAAATTAGCTTGATAGTAATCAAGTGAAAAAAATGTACTAGGGATCCCGGACTATTTGCCTTATTACGTTGATTAGTGTCTATTTCAAACAACATTTTACAAATTTCTCGAATGATGTAAATTATCTGTTGGTTTAACTTTAGGTATCTGTTTCAGATGAAACCGGAAGTTTGGATTTAACTTTTTAAAACGGACTTCGTTATGAAATTTTCTTATCTAAGTAATGTTCAGAGATTGTTAACAAAACGATTAAGTTTTAAATGTATTTGTCATGAATATTAATGGGTGGGAGTGTGGGACAGATGGTGAGCCGTCTGTGTGTGTGTGTGTGTGTGTGTGTGTGTGTGTGTGTGTGTGTGTGTGTGTGTGTGTGTGTGTGTGTGTGTGTGTGTGTGTGTGTGTGTATGTCAGGTCAAAGGTACTATCACTCTTGATAAAAGTAACTGACGCTTAAAACCTAACACCTTACGGAAATTACAAATTCGCATATTTATCTTAAGAAATGTATTCTAAATCTTTAAGACGATTGCGTTAAAGATTTACTTAAGTAAATAAAATCAAAGCTTTTATCGTAAACATGAGCTCAGATCGGTATTAAATTGAGACCTTCCAACTTACCCAATGGCATATATTATGATGATATAAAGCTTGGATTCCAAAAATTTCCCGTATAAAAATTATCAGAATGTTTGTTTGTGTATTTGTAAGGCTGATCTAAGATAGTGCATGTTATAATAACATCAGCAGCGGTGAGCGAACAGACGACATTCGGCAATTATTCACATTTGACATTTTTATCGACCAATTATATTCGTGTTATATTCGTGTTATGTTCAAGCTAAAAATTTCAATGTTCCTCCAATTAGTATTGATTTACACAACCGCATTGCAGACTATCTACGAATGTTTGATGTTTTATAATTATATTTGTGACTTCTGAAAAAAGTGTTTATAATGTAATTAGAAGCTTGCTGATATATTTAACTAATAATATGTATACTAAACATATATTATGCTTATTACGCGCATTGAATAATAAACTGCAATAAATCAAAAAACAAGTTTTTTGGGAAATCGCGTTTAAAGTTTCGTAACGCCGATTCGGTCATAAAAAGCTTTTATATCTTTAATATTAGACGCAATCTAGATATGATAGTACATCTAATATATTGTCTATGAACTAATCTTTCAAATAATATGTACATATATAATTAGTATTCATTATATTTTAAAAGATACAGTATTTGTAAAAAGACACTAGTTACTTAGTTCGTTTTATGATTAAAATGCAATTTAGTATTTAAAATATCCTACAACATAAAATTATTTTATGTTATTATTAATTAATAATTTGTAAAATTTCATTTATTATGGAATAATGCTTTTTTACTCTATAAGAAGTTAAAATGTTTAAATCTATTTCAAAATGCACCTGTTTAATATTAAAGGAATTTAAAAAAAAAACTTCAATATTATAATAATTATAAACAGTTTAATTAAATCAATCTGTAAAAATATGTAGCTTGGAATCCTATTACAGTTTACCCTTCTTTGAGTCACAACATAAAATTCTTACAAAAGTTGGTGCACAATTGTACGAACACATTTTGACAATAGGTACCTAAAATTATAAATTCGAACATAGTTACATAACTATTAAAAGAAAAGAACCATAAAAATCTAGTCTTATAATCAACTATCACATATAGAAATTGGTATAGTAAGTAGGGATTAACCCTTTCGTGAGAAGTTTTTTCAAATCCTTCTTCTTGTTTTCACTTAAGGGTTGATTTCCTGTATACGCTGGTTTTAGGTGTATCTCACGCTCAGGCTTTATTTTCTTTCTCTTGTTTCTTACGTCTACTTCTATATAGGATTCATCCTCGTAGGTATGAATTTATATAGTAAAATGAAAAAGGATTTCCTTTAATCATTTTTATTTGTTTTATTTTAGTCCAGTTAACTGTTCTTCCGTTAATGTCTACATTAAAATTGTATCCCCAATGATCTTGTAGTTCTTTAATATTTACAAATGAATCATAAGTTAATTCGTGTACATTTATGGCTGGCCTACTTTTTTTGCAGATTTTATTAATGGTAGGTATATACTGATCAGGAGTATAGATTGGACCTCCTTTTAAATTTTTCTTTATTTCCTTCTCAATGAGGCTGTGCACACTGTCTGCCTCATTCTGCGTGTGACCTCTTATGAGAAACTTATGGGTTATGCTTTTAATTTTCAAATTTTGTACCGCATATAAATACATAGTTGCTATAAATTTATTTTTATTCTGACCACAACAGTTGTCGGAATAAAATATAACGTTATTTTCTTCTTCACCACTGCTCGCTGTACTGATTATCTTTAAATAATCGCAAACACAAGAACCTATTTCTATGGCTCCCCGTTTAGCGTTAAACAAATTTTGTTTTGAAGTAAAAAAAATTTACGCAAGCTTGACTTTCAGAGTAAGCTGGTGAATACGTGACGAGACCGTTACGAAAGGTGTGATCGGGTGAGGCCAACAGAAGTTGAGAGGGAGATATAAGTTAGTAGAAGTCAGTAGAAGTCAGTAGAAGATAGAAAGAGAGAAGTTACGTTTCGTAAGTTTTACTTCAGTCGTGTGGTCTAAAGCACACACTTTTTTCTACTTTGTTCATAATTAAATTTAGGATAATGAGTCTCGGAGAGAAAGTAACTTGCAGTACTACGGCGTATACGTCGGCGACAGTCCGCTGCTAAAGGTCGACTTGCCAAGTTCGCGCCAAATATCTCGGTTGTTTGTAATCTGCACAAGAAACGAGTCCGCTCCGAATCTTATACGCTTAAGAGAGTTGCAAGTGCTTATAACTTGTAAAACGGATACATCTGACAGAAGAAACACTAAGCAATACACATCCGTCAACCAACAGTAGTGCAGCGTTGTGGTTTAAATGTTCCTTCTTACGAGAACAAATTGAAACCTCTTCCTACACACAGACACAGACACAGCGAGATCAATAGTAAATACGTTACCACTGCGGTATAGATTACAAAAATTTTCTCGTCCTAGTTATAGTGTTACGTGGTCACCTCGGTAACTGAACACGGCGGTTGGAGTTGTTTCTCGGAATCATTCTGTAGCGCGGAGTCCGTGGCTCATGATCTGAACAATTAAAACAGTCTCAATAGTCACAGTTCGCGGTAATCTCGCGAACTATCGAGTTACTGCAGATCATCTCAGATGACGACAATTACTATGTTTACGTGATGTCAAACGTGACTCAACTCCCAGTAATTTGTCACATTGCCTAAAGGTTGCCTAGAGTTGATAGCGATTAGCGATGAGGCGTTATTTTAGCCATAAAATTGATGCAACTTGATTGTTTAAACTTATATATTTTTAATTGAGGTAGCTAAGCTCGGAGTGGATATTTGTTTTTATACAAATATTTATTTCCGGTCTGGTTGTTAGTCCTTGTAGGTCTCCCCACCGTGCCTCGGAGAGCACGTTAAGCTATCGGTCCCAGTTGCTATCCTGTAGACCTGATAGCGTACGTTACTCATAGTAGGGAATATATCCGCCAACCCGCAGTAGAGCAGCGTGGTGGATTAAGCTCTGATCCTTCTCCTACATGGGGAAAGAGGCCTATGCCCGACAGTGGGATATTACATGCTGAAGCGTAACAGCAGGAAATATCTTGCTCCAAATTTGGAGCAGCTGCAGCAGTACTGCGAAGCGCCTCAACCTTATAACCTTACAACTAATTTCTAATTTCATCTAATTTCAAATTGTAATTTTACTCGAAAAAGTTTAAAACAAGCAATATCTTCAAAGTGCCATAAAATATGTTTTAATTGCATTTATTTGAACCACGAGATGCCCTTGTTCACGTCAATGTGGTCTTCCTCCTCTTATGGAACGTACCACGACGTGATACAAATTTGCTCAATAAACAAGCTTTCAGACACAACAACAACTCTTCAAATGGACGCTGTAGATCCTTGCAATCGCGTCGCACAGTGTCCGTCCAAGCGAACATACATACAAACTTTTCCACCTTATTTATTTTGATGTTGATATGAAATATGATTTCAATTTACGTTTATTAGTTTCATTAGCATTTACGTTTGGTAGATTTTTTCTAGATATTGGTAGAAATGTTGGATTTTATCACTTTTAGGGTTTAATTGTTGTATTCTTTTATTATTTTGTTTCTTGTAGCTAACAGTCGACAGCTACATAAAATAAATATAAAAATCAACGTTTACTTATGTTAAATGTCAAGTCAAGGAATAATAATAAAATAACAAGTAATTAATGTCATAATAGTAACCTCTTCTACTTAGAATAACAAGTTTAGTCTAATTCTAATTCGCCTACCGACAGCGGGTCGCGACGGGTATTCATAAGTTTAGATATGTATTGTTTATTATAATTTATATATATTTAATTAGATTAATATTACATAACGATAATTTTGCTAATGTTTTTGTTGCGATTATTAATAAATAATAATATGTAACTCTTACTCTTATAATAATAATAATAAAATTGTTATTTAAAATACTCTTAATAACATTAATTATCTAGAACTGCGTATAAAATATTCCGCGAAGACCTCTAATAAGAACACCAGCGAGTTAATACCGACAGCGAACAAATACCCACTAGCTATATACAATAGTTGACACATGTAAATAACGATGCTGTAACAAATTCGTTAAAAGCCGCGGAAAATAATCGTCGCGCTGTGTGGCCGAGTGTGCGCCGAGTGCCGGTGATGCTAATTTAAAAAACGCATTAATTAGTAAATTGACATTCCGAGTCGATCACAGTCTCAATAAACGTAGATTAAGTTTCAGACAACTGCTGATTATGCAAATAAACACAACTTTATTGTTTTACGTTAGATATAAAAATATTTTTAATACGTAATACTTCCCATTAAATATAAAAAAAAAATACGTAATACGAGCTAATCTGCATATTATTAGGAAAATTTTAAGTTGTAAGATTTACAAAATCTATACTTACTAATATATAAAGCTGACATACATGTAGTACTGTATGTATACTGTTAATTTTATCAAAATACAAAAAGAATTTTTCAATTCAAACCAGTACTTTCAGCTTTATACCTACAATAATATCAGTGTAGATAACTAAAACACATTTTTTACTAGCTTCTGCGCGCGACTTCGTCGGCGTGAACTCAGCTCCTATTGATCTTAGCGTGATGATACAAAGCCTATATATAGCCTTCCTCGATAAATGGGCTATCTAACACTGAAAGAATTTTTCAAATCGGCCTAGTAGTTCCAGAGATTACCGCGTTCAAACAAACAAACAAACAAACAAACAATCAAACAAACAAACTCTTCAGCTTTGTATATTAGTATAGATTAAATTTGTGTTTCCTAATTATAATATTATGCGTTAGCATTCCGGTCAGGGTCGGTGACACCTTGGATTGTACTGGAATCTCTCCGTTTCTAGTGGTTTACTTCAATTGTTTTCATAACTTCTGCCTGAAGTTTTTCCTTTTTTTTTATGTTACTAGGTTGGCAAACAAGCGTACGGCTCACCTGATGGTAAGACCGTAGCCTATAGACGCCTGCAACACCAGAAGCATCGCATGCGCGTTGCCGACCTTATCCCAAATCCCCCCCAGGAGCTCTGGTCACCTTACTCACCAACAGGAACACAATACTGATTGAAAACAGTATTATTTAGCTGTGGTCTTCTGTAAGGTCGAGGTACTTCCCCAGTCGGGCTGCTCCATATTTTGAGCAGGAAATTTCCTGCTGTGCCCTACCTCAGTTAAATTTCCTTACTTATTTTGTGATTTCCGGCATTCTTTTGTTGAAGGCGTATTGGTCCCAGGAAGACTGAGGATTGGCCCTGTTTAATTGAAATTGATAATAGTGACCACGAGAGCTTAAAAACTCATTTTACCAAGCTATCCAGTACAGGCAGTCCTCGACCTACGTCGTTTCAAGTTACGTCGAACAATGTTTTGGCACTATTCCTCAAGCATACGTCAATTGTTTCAATTTCCGGCATAGGAGAATTAACTTGACGTACATATATTGTATAATTATTTTAAGAACTTACTTTTGATAATAAAATATCCTTTGTTATAAATGCAGTATATTAATTTTGAGTCCATGTGGATCATAATCCTTGAGTTTTACATGTAAATTGACATATGAAAAAATATGTCTCGACTTACGTCGTTTCGATTTACGTCGCGTATTTCGAGAACCTAACATGCCGTAAGTACGAGGACTGCCTGTACACTAAATCTGTGCTGATTCTGAACTGGCGTCAGCTGGCCACGTGGTTCGTGCGAAATTTACCAGAACTGAGTTGAATGATAACACTTATCGTCGTTTCTAGTGTTATCATGTGAGTGGAAACTGAGGTAGTCACACCAGCAAGCAACATTAAACTTTATTTACTTAATGTTAAGATTAAATTTAGATTGCAATTACAATAGCAACAGTAATGCGATATTTTGACAGGAGTGACCAAATGTTTGAACGACAGTCAGAGGTGTGAATGAATGGATTTACCGCAAAATTTTCATTTTTTTTAATATGTCCGACGAGGATGAGTTACTTAAACCGCCTAATTTTAAATCTACAAATCTTCTGTTGTCGAACTTTAGAACCTAGGTATAGGTACCAAAAATATTTTATCTATTTTAAATCTAATAGGTATTTATTATGTTTAACCTACAATGTCGTGGAACTGTGTTCAGCGGATCTCTTCAGTAGCAACAATATATTTGTCGCCATTCTTACACGTTAGCTCAAAATAGATAATGCTAACATCACTTGCTCTAACTTGACTTTGCTTTAAAAATCTAGGATATATGGACGTGTTTTCGTCTGTTTGTTTGACACTATCTACTCGATCATATGTACAAGTTGGACATTTCTAACATGATATTTTATCTATTTCATTTAGAATTGAGTAATTTTTTTGCATTATAACAAGATAACATAATTATTTTGAATGTTTATAACAATTTCATTTTTACTTACAAAACGTTATACATACATTAGGTTAATAAATACAAATTGCCTACTCGTTCATTCTTTTAAATAAAAGCCTTTTTAATAGTGCTCAAATACCCTAGATCGTTTGGTCTGTATTGCGTAGAAAGGAAAGGTAAGAAATATTAAAATATTTTTTATCAAAGGATTCTTAAAAACTAAAACGACTTTTAAAGAGGACCAGGGCCATAAAGGCAACCAGTTTAATTCAGTTTACAGTAAATTGTTTCAAATTCCGCGTTTCATTGAGCGCCTAGCGAAGTGCCCGTAATTTAATTTACTGCGGCCATCTGCTAATTTCCACGCATTGTTGTGCGGCAAACATGGCGCGTGGCGCTCCGAGAGCCGGCCGGCGGGAAACATTATTGTGCCTATTATGTAATGTTTATATTAATATGGTATTTCCTTTTCTGTGCGCCGGTAGCTAGACCGGTTAGTTTAAGTCATACATATTATATTTACAATACACTGCCCTTGAAGTACTTAACCATAGTTACGAGTTGAATAACGTTACTGTGGATTAGTATAAATTTAATTACTATACACACACACACACACACAAACACACACACACAAACACACACACACTTCAGCCTATTGCACTTGCAGTCCACTGCTGGACATAGGCCTCCCCAAGTTCGCACCAGACATCCCGGTTTTCCGCAATCCTTATCCAGCCTACACCGGCAATCTTACGTAGATCGTCGGTCCAACGTGCTGGAGATTTTATTTTACTATAATTAATTATTAATTACTATACAATTTTAATTATTTTTTCACCGCCAATTAACAACTTTTGATAATGAAGTGACTCAGATGAAAGGTACTATGTGATAAGGTACATTTTTATAAAGTTTATATTATCGACGACGCTCGCGCGGCACATTTCCTCGCTAATCCATCACGTTATCTGCTTGCTCAAGTAATCTCAGTATTGGCGCGTTTGTTTAACCCAGTTTCACTTTTAAACACCTCACATAAGGAAAGTTTACCGTTAAATATTTTTAAACTTAGTAATAAAGTTTCACGAAACTTATTTAAATGTTTGGCGTAGAAGTTGTTGCTTTATAATAAACATTGATTCAGACATTATTGGCTGTGGCTGTTAGTACGTTTCACTTACTTAAGACCAGTGGTCCATTGCCTGCCTGCTGTCACTTAATATTTCGTTATCTGTGAAAATTTATTTTCATTAGTAATGTATTCTAAACTGAACACTTAGACCACACGGCTGAAGTAAAAATTCTGCACAATATGCCTGCATCGTGTCTTAGATATACGAAACGGAATGGAGAAAGAGAAAAAAAATGTGTGGTCGCACGTCTCTCTCTTGCTACGTTCGCCTCGCCCGATCACACACTACGTCACATAATACACAAGCACAAAGGCCCAAATCACTAACCCGCGAACACTAGCACATAATTTCACAAGTTGCTTTGCTCGCCGCGTCATTCAATAGTAAAGAATCCTTCCCAGAAGTGGGACACAATAAAACAAAATATTCAATTACAGTTAAGAAAATTATACCCATGCAATCAATACGAAGAAAATCACCGCTGATCCAATATTCAAATGACTGCAGAATTAATGAATATTTAACTGGAAGCCTAGTAATGTCTGTTCCTTTAACCTCAAGCTTTGGAATAATCGCAGATTTGCTGCAATTAATTTGTTCCTCAGCCAGCTGTATTGCGCCTCGAACAACGCGACCACTCTCGCCACTCGACAGAAGACTAATTATGAATTTATTCTTAGTGTCAATGATATTGATATTAGCATAAAATACTCGTAGGTATATTAGAGGGGTGATTAAAAAAAATTCGTACCATGTTGACACTATTATGATATTCCAGTTACCCAAAATTAGAAATATAAAATCTGAATATGAACTTATTTCCATTCTATTACTTATTGAGTTCAAAATATTAGGCATGGGATGATACGGGCAGTAAATTTATCTTGCTAAAATGATGCATTGATATTATTTTTAGTTCATAGCTGCTTTAAAATATACTCAAAAAGCTAAATATTTAGATAAACATGAGAGTATCTGACTTTTTGCTAAAAATTTGCACTTTCAAAAGATTTTAATAAAAGAATTTTAGAAATCCTACATTAATATTTAATCACTTTGTGGTAAATTTTCCAGTTTAACAAGTCTCGAATGAGTTGTGTAAACATCGAGTGAATGAAATTCAATGTAATGAATCGAATGAATGAAAGTAACTCGCTCCGCTGACAGCGGACATAGCGGATAATCTGTGGCGGAGCACAGACACGCGCTTCCTCTGTTTGTTCTGCTCACAGTTATGTTTGCACAAAAATGCACAACTCATTATCACCTCGACGATTACCTCGACAAGAAATCTGTTTAAGTATTTTTTTTTTTATTCTGCGTCAATATCAAGAATAACATTAATTTTTATTGATACAATTTGGTAAATACATTGCATAATCCGCAATGTTAAACTTTTAAATAATAATTTAATATAGTTGAAAGGTGTGTTTATAAACGATAAAAATGATGTAAAACATCGACATTTAACGAGAATCACTACAACTTTTTTAGGAACTTAATGCCTTTCAGTAGTGTCAAACGAGCTGAGATGATTTCGCCAATGTCACGTAGAAACTGCATCAAATTATACAACTGTAACTTTCTACTATATCTGACAGGAAATGTCAACATGTATACACAATACTCGGATCACGAAAATCACCTGTGCCTTATGCAAATATTAATCTTTGAATCGAACATGACCAAACGCCGCTTTGCATGCACAAGACGGTGCAAAAGGACGGCAAAGCACTGAGGGTTTTGGCCGCATTGCTCCATGCGGACCACCAGAGCCCCCCACCTTGCTCGCAATCTTGCTGTCTCCCGTGACTGTGTGTGTATTAGAAGTTAGAAGATGTCAAATAACGGAAAATTACAGACTTTTCCTTAAAATTTTTTGCTTTATCAAATATATGTTATTTGATGACGTTCTAAGGAAAATCTTCAAAGTAGCCTAACTAGACAGTCACCAAAATAAGAAAGATACCAACAACTTTTTAGCTCTTCGGACATTTTTAGAGCTCGATACTTCCTGCGTCATTTTTCCTTAAATGCTGCGCGTGTGGTCAACTTCACAATTCACATATAATTTTAGCACTTAAAACTTATAAAGACTGCTGTCATTTAAACCCGCGACCGTCATTTAATTCGTATTCTATTAGCTGGACTATAAAATTCGCTTAGAAGTCGTAAATTATGTTTTCTAGGCAGTCGAAATTCTTAGAAGCTTAATTCGCTGGCGCCTAGCAGGAGTTGATTTATACAGTTTTACTGACCCACATGTTATAAGTATTAAATACAATGTGTTAATAACATGAGATAGATCTTAGAACCGAACTGAAGCCGCCTGCAAATGCGCTGGACTAAGACCTCGTCTTCCATACATGGGAATTATTATTGAAGTAGAGATATTGTAATTGTAGCCAAGAAGTTAGATTATATTTTTGATACAACATTAATGAAAGCTGCTTCCGCAACTTATTTTGCATTTACACATTTTGACACAAGCTTTCATCCTGTTTCCGGAGACAACGATCTGAATTTCGAGTTAAAAATTGTTCAAAGTCCTAGTATGCAGCAATTTTAGCGTGATTTAAGGTCCGTACAAAAATTACTGTTTTAACTTAGTGTAAATACCCTCCAGTACTTTTCTTTTTCAAAATGTCTACAATGTACAGAATAGTTAGAGTTGTATGTCTGTCTAGTGCGCTCTGGCCGCTCACTAGATTGAAGCCTTGTAAAATATTTTATGATTGAGGCATATGGTGTATATTTGTTTTTAATTTTGAGCCATAGATCTTTATAATAAAATATGTTTCCCGAATTAAAACACTTGAATTAGTGTTTAGTCTATTAACTCGCTCGTTTCAAACGCCTTAAATAACGCGTGTTGGCTAATGTTGGGAGTCGATTGTTATTACGATAATAAACAAACTGAATGGCTGTTTTTTCTATACATAAAGTTTCTGGTGAGGTTCAAGGTCGGGCGCGATTAAACAGATGTTCTACTATCAGGAACTATTGGTTTATATTCTTTAATGCCTGGGAAAAATACTGTTTTAATGTACATACGTTTTTATATATATATATATATATATATATATATATATATATATATATATATATATATATATATATATATATATATATATACTAGCTGTGCCCCGCGGTTTCACCCGCGTTGCTTTGAGGAAAAAAAATACCCTTCCTCCTTCATAAAGCATAACCTTTCTCTTTAAATAGGCTATCCACCTCAGAGGAATTTTTCAATTCGAATCAGTAGTTCTTGAGATTAGCGCGTTCAAACAAACAAACCAACTTTCAGGTTTATAATCCATACTAATATTTATCCATACTAATATTATAAATGCGAAAGTAGCTCGCCGCGTTGGCGCAGCCGTCACAGCACTGGTTTGTGGCCGTTGCGCTGGCGGTTGCGGGTTCGATCCCCACACACGACAACGTAATATGTCTATACAGATGCTTGCCGTGGTCTGGGTATTTGTGCATTCCTTGTGGGTCTCCCCACCGTGCCTTGGAGAGCACGTTAAGCCATCGGTCCCGGTTGTTATCACGTCCACCTGATAGCGATCATTAATCATAGTCATAGCATAGATTAGTACAGATTAAGATATATCAAACATATCTTTTACACTTTCGCGATGAAAATATTAATATAATATATTGACTTTGACTGGATTGACAGAATCAATTGAACGTTTTTTTTATTCATTTGTACATTTATCATTTATTGTATATTTAAGTAGCTTGATATATTTTCCTTAGACACACTAAATAAATTTCTAAACGCATGCATAAATGTTTGACAACCAATATATAATATGTCAATCCGTTTTCATTAATGACATTATTTTACATTTTTAAAATCTAGACTACGCCACTATCCTATCACTATTTTGTGGATACATGTTGTCGATTCGAAATCTTTATTTAAATACGTTGTTTAATTTTAGGGCAGATTTAACCATATCCACGGGATAAACAATAAATGTTAGACAGTTACGAAACACGAACATCATACATACTTCCATACAAATTTTCATTCCCACTTTTCAATACCTTACACCCTTTTCTCATTAAAAAGTAGCCTATGTCTTTTCTCAGACTCTAGACTATCTGTATACCAAATTTCATTTAAATCTGTTCAGTAGTTTTGGCGTGATTGCGCGACAGACAGACAGACAGAGTTACTTTCGCATTTATAATATTAGTATGGACTTATTTATTTCAGGAAAATATTTTCTGGTTTCCAAGCATACGATAACTTATAGCAACGCAGGTAACCCCAGTTTCTATAGGTTGAGGCGACGACATTTGTACTCATAACATCACTTTTTGTGAACGAAACTATAGCACGATTTAATTCGACGCCACCGCCGTCTAGTTAGCAAACAGGAAATATTTTTTATATGGTGAAAAATTATAACTCATCTAAGTTTTGACTTTACGTGATCATAATAAATGGCTGATAAAATAAATGGCTGTGTGTGCGCAGTGTGCGTAAAAAAATCTAGGTAGTTCCACATCTCACTTAAGCTTATATTATGCGACATGAAAATATATTCATTAAGACGCAATAATTACACCAATAAATACCGAACAAAAATATTAACAGTCAATGTTTATTTTGTACTAACTCTATTACTATTTATTCTCTACTGTAAAAGAATAAGCATGTCTTATCTTTATTATATAGGTGTTTGGCATGCTTAATTTTTCTCTTTTTTCGCTATTTAGCTCAAATTGCATACAGAAATAGCGTGCCGTTTTCGAGTTTAAATTTTGTTATAAATCTATGCAGTTCTTTTTGAGTTCTGTTTGTTATTACATATAGACAAACTCGATGAATTTTATAAGACTTATTTAAACAGAATTTTTTTAACTGTCTTGCTCATCTTTCAAACGAATTAACGATACCTACAATTTTTAAGAAGAAAATGCACAACTCCATCTATGACTTTTAAAAATAACAATTAACCTCGCCAACATGATCAAATATAAATTATTTATATCCAAAAAGGGATTGATGATGATGTTTTTGAAATCTCATAGAAGGCGCTGCTTTAAATTTGTCTTGAACTACTGATATTCATTTAATTACGTTTATCGGCCTAAATTACTTATACTGCGTAATTTTTATAGTGTGAAGCTAGCTTGTAGCATGGCATAGTAACAACAACATTCGTCGTTCGTATGCGTCGTTAGATTACACGTTGTTACAGAATGCGTTGAGTAATAAAAGTTCACTGCTCGTTCTGCGTAGGTGATAGCGTGATAATATGTAGCCTATATGTTGATGCGACTTCTTAATAATATTCGTGCCAAATTTGAAGTGAATCCATGCAGTACTTTTTGAGTTTATCTCGGACATATATTTGAAGAAATAAAGATTCACTGCTCGTTCCCCGTAGGTGATAGCGTGATAATATGTAGCCTATATGTTGACGCGTCTTCTTAATAATATTCGTGCCAAATTTGAAGTGAATCCATGCAGTACTTTTTGAGTTTATCCCGGACATATATTTAAAGAAATAAAGGTTCACTGCTCGTTCCCCGTAAGTGATAGCGTGATAATATGTAGCCTATGTTCTGACCCGATTTCTTAGTAATATTCGTGCTAAATTTGAAGTAAATCCATTCAGTACTTTTTGAGTTTATCCCGGACATACATACAGACAAACAGACAAACAGATAAACAGACAAACAGACAAAAATTCTAAAAACTATATTTTTGGCTTCGGTATCGATTGTAGATCACACCCCAAGTATTCTTTTATAAAAATATTCAATGTACAGTTTTGACTTTCCTACCATTTTATTATATGTATAGATATATTTGCGAATGCCGTAGCTTACAGACGCCTACAACACCAGAAGCATCGCAAGCGTGTTGCCGATGTATCCATATTCGGTGCAATTGCCTAGTTTACAATTTTTTTTGTTTTATGATTATCAGATCTCAGATTCATATTGAATATTGTACACATTTATTAATTTTTAAACTTGACCAATAATGTTTCTATGAGGTGTAGATATCCAAATTTTTCTTCTTATATGCGCAGGTGTTAGGCGTATTCATCTTTTGTCAATTGTTTATTCGAATGATTCAAGCGGCCATCTTTAACGAAGAGTTTAAAAAATCTATTCTTATATAATACCTATTTGAACACGTGGGAAACTGAGTCTTTACAAGTATTAATGACGTCACTCATGAAGCATGGATTATATATCTTTGAAGTTGTGTAAAAACACCAATGCTTGGTCAGCGCTGTGGTCATAGCGGCTAGCAGTTGTACTAGTGACCGGCCTACCTTGTTTAGGTAAAAGGTTGTTACCATTTTTCACAACTTTTGTAAAAATTTGACGAAATTACATTTCTTTTATTATAGAGTTAATGTAGCAAAGTGCGCCTACCGGGCAAGTGCACCTACCACAAATATCTCGAAAACTACCGATTGGATACTAGTAGTGACACTATATATCGATGCTACAAACTAAATCATAGTTCTTGGTGAAAGTCACAGATGGCTCTAGTCATGTGAGTTTGAGATACGCGCCATTTTATTTTCACTGATATTCAAAGTGGTGAGGAGAGATGACTATGGGTTGATCATCTTCGTAAATCTCAAGAAATATAGTCTTTACCAACATACGAGTGAAGTAAATGCACAATTTAAATATTTTTCTTTAAGTTTCTGACTATATCTCACTCCTATCTAGTGAAATTTATATATTTTTTTGCAGTTAAATATTCTAACTTAAAATTTATATAGTTGGGGAAGTGCGCCATACTGACTTCTTATATGGCGCACTTCGCCGCAATCCAGAGGTTACAAACTTTTTAAAATGTGTCTTTGTTACAAGTCTTTATTTAACTTGCAATGTTTCTTTGCTTGTTTGTATGGTCGAGTCAAATCTTGCAAATTAATTTGAAAAAGAAATCTTGAATGAACACGTTGGTCCATTTATGGTCAATTTGGGTGAGAATGCTATTTTTATGCATGACAATGCCCGACCTCATACATATTGGATTGTGAGTGACTACCTTCAAGAGATGAAAATTACTCGTATGGAGTGGCCAGCACGCAGCCCAGATGTCAATCCAATCGAGCATGCTTGGGACTAGCTAGGAAGATGCGTAAAAAATTACGCTTCGTGAGCTCAAAATTGCTCTCACAGAGGAATGGGAGAATATTCCCCAAAATCGTACAAAAAACTTGGTGTACAGCATGCCAAACTGGGTAAACGCAGGAATGGAAGCACGAGGAGGCAATACGAAATATTAAAATTCGAGAAAATCGTAATGTTGTTCAAAAATGTCATGTTTCCCATTTTACTTAACAACTAATTTCAATGACTAACTTCTTATTTCAGTCCGTTTATAATACCAAATAAGTAGTTCCATTTACGATGGGAATACCATGGGTATTCCTATCGTAAATAAAAGAAAAAATATACTTGACACTCGATTATCAATATTTGGAAAAAAGGTTCATAGCCTCTGATTTAAGATTGTATGGCGCACTTAGCCGAAATTTGGTTTTAAGTACACAGATTCTTCTAGAATGTGGCTATGAAAAAAAATTAAATGTCATTCGTTTTGTTGCTTGTTTTCTTATAATAATATAAGGCTGTTTTTATTCTAATGCTATAATATTACGTTTTATTAATACATGGCGCACTTACCCGATTTGTCGCAAAGTGCGCCTGGTCAGACTGTTTTCAAATTTTATGCTAAAATTCATTTATTTGCTGTCAGATTCTAATGACACGACATTGGTTGTTGTTGCAAAACATCACAGATCCTTATGGTACCATGACTTAGTATCACTCGTGAACTTAAACACAAGAAATATTGCACCAAAGTCAACTATGAAAAAAGTATGGCGCACTTTGCCCCCCTGACTCTAACAATTTAAAATATGTCAGTCAGTTAGTCAGTCAGTTCAGCCCATTGCAGTCCACTGCTGGACATAGGCCTCCCCAAGTCTGCGCCAGACATCCCGGTTTTCCGCAATCCTCATCCAGCCTACACCGGCAATCTTACATAGATCGTCGGTATAGCGGGTCTACGGACGTCCCACACTGCGTTTGCCAAGACGCGGTCTCCACTCCAGAACAAGTGTGCTCCATCGGCCATCGGTCCTAAAATATGTAAAATAAATAAATAAATAAATAAATAAATAAACAAATAAATAAATAAATAAATAAATACAACACACACACACGGTCGTCTGTTCCTAAAGTAAGCAACTTAATGCTTGTGTTATAGGTAACAGCCGACTGGTATAGTTACATTTTTTTTTTCGATAAACATACATATAAATACTACATATATAAATAAATATATATTACACCCAGACTCGGGGTGGGAATCGAACCCACGACCCCTGGAGCAGAAAGCAGGGTCACTACAAACTGCGCCAACGGGCTAGTCGTCATCAAATATAACAATAATTTATTAAACATTATACATATTTACAATTCACAAAACCATTAAAGTAATCGAAAACATTGACGCACAGCTTAAACAATTATTAGACAAGTCCTTCTGTTCAATATTTGTCCTCAAAGTTTTATCCGTTGTACTACCGGCTCGGAGTCCTCGGAAATATCTCCTAAACAAAGTCATAAAACGAAGACTTTACAGGGAGTCCGACACATACATACATACTGACAGTGATCATGTTATGACAGCTAACAATTGGGTCCTGTTGTCTGTCTGTTGTCCGTGTGTTGACAAGGCGTTTGTTGTGGATACTATAGAGTCGTAACTCCCAGATAAACCGCTGATTGTGAGATTAAGATAGGGTTGTGAATGTTTGATGAATGGATACTGAAGTTTTAATGCGTTTGTTGTACATAAAGTTATAGAAGCTTGCTAATTTCGGTATTTTACAATTGCTATTTTATTTTATATTTGGTTTATATTTTTCATTTAAAATTTGACAATACATCTAAAAGGTTACTTGATTTGACTTGTTCGGTATTTGAAGCTAAAATTAAAATAATTTAATGAAAATATACATATAGCTATATAAGTCGAATACAATCCAAAATTTTTAGTATGTTTGTATAAATCGAATGACTGTAAATTTCAAGTAGAAATTTCAAATAATGATTTTACCGTATCTAATACATTTATATATATTTTTGTTTAAAGTGGTCACCCTAGCAGTGACCCAGTAACCTTGACCCTTACAGTACAATAACATTGTCAGTGTTGACTCTCAAGCCTTGTATGGGGGCAGGAGTCAGTGGTGATAAATGGTTCAATAAAACTAGTTCCTGCGCGTGGTTACGCTTATCTAAAATATAGCTCTGTAAAATTAAAACCTTAAATATATTCTTAAAATTGTAATTATAATACACATTTATATAAAAGAGCTGTTAAAAATAAGTCCAGGTGTATGAACTTTTTTTAACTTCTAAACCGTGTGTTAAATCATGTTGGCGGATATATTGCATTCACTCCAAGGTGCAACAAACAACAAAACCAACAAAAATCAAAAATTAGTTTAAATGCATCAAAACAAAGCGGGAAGCATACCCACCACTGGTATCAGTAATGCTACCATTCCACTAAACAACAACTTTTGGTTTCCTTGTAATCTCGCTACCTACTTCAACTGTGTCAACGCGTCTGTTTGTCTGTCAGCGGCGGCGCGGCGGCGTGTCAACCGCGGGGATAGAGTTTATGAGACAGAATTCTTTGCATTTTGAAACATTGTTTGATAATGTGTTTAATTTTAACATATTTCTGTTTAATTCTGGTTTAAATTACGTCATAATTAAAATTTTAATTTGTAAATTGACCATTCGAAGGTTCTTTTGAGGTCTATTTGAATAAAGTCATTGGTGATTTAAAGTTTTGATTAATCGACTATAAATGATAAGAACGTGAAGATCAAATTTTTATTATTTTAAGAAGAATTTTAAGAAATTAAGTGGTTCATTTTAATTATTTTCCAAAACATAAAATAAATTATAACTGAGAAAAATACTAACTAAGAATTAAATAAAATGTAATGTTTCTAGTAGAGGCTTATCGTTTATAAACATTAAAATTAATTCTTGCGAATTTGCATGAAACATAAAAGACAAGATTTACAATACGAACATCTCTATACCGAGTTAAATGAACTCGTAAAAGTAGCGATGGACAGTAGTTTTTTTAATTTCATTGTAAATTCTTTACATCCTTGTCCCATTCTCCTGAAACAATTCAAGCGAACAGACAAACGAACAACAGACATTAGCATAGCGCGAGACTCTCGCTACGATTGTATTTAAAGCATCTATAAAACTGTCTTACTATTCAGATGTTCTGTCAAGTGAAGTTATTTATATTTACATTTTTATACTTCGCTACTTCATAGAACAGAGATCTGTTGGAAATGATATCCACAAATTGTTTGATTTTCATTTATTATTAGTATCGAAATAATTTATAACGAACCTAAATGTGTCAAATAATAATAAAATATTGTGTTTATATTAATTTAGAAGAAATACACACGTTAAATTGTATTTTTTATTTCATACCTCCACAAATGTAAGCTGCTGAGACATGCTATGCATTCTACAATTTCTTCTACATCATTACATTCTTATTATTATCAATAATCATCCCACTTCTGTTCTTTTATGATCTGTGATTTTCTGATCTTGTGACTTATCACATATAGGAGAGTTAAGTTTTCATTGCGTACTTACGATTTTAAGTAAATTTTTAACATCACATAATTTCCTTTATTTTTATTGTCAGAAATTTCAATGTATATAGTAAAAATTAACAAACAAAAATTTAAACTATAATATATTCATTGATAATTATACTTTTGTATGAAAAAGTGGAGCAGCGTGCTAGACCAAGCTGTGATCTTTCTAGATCTTCTGATTCTTCTATCGTCTTCTGGCGCGAATTTGGAAGGCCCATGTCCAGCAGTGAACTGCGATAGGCTGATATGATGTAATGTGATGATGGTGATGTGATCTTTCTATATGGAGAAAGAGGCCTGTGCCCAGCACCAGGATGTTGAAGTCTGAATCGTGATGAAAAACAAATAATTAGTAAGAACCTGTGGTAAGAACAATCTTACTCGTAATACAACGCGCGGACAACAATATTAATACAACTTGAAATTGCAACTTTAATTGTTCTGATAGTCTCTTGTAACGATAAGCGGAACTCGTTTTACTGTGGGTTTTTGTAGTTTAACATTCTTGTTCGAGCCAAAGATATGTATTTTGTAAATAGTAATGATAATTTACAAGATTTAACAACTGTATACTTTATTTATCGTAAAATTTATTGACATTACGTTTATTAGACTCACTAACTTTATCTGTCACCATTACACGTTTAGGAATCCTTGTGCGATGGAACTCGTATAGAAATAAATTTTATAATCTAGCCAATTTTCGCTGCTGCGTTCTATCATGTGTTTAACCTAAACTCATCACAAATATTTAAACGGGCCATACACTTGTATGTTGTAATCTAACAGTTTGTACCTACTGTGTTTTCCGATCCCAAAAAGAGAACTGTCACCCTAGTATGGAGTGACGAGTGTATTATTATTTCTTGACTTAACTTTACATTAACAATAAAACATATTATATGTAATATAATGTCTGTGGTAGTCCTGGTGCAATGGAACCGTGCGCACGGTCCGCTGTCAGCTAAGTAAGACGTTCACTCTCGTTTTCTTCACTTTGTCCGTATTTTATGTCTCCATTTCGCGGAGAAAGCATGCGATTGTAAATCGTTACATGTTGACTACGAGACTGCACACAGATACCCCTTTGTATGATAATTGATAAGTGACTGAATCATGCTATTTAAACTATAATTTTTCCCAGAGATGACTCGGTTTAGCAATTGAACGAAAATATTTATCATTACGTTTAATACGACGCCGTGTTGGCGCAACGGTCACAGCACTGGTTTATGGCTGTTGCGGTGGCGATTTCGGGTTCGTTCCCCGCACATGACGAACATTTGTATTAGCCATACAGATGTTTGCCGTGGTCTGGGTGTTTGTCTTCACAAACGCCATGAAGATATGGCCAGAAAGGACTTCTCCTTTCTGGGTCTCCCCACCGTGCCTCGGAGAGCACGTTAAGCCGTCGGTCCCGGTTGTTATCATGTACACCTGATAGCGATCGTTACTGGTAGTAGGGAATATGTCCGGCAACCCGCATTAGAGCAGCGTTGTAGATTAAACTCTGATCCTTCTCCTACATGGGGAAAGAGGTCTATGCCCAGCAGTGGGATATGACACGCAATTAATTTTGTTACAAAAATTTTTTTTATCATAAAATGACCTTCCAATATTAAAAACGCATTATACGGCTAACACTTAAGGGCTCCCAGTAATAGTAAAACCTGTATCAACATCATACAACATAAACACAAACGCTAAGATCAAATTCAACCCAAAATCGCGTAACAGCCGATTGCTGTGATCAAAACACAATTAGTTAGCAATATTGCTAACCTATCGTTGATAATTACCTCTAATGCATTGTTTGTTAAGAAAAAATGATATCAGTAAATGAAAAGATTTAGATTAAAAATATTTTAAGATATGAATCTCTCTAAATTGGCGTTCGTTAGTATAAATACAGTTAGAGCAGTAACGATCTGTAAGTTTAAAAAATTAATGACCAATTACGCTCGTAAAAGCGATCTGAGCAACGGTTCTGCGATTAGCCGCGTTTGTAATTAGACGCATTACTAATGTATTGTATGTCGGACATCAATAGCGCAGGTGGACTAATTAAAGAGTAAAAAAGTACTCAAAGACTAAAGACTTTTACTAAGAAGCTGTGAAAGAAACACGGGAATCAGACTACTTGAGTAGTTCGCCGGTAAGCCTATAGGACATGGGGCATCGATTTAAGGGGTTTTTAGGGGAGAGGGTAAGAGGGGGGTGGGTGGGTTACGTTCTGGTATCACTCCCTACCCTAGAACTGGGCATAGATTTTTGAAGTTTGGGGGGGGGGATTACCCTCTGGTCGACATGGCGCGGAGGGAGGTCAGCCCTTGTCCTCCGTGTGAAAGTGCGTGAACGAATGCGTAGGGAGCGGCTGAGGCTGGTCGCCTTCGGCGACCAGCCTTATCCGCTCCGGGCTCTCAACAGAACACTCTAGGGGTAGGACAGACCTAGACCACGTGGATAGTGGGGTGCTCCGATTCGGGTTTGGGTATTTTTCGGATTTCTATATCTATATAGTGCAGTGCTGGGGGTGGGAGTGGTACCAGAGGGTAAACCCCCCCCATCCCCCAAAACCCAACAAATCTATGCCCAGTTCTGGGGTTGGGGGTGGTACCAGAGGGTAAAACACCCACCTCCTCCTCCGCTCTCCCCCCAAAACCCCATAAAACGATGCCCAGTGTCATATAGCCCCCCACCCCCAACCCCCAAAACCCCAAAAATCTATGCCCAGTTCTAGGGTTGGGAGTGGTACCAGAACGTAACCCACCCACCCCGCTCCTCCCCTCTCCCCTTTAAACCCCATAAATCGATGCCCCATGTCCTATAGGCTAGCCAGTTCGCCGAGTTTTCGAGAACTAAACGGTCTTTTAGCAAAAGATTATGGGGATACGGGAATCGTGGAACAGGTTGACTTAATAAAAGAATTGAATTGCAAAAAGTTTATAATATATTTTATAATTTTGCAGATGAACGATCCTTATTTTATTTCATTAAAAAAAACTGAGTTCTAATGTTGAGAGGATTTCTCAAACTAAAGTTTTTTATTTATTAAATCTGTATATCATTCTTAAAGAATCCTGTGGTTAATGGAAAGCTTATACCCTAAAGCTTATAACCTATAGTTATTTCTAACATCAGAGATGTGCGTTGATGTTAAAGAGATGGAGAAAATGGAAAGTAGGTATGAGCAGGGTAGTAATAAAATAGAGAAATAACACTTTTAATAAGGTAATGCATGTTTCTATAGTCACCTCATTCTGCTAGTCCACAGGTTTGTGAATACACCAGCTCGATCCTACACCGTACAAGCAACTGTGTATATAGTATATACCTACAATTTATAATATGGATGTAATTTTTGTAAATTTCGCCATCGTTATCAATAATAATTAACATCTGAATCAATACATAACTAGCATATTGTTTCAAAAATTAAATCGCATTGAAACACCAACAATAATTATAATTATTACGTGATCCAGCAAACACAGCCGTGTCCGATCACTGTCTGGTGTAAAGTGTAAATATTTACAAATAAGCTCGCGTAACTGCGCGAGTTCGACGGACGATATTCACAACCACCATCAAGGTTGAAAACCGAGGAGACAATACGTAAATGCTGCGGAATTAACATTTTCATCGAATAATAACACTATTCTTTATTTATTTATATTATGCAACTAATTTTTAAGACATTAATAATCTAAAAGTTCATTGGCTTCATTTTTTAACAATAAATAACGAATATCGTTATTTTAAAGTGTCGACATAAATAGTTCGATCGTCTAATTTGAAAAAAAAAGAAAACCGTAAAACAAACATGGCTTCCAGTAGCCATAAATCATGATTCGTTAATATTAAATGGTTCACCGCCCTTTTTGATGGCATTACTCGAATATATATCAGGATTTAAGTAATTATCCCAACTAAAAGAGATTTATCGACACAGTTTTAATAACTTACAAGCACGCGAACGAACGAACGAGACACGAGTATTTCATTATTATCTGTGCGCACTTTATTGTATTAAGAGCGTGCATAAGGCGAGCAAAAAATCAGATTTCACCCGCGCGCCCGATGAAACAAAATATACACAAAGCCTCGTGTCAGAGTGCGATAGACGATATAGTTTTGAGCGCATTACGAATGTAAAAAACGACAAATATGTTATTTTGTATATAATTCCGAAACTAAAAGTAATTACATTAAATGCCTAAGCATAGCCTTTACTCATATTTAAATGTAATTAATTATCAAATTTTTGTCTTAATGGTCATAACCATATCGAGTATAAATAGAAAAAATATAAAAATTAGAGGTTACTTCGTGATTATATTTTATCGAGGAAATTTCCTTATTTTATGTTTTTGATAAAGGTCAACCCTTGCAAATATCACGTAGTTTGTCATATATTTTTATTTTAAGATTTGGTCTGGAACTTTTCATGTCAAAACAAATAGAAGATGGTAATTTTGCATTATGCGCACTCTTAAAGATGGCGTTTTGGCGGGATTATTATTGACTGTCGTACTTGTTTACTTATTGAATTACTTGTATTATGCAACTTATGTTGCAATTTATATTATTTTTAATACACAAAAGTTGTTATAGCTTTTGTAATACATGCAATGTTAAAAATAGAATGGTAAGCAACAGACTAAAGGCGCATTTTTCCGTCTTATGACTTTTTTGAGTATTTACGAAATGTATGTTTTTTACATTATTATCTGCGGCGCGGTGTGTGACGAAATAATTCACGCCTTTTACCAATATACGGAAAAGGAAACTGCCATCTTTGACAATGTGATGTATTGTTTGAACACGTAGGTAGACATCTACAGACAGACGTACACGGAAGGTGTCAGAAACAATATGCTGCTTTTTATTGTTATCTTTTTTACTTTTATTAAGACAAATAAGTATGGTGCACAAACTGCATTCTGTAGTGTCCTAAAAACTTTTCTAAAATTAATTTTAATTGTTTATATTATTACTAGCCAACCTGGCTAACTTCGTGACGCCATGTTTTCAAAATCAAAGATAGTCTATATTTTAAGTTGGACAAAATTACATGTCTGTGCCAAAATTTTAATAAAATTGGTCCGATAGTATTGGAAATTAGCCCGGAGAAACATCGTAATACTAGATTTTTATACAAATAGAAAAACTAACTGTAGAAGTTTTCATTGCAATTACCAAAAAAAAATTAAGTTGGTTTTCATGGAATCCACATTAATATGTAAAATGAAGGGAAAAGAAAAATTAGAAAATATATAGGTTATAGGTATTCTTAACAACACTACACTAAATTCGCGAGTGAGCCCGTACCGACGAACAACAGATCTATCTTCAAAACATTCATCTCGCTATTCCCGGCACCTGCGAGATGACCGCGAGATGAGATACAGCATCAGTGTTTACCTTACTACGAACCGCAGCGGTCACTGACTCTTACGCTAAACACTTCGTCTATACGTAACTGAGCTTCCGACTTCGATCTCATTCGATTCTTTAAGTGATTGTAAATTGGCACAAGAATTAGTAAAATAGTTACGCCATCTTTGTAATGTCATAAAAAAATAAAACCGGCCAAGTGCGAGTCGGACTCGCGCACGAAGGGTTCCGTACCATTGACTAGGTAATATATATTTAAATATATGTATTATATAAATATCGAGCAAAAATAGGTAAAAAATTGCGTTTTCTGTATGGGAGCCCCCCTTAAATATTTATTTTATTTTATTTTTAGTATTTGTTGTTATAGCGGCAACAGAAATACATAATCTGTGAAAATTTCAACTGTCTAGCTATAGCCGTTCTCGAGATATAGCCTGGTGACAGACGGACGGACGGACGGACGGACAGCGAAGTCTTAGTAATAGGGTTCCGTTTTTACCCTTTGGGTTCGGAACCCTAAAAATATCCTTAACATGATGTCTTAAATAGGTTTATTTTTTCGATAATGTTTTGGTTAAAAATATGACCAAAACCCAAATTTACAACAAGAGTCACTAATACTTTAGTGGCTCAAAAGGACTAGGACATGGCAAGATGTAAGGGACTGTTGGCTCTCGGCTATTTAACCCTTACTAAAAGTAGCTATAGTAACCATTTACGGATTATTTTCTATAAGAACATATTGCATAAATCTCAGTATTGAGGTAGGGCACAGCAGGAAATTTCCTGCTCAAAATATGGAGCAGACCGACTGGAGTAGTACCCCGACCTTACAAAAGATTACAGCTACAGTACAACTAGAATACTGTTTTTTAGCAGTGTTGTGTTCCTGTTGGTGAGTGAGGTGACCAGAGCTCCTAGGGGGAATTGGGTTTAGGGTCGGCAACGCGTTTGCGATGCTTCTGGTGTTGCAGGCGTCTATAAGCTACGATAATTAATCGGTTACCATCAGGTGAGCCGTACGCTTGTTTGCCGACAGAAAAAAGTATAGCAGTAGGTACATAATATAGCCACAGCTACTGCTAAGTTCAGTTTAATGGAACGACGGTAAAACAGTGTTGCTGTACACAAATGGAAGGGAATTAATTATCAAGCCTGTAAATATTTTAATATCACTCAAGATAAGTTTGACTGTAGTGGCGTATTTGTTTTTTTATACTCGAACTAGTTAATTGTCGGCATTTTATTGGTTTTCAGTAATAAAATAGTGATGGGATCCCGTCGGCAACTGGCCGCTGGACTCAGCCGATGATCCTCGATTCGAGGCTCGTAAAATATTTTATGTTTTCGTTTGTTAAGGCCATTAAGACTGCGATAACTGAATTGATTTCATTTCATAAAACTATTATGACGGTGCGTTGATACTGTGTTATTAATTTTATTATCACAGCTTGTAATTATGTTTGTGTATACAAGTTAATTCGTATTATTTTTATTTTTGTGTTTCCCACACAAGAGGAAATTCGAAAATATTTTTTATTATCATATCAAAATTTCGATCCAGCGGGATTCGAAACTGCACCCCCGACATACCGTGTGGGTGCTCTAGCCATTAAGCTATGGATCGATTTCCTGCCGAATCGAATTTTTTGATATGATTTTATTCGGTTTGTGTACTTTCTAAACATATATGTTTATATATTTTGAAGTTATACTTCTTTTGGCGCGTTAGGGAAAAATGATGAGTGTAAATTTTTACGATGCGCGCGCGCGCACACCATCACGAAAACCGACACTCTGAAGTTAATAATTAGTAAACGAAGAAGAAGTTAGCTAGCCAATGAAGTATGACTCGTCGACGTGCGTACATACACACTTTTTTATACTAAATTTTTTCGACGAATTGTGTTTAATGTGGCAGTTATTTCATATGAGCCAAAGTACAGCTTTTTTAATCCTTAGTAAAGGGATGCACGATGGGGTAAATTTAACTCAAATTCTTATCAAATTCTTCTCTGTAGAATCTACTTTCCTTTTACAGAATCTACTTTACTTTTAGCTTCACTCTTAACGATAATTAAAATTGTAATTTTTAAAATGACGATTCGAAGGTGCTTTAAAAACCCTAAATTTGAATAAAGTTATTTTTGATTTAATTGGATTTTATCCCGCCCCCTGTTCTTGAACATCAGTGGCAGATCTACATGTTGTTAAATAAAATTTAAGTTTTTTTTTAAGTTTTGAGTTTCAATGAAAAATTTTGAAATTTCCTGAGTTTTATAAATATTTATTTTAAAAAAAAACCTACAGCTCAAGCTAATAACTATAAACTTAATGGACGATATAATTTTTGGACTATTGATAACAAAAACATTAAATTTACTTTTAAAAAAAAAAACGATTGTGCCTTAGGGCTTAGACCATGCGACTGAAGTAAAATTAACTTCTGCACAATGGGCCTGCACTGCGTCTTAGTCATAATTATGAAACGTAACTGGCTATGAGAGAAAGAGAGAAAGAAAACGTGTGCTCGCACCTCTCTCTTGCTCCGTTTACCTCGCCCGATCACACTTTTCGTAACGCTCTCGTCACCCATTCACCAGCTTACTCCCCAAGTCAAGCGTGCGTAAAGAAGTTTTACTTCTAAAATGTTATAATAAATATCGAAGCGTTATACGTAACAAGACGAACGTTCCCAGTTTCCCACCGTGTCGTCGTACCCGCAGTCCTCGTATGTAGGTACATATGCGTACATACAGCGAATCCCGGCGAAATTTAAGATTAGGCGGCAGTAAACATTTTTATGTCCCAGCCCCCGATTACTTATCACATCACCAACGAATAGCTAATAAAAATGCGTCCGTTTGTACGTCGGTCGCCTTCATCCCCGATTATCGATCGTTTAATGTTAAATTAATTGTCTTTTTACGATCCCAGTAATAATGTTAAGTGCTGTTTAGTAGCTGAATGTCCTGTAAGTATTTCTGTCACACGATGTTCTGAGTTAAGTTGTGCTCGTGTCGACTTGTTTTACATCATTTATTGTATTGAAAACAAGTGTATTATTTTGTACCAATATTAATACCATGGCGCTTAATTGAAATATAAATAAGTAAATATTAAATGATATGTAAGCTACGCGTAGCTAAATAGATACATTAAGTTACAATGAATGTTTCAAGAGTCTATTGATTCAGCCCGTTACATCCCACTGCTGGGCATGGGCCACTTTTTTCATGTAGGTATAGGACAAGAGTACAAACGTCAATTGTCACTACGCTGCTTCTACTATACTATTTAAAAATATAAAACTGCATTTGTAAACGAAATATTTTTGGAAAAAATATTTTCACTACCTACTAACTACCCTGTAATGAGTTAAACCTTCCAAGGAGTATTTACTATTAACTTAAATGTATTTGCTGTTTACAGCCGGCGCAATGCACGATTAATTATATTTTAAGCTAGTACAAGGAACTACAATAATACATGTGATGCCATCGTCGCGACCATAAGTCCACAAGTTATTACCTAATAACTTAGACAAATAACTTACCCGACAATATCCCTCTGAATAATAGTTACAAGTAAACGCGGCGGTTAATAATACGCAGACGACATAGCAGTTATTCTAGGAAGCTAAGGTGAACTTGTAAGCTTGTAGACACCGGTGTCTACAGTGAGTGTCGATGTGAGGAAATAAGTCTCTGACATCGATATATATGTACGTATGTTGTCGGCGAGTAATCTGTCAATGTTCTATGTCTTGATTAAATTCCGTTTGTGGACATCATACATCTAAATTAATTTAATTTTACAATAGTTTAACAATCTTTAACAGTAGTGTGAGTTAAAGTCGTGTTAGTTACACTATTAATAAATCAAGAACGGCTGAAATGATTTGGCTGAAAATTGGTGGAGAGGTAGCTTAGAACCAGGAAAGGGACATAGGATACTTTTTATCCCGTTAAATTCCATTTTTTTTTCGGAAAAATGTACTACAAATAAGTCAGTCTACAGTCTACAGTAATGTCATATTGTATTGACAGGTAGTGAAGTGCCCTGTGCATAACAAACAACCACAGACTATAGTTCTTGATATACGATAAATCAACTATATGATAAAAATAATTTGACGTAAGGGGGTTAAAGAGGGTTAATAACATAATTATATGGCAAAACAACGTTTACGGGGTCAGCTTTTTTCTTTTATCTTAAAAGCATGCTATTTGTAGCTAATGTTTGTAGCTATTAGTAGTTAAAATGATAATTAAAATGCGTTTGAAGTATACATGAACAAATATATTACTTTTATTTCTATTTGATTTTTGATTGATTAAACTGACGTTACAAAATGTTCTTTAAATATATACAGTATTAAATATGAATACATATATCATTCACGGAAACAAATATATCAGCACTAGCTTCTGCCCGCGACTTCGTCGGCGTGGACTCCTCTCCTATTGGTCTTAACGTGATGATATATAGCCTATAGCCTTCCTCGATAAATGGGCTATCTAACACCGAAAGAATTTTTCAAATCAGACCAGTAGATCCTGAGATTAGCGCGTTCAAACAAACAAACAAACAATCAAACAACAAACAATGAAACAAACAAACTCTTCAGCTTTATTATATTAGTATAGATTACTGAGGTACTCACAGCTACGACACACAGTACCTCTACCTACACGAGATGTTCAGTCAGCAGTCGATCAGTTGATGAAATATCACTAAATATTTAGAGTGGAGCCCATCGGTCATTAGCGCTTGCCTGCGAGCAGGCTCCGGGTGAGTCGCCAATCACTCGACCGGTTCACGAAAATCAAGAGTGGTCCCGCAGCTTCCGAGGCAGATGATTGCGGTTACTTTCTTTACGATTGCACGAAATGACAGACGGGAGTTATCATTTGCAACGCGTTTGGTCGCAAGGTTGTATGTAATTTTATCACGATTTCGAGGCAAAATATACACTGCTAAGCAAGACTTAACGCTAAATTTACCCGGTAACGAGTTAAACAATTTTATTTATCATTATATACTGATTGAAAGTGTATATATTATCCCTAGTTTAAAAAAATTATGTATAGTATCTACTATATGCCTATATGTGAAAGATGTAATATAATAAATACATAAATAATATAAAGATGATCCTTACGAAGTCTTAGGGCCAGTTTCACCAGTTATCGTTAACGGTAACGAACAGATAAAACTTTATTAAGTTTTTATTCGGAATCGTGAAGCAAAAAGTTGAAGTTTATTAAATTAATGACGAGTATCAGGCTCTTATGATCTGTTGAACCCCCTGCTGTTAGAGTCTATACTTTACTTTATGTACAATCGGTGAAATAGGCCCTTACTGAAATGAAAAAAAACTTTTTCGGATTTTATCGCGGTTTATTACGTTCTTTAATTTCGCGACGATTTTGGATACTTTACAGCGACCATGCTCACGGGAGGACTGAGGTGTCAGACGTCATAACGTTATAAAAAAAGTTTGTTTCATTTCAATGAATAAAATTCGCGTAAACATTAAAAAATAATAAGCCCTAACTCTTGTGCCATCAAATCAAACACTCACCGATATATTTATCATAATTACATGATTCGGATATCCTTCAATACGTGACTACCCACATTACGAATTTTTCAAAGTTTGGATTTCTTGTTTACACACGATAGAGAATCAAATACGATAAGACGGGACGTTATCAAAATGCTATCACATACGATGCAAATACAATATAGGCTGTATTAGGTTATACAATTACAGGCAATAATCTTGTTATACAAGTTTATGACATGTTTAAAGCAAAGCATGGACATCGCTCTGGTTTAGTGGTGCTCACACACCGGTGGTTGCGGGTTCGATTGCTTCTCGGGATGGTTATTTGTATTTGTACAAATATTTCTCTTTCAAACTACTATATACTCACTTTCAAACTTATTAGACTATGTTAATCTTTAATCCCATTAAATATTTACGCGAATACCGCAATAAATTTCAGTCTGTATTCGCCAAACTTTTCAGTTTGTTTACTCTTAAAGTTCAGTGTTTTATGTTTAATATGCTTAAAGGTTATTGACTGGTTAATTTACTATCATTATTAATAGTTCTAATCTTGTTTTCTAATGTTTACGCGAAATTTACTCATTCAAATAAAACAACTTTTTCGGATTTTATAGCGGTTTATTATTTGTTTCGGATACTTTACAGCAACCATGGTCTCAGGAATACCGCGATAAAATACGAAAAAATTGTTTCATTTCAATGAGTTCTAATTTTGTTGAGATTGGGTGTTTGTTTCATGATGTGAAAATAAATCGTATTCTTCAACGAGATGTTTTACCGCCTTTATTGAAAACATGTTTTGTGAATAAAGAAAGACAAAAATAAAATTACCAGCAATTAAAATCATATAAATTAGAGCAATACGAGCCTCATATAAAAAAAAAACAATAAAAAATTCGCTAACGAAGGAAGCCGGAGGCTCGCAGTAATACATATTCAATCTCTAACCCCGAAATTAAAATCACAATCGGAGCAACAGAACGGCGGAGGCTCGCGATATCTGCATAAACGTGACGAGGGTTTATTGCGGGTTCCGTACGAAACGGTCACTCAATAAAAAATAATATTAATTATATTTAACATAGATTTTTCGCCTTGACTTTATCGGTTCTCCGTGAAAAAAAGTGTTATTTGCTAAAGGCAGAGGATTTGTTTGTATTATGAAACAATATCAGCTTATAAATACATGTGTTTCCATATATTATTAGGTACTAATTAATTATTAAAACACTGTCTATGTTAAGTATAATTGTGTTTGCTCACAAACGAAAAAAAACCGACTTCAATTACATCGACAAGTAATACAACGTAATAAGACGAAAAAATAGTCAAGTAAATACGCGCTATTAAAGATTACTGAAAAAGTTGTAATCAGATCTCGATCTAATTTCATGAAGACTAGATGACAAGTATTAGCTTTCGATTAAAGTAAGAATCATCAAAATCGGTACACCGAGTAAAAAGTTATGCGGTATAATACAACGTAGGTCGACGAAAAAGTAGTCAAGTTAATACGCATTATTAGATATAACTCTAAAAGTACTTGTCAGATCTTATTTTAAAAAAAATGGGACCACATGACACGCAACTCCTTTCAATTAAAACAAAATTGATCGAAATCGGTCCACCCAGTCAAAAGTTCTGAGCTAACATACATAAAAAAAAATAAAAAAAATACAGTCGAATTGAGAACCTCCTCCTTTTTTGGAAGTCGGTTAAAAATGAGAATTCTTTACCTACTTCTATAACGAAGTAGGTAACTGAGGGAACTGATTTGTCAAGCTATTTCTACTAAAAATTGATAGCGGAGTTTTCAATTAATTATTAGAAGAACTTAACCAATGGGACTTTATTTATAATGAACATATTACATCGCTGTAACAAATTAATAATAGATTTTACTATTTAGACTTACAAGCATCAAAATAAAATCTTGAAATCACAAGAATATTTTTTTTGTTAATTTATGAAATTTATCATTTTTGTCTCTATTAATATCTCTATAATAAACTTCAAGGTGTACTTCTATTGTAAAAATGTTACACATAATCTCATAAGTACACGTAATATGTTGTCACCCCGTAGATCTCAGTTGCGGAGATCAGTAACGTCATCAACTTATAAAGCGCTCGCGTCGCGCTCGGCAAACATATTTCGTAACAATCAACAGTTTGGCTTAGAGTGGACGTTCCTTGTAGACTGTAAACACATCGTTTTATTAATCCCTAATAAATAAAATGAGGCTTACGGTTGTACGCAAATTATGAAAATATTATGTCACAAAATTCTGAAAAAAATAGTTTTAACGCATCTATTGATTTCAATTAAATCAAAGTTTTAAATAATGTAAATTAAATAATATTATATTTTTAGTTTGTATAGCTATTTAAAAACTGCTAGAAACGAGTTTACTTTCATATGATGTGGTAGATGGAGTTGTAGAAAATTCTTCATATTTCTATTCAATAACCACTTGCCTTTTATTTAAAAATATTACGATGAATTAATTTAATTCATATTTGAGTGTTAATATTAATTTGTTTTATGTATATTTAAAACGATCACGTATCCACACTATTCTATAGCTTGTGAAGTAAATGTTATCTTCAAAAAGGTAGCTCTCATTAGGATCACGAACTCTGAGCTGACGAGCTCCGGTGTTTAGTGGGTGATGACGTGTGGACAGGTGATGGTGAACACCACGCTCTTTTGATACCACTGATCTAATCTTATATGATGAAGTTGTTATGAATTATTTGTTCAAATAAAACCATGTCGAAAGCTACTTCAGTCCTAGACTACTAGAGTTGGTACTTATGAATTTTATTTCTATAAAAAAACCCGTTAACAATTTTTAACACTTGTGAAATCGATCGTTTATTTTTTTCTTTGTAAGGTGTGAGATGATACGACATGTTAGTTTGAATTTGTCTGTACGACGTACGTTTATTTTAACTAGTGGTCACTCGGTGGTCAAAATTCGACCATATATTTTACCACAAAGTTTAACAATAAACAAAAGTGTATATAGGTACGCGCGTTTGTTTTAAATACATGGTAGTGTGTGTAATGTTTTTTTTATATTTATTTAATGATTTTTTATGCATAATTGAAAAAAAATATTAGCATTCTAATTATTCTAAACTCCTTCTTAAACATACTCCTTCGTCCGTGCAACTTTCGTAAATGGGTACAAAACTACAAAGTTTTTGCTTCACGTATATTAGGCCTGTTTATTGGAAGAGGTGAGGCTGTATAATGTCAAGCTACAGTACAGTCAGTCAGTAGTGATTGAAACGTTTTACAAGAGTGTGAAATAAACTTGAAACTTTTTGCAAAGTAAGACAACCATGGCATCTTCGATGGCACGCTACTGAGCTTAGGTCTTCATTGAAGAGAAATATACACAGCATGGGATATAAACAGGGCGATTTTAACGACGATATAAATGAACCGAAAAAAATTCACGAAAAATATACTATAATAAGTAAAAAGTATACACACATACTTATACTTACAAAAGTAGCATCAATTTTTACACAGTTAATCTCAGTCGCGTAAACCCGCCCGTCGTCGCCGCCCTGTTTGTTCAGAGATCGCTAATCGTTCATAACGACGGACAAAATTTCACGTATAATAAACACATCGCCCGCGGCCGCCGGAGCGATTTGTAATCGATAATTATTGCCTTCGCGGCGTTTAGGAGAAAACGCATTTTTCAAAACGCTTTTGTGTTACGTAAGTAGGCTTAGATCTCGAGAGGAATGATAAATATGTTTTTTGTGTGCCTTTACGTAAATATTATAAAAAAATAAACGCTTCACACTCAACGGCCTCCAGTACGATTTTTTCCTGTGTCGGAGGTCCGGAAACACACACAAATACAGAAGTACAAACGCCCAGACCACAATAAACATCTAAGGTGCATCAGGGCAAGTTCGGACAGTTTTTGGATGAATTGGAAAGGGTTTAGTAAAAAAAATTTTTTTCGGTTTTCTTATTAAGACAAAGATAAATAATAATGAAAACGTCGTTAATGAGTAAATTTACTATCACTATGTTTCTTTTTCATACTTCTACCTTTAATGATTCCTAAATTACAACTTCGTAAAAATTCAACATTAATTTTAAAACATGAGGATAAGATCGGACCATAAGAGGGTAAGTTCGGATTACTTTATAAAACTGATTCTATAGCAGATATCTTGAGGTTGAATTTATAAAAATATCCGAACTTTACCTTTTATAAGAAAATAACTTTGAATTTTCTACTCCGTTTGATTAACTAGGTGAGAAGTTAATATTTTTTTTATTCATATTTTATTAATCCGATCTTACCCTACATTCGTACAGGTAAAAAATTTGTGATTCTCAAACTTTTCATAATAGATCTTTGATCTGAAAAGGTCTTTTTCATTCCAGATCTACATGCCCCTAGCGAATGAGTACCTACTCGTATACTAGCTAAAGATTTTGATTCCAAGATTCGATTTAAAGTATCGAATTGAATTGTTGTTTGTCTTATAAAATTAATTACTTCGTTCACTTATGCACTATGAGGATAGGGTAGATAAAACAGAACTTACTTAAAAAGTAAGAAAATATAATGCATTATTATGAAAATATATTTTATTACTTAAATGAAAATGTTATTAACATCCTTAGTTATATTAACATTCTTAGTTATATTAACATTGGTCGACGAGTGGCCCTCCGAGAGTTTCGCTTTTTAAGCCTGTCCTCTTTCTGATGATGATCATTTAACGTCGATGTCGGGATACCGTAAGTTTTTGAAGCTGCGTAGTTACTTAACTCATTTTTTTCTACTTGCTCTATGGCGATTTTTAAATCTTCTTTGGAGTACGAGGCACGTGATGTTTTTCTTATATATTTATTCGGCATATTGAACTGAAACAAAAATATAGGATATAGAAAATTATAATTTCATTACTTGTGATCGCGCAAAGGTGTAAAATTTGCGGAATATATTAATATGAATATTGATTGATTTAAACTATAAAAATATATTATGTGTATCACTTTTTAGCTTGCCGATATTGATAAAACAGCAGTTATGTTACGTTTTTATGTATTTTTTTAATCTAGCTCGTATTGTCTATCTCGCCGTCGGAATCGGTCATACCCAGTTTCAAATTCTTTAAAAAATATATGATAAAGATAACAAAAAAGAAATAAAAAATGTCACTCTTACTTTTTTATCAATTCGCCAAGTCAAACATCTAACGTCGTTTACCCCAAATTTATTTTATTTTCTTGGATTTAACAACTTTCAAATAAGAATAAAGTCTTGGCGAGCTTTTTTTTAAATCGATAATATTATCGTTGTCAATAGTTCTAACCTACGTACTCAATTTTGAAGACTGCTATCAGTTACAAACAAAACAAATTGATTCGTACTTTGAATAATATTTGTACGTACGTTAACACACAAATGATAAAATTCCCGCCCGTGAGTAGAACCCGAGATCTTTAGCGTTAAACTTTTTTTAGCACCCATATTAATTTAATTTAAAACATAAGCCAAAGTTTGAAAACAACTGACGTGTTTGTACAGGGTTAAGATCGGATTAAAATCATCCGATGTTCGACCGTTACGGCAAAGATCGGATCTCAGCATACAGTCGACTTTTGAAATAATTTGTGATTGCAAACTGTTAACAACTTCACAAAAAATAACATAACACTCACACAGTAATAGAAAGAAACAATACTCACCAGAAAACTGACAAAAACCTTGCCAGGTTGAAGATCGGATCTGCCGAAAATCTGCTTATAAGATAGGATTTTATTTTTTTGCAAACCGAACACATCCAACGCATCGTAGTGACAGGCGCGGAATGAAGGGCGGGGCATAACAAGATGGCGTCTCGCGCTGTGTTGCCACAACTAATAAATACGCACAGGTTTAGAAGTTATTCGAATTATCCGACCTTTCCCTGTATCCGAACTTACCCTGATGCACCTTATATGGCCAATACAAATGTCTGCCGTGAGCGGGGAGCGAACCCGCGACCGCCAGCGTAACAGCTAGTGCTGTGACTGTGTGATATAGATAATATTTAAACATTCATAGTAGTCTTATGAACTCTATGTATGCCATCATTTTAAACATAGAAAAATTTTAACTTACATACCAACCATACAACATTATTGGACGACATCAAACACATCCCTACCTACATATATCTACATATTAAAACTAGATCGAATATGATATTATAATTAAGTGCACACCCACCACGCGATACAATCCAGAGCGGTGGGTGGCCACTGCCGGACAGACGGACAAACGAATTTTATGGCGCATTAACAATATAATTCACCCTGGACCGCTAATACGTATAAATAACTACTGATCGTGATTTAATAGGCGTCCTTCTGTGTGTCCGGGACTATGGGATGCGCCTTTGTACTGCGACGGGCACGTGGGTACTGATCTAATAGGCACTATTACGTGTACATAATGACGATGTATTATTTCTTTGCTTTGGGAAATTGAAAGATACGTTTTTTAAAGGAAGCTAATTTACTTTATTAGATGTTTGCTAATTGAAATCGATTAAAAATGTTAAGTCATAGCAGTCTTATTCACTAGTTACAGATTAAACTCTGTAAGTCTGTACATTGATAATATTTTAAAAACTTCATAAAATATCATATCATAGGCCTTTACGTCTATTACAGACGATTCAAACAGTGCCTGAAGAGCATTTTCTCTGATGGCTGTACAAGCCGATACGGGAGCGACAGACTCTACCACACACCGAACAGGGAAAAGATGCGCTAGTGTCATAATTGTCGCTGTTTTTATGTTTTTTGATTCTCCTGTTCGATAAGAGTCCAAACCAGGCTTCATCATGGTGTTTTTGACCATCCTCCGTCCTTCCTTTTTCATAAAATATAGCTAATTAGTATCTCACTGTATTCGACATTGACAACAAAACAAACTATTCTTAAACTAAATAGTTACATTTATTTGATTATATAATTTAAATAATTATTAAATTCTGTAAAAATATTTAATAGGGTATGTCCACACATGTCTAGCAAGAGCGAGTGTTCGGATAGACAGTAATAAGTTGTACTCGTAGTTAGTTCGGTGAGTGCGGGAGTTACGAGCGGCGCGGTTACCGTTACCAAACAAATACCGATTGAACGATACTTAGGACTGTCGGTGTAGGACACACTCGACTCCTTTACCTGTATTTCGTGTTTTATTTTTATATAGAAAACATTTAATTAGTAATAATTTTACAAAAGTTGTTGGAACCGTTCTTAAGTATACCTGCGTGAGAAGCTGCCGCTCTTCCGAAAAAAAATATATTTCATTTAAAACTTCACGATTCAGCCTGTAATATCCCACTGTTGGGCATAGGCCTCTTCGCCATGTAGGGCAGCGTGGTGGATTAAGCTCCGATCCTTCGATCGGAGCTTAATCCACCCCGCTGCTCCAATGCGGGTTGGCGGATATATTCTCTACTTTGAGTAACGATCGCTATCAGGTGTACATGATAACAACCGGGACCGACGGCTTAACGTGCTCTCCGAGGCACGGTGGGGAGACCCACATGGACTGCACAAACACCCAGACCACGGCAAACATCTGTATGGCCAAACAAATGTTGTCGTGTGCGGGGATCGAACCCGCAACCGCCCGCGCAACAGGCATCGCATTCGAATGCTGTGACCGCTCCGCCAGCGCGGCGTTGCAATTAAAAACTTATTAATTTAAATTAAAACTTATTAAATTATAAATTTATGTTTTTATCCAAATTTATTTAAATTCAGCCCGTAGTCCGATATGTGGTCTACATACAGACAAACTAACCTAAATAAAAAACTAAAATAAAAACTGCATTTGTAACATCTCCTGTAACATCATCAAAATTTCTGCAAAGTACAGAATCAGGCTTGTTATAGCTAAAAGTGTTTTATGTGCTTCGAATACACCTATTGACATCAATTTTACTCTATTGACAAATAAAATCAGAAACACATTGATAATTGATATTAGTGTAGCTTTGTCCTAGACGAGCGTGTAGCGGCCCTTCGTCCTGCCGTACCTAATTAATAAACAATAAGCTCAGTAAACAATTAGTCCCTGAGAGCGGCGTGTCTCAAATATTTGTCCAGCTACCTTCAAATACCTATTTGTAACTGTTCCGCCGTGTTCGCTTTATCTGTTTCTTATTAATTTACTTATAAAATTAATTAATTACAATCCACTGAAGGAGTCTTGTAGTAAGCGCGAGCAATCAGCTTGGCTTTTTATTACTACTCTAATTTTGTAGCAATATAAAACATTACTATTATCCTAGTGCGTTGAGGAAACCATTTGTTAACTTTTCGTTATGAAAATATTACAGTCAATATTAAATACAAATCGTCTAATATATCGTACTGGACGATCCATAACTACCACCAACCAATCAACCCTTTTTCTTTTAAATCTATGTATTATGTATATAAAAGAGATTTCCACCCATTGACTCATCACGATATCTCTGGAACCATAAGGCGTAGAGACTTGAATTTTGGTAGGAATATTCCTTTCGCCGAGTAGAGGTCAGCTAAGAACGGATTTTACGAAATTCCTCCCACAAGAGGGGGTTGCGGGGGTTAATATCATATATGGCAAAACAACTTTTGCGGGGTCAGCTAGTATGTAAATATACGTAATGTAAAGTCAACATTTTACGTAAATTCGTATGTTGTACTAATACTTAATTTGAGATTACAACTAATGATGATACTCGTACTGTCGAGTTGAGATCTCTGTACTATTTACAAGATGAAACTCATTTAGTTTTTAAAGTAATCATTCACTTTAAGACAGTCGTCGAAAATACATTATTCGGAGATTGCTATTGAATTATTTAATATTAAAAAAAAAATTACTTTCATAGTTGATGCTTAAGTGTATTTATGTATGCTTTAAAAGTACTTTTTATTCATTATATAATGTGTTCGCTACCAACTGGTGCGATATCAAGATTTCGCTGATGAGACGAACCGACGAATTCGCTTATTCGATGCCCGTTCATGACAAACAATTGTATATCGCTGCGCAGCAGTGGAGTTTTTATTTAAACATCTACACCACTTGCTACAGAATAATTATTTTGACAGTTTTCGTATTCTACTAATGACATCAACACATCCCTTATCATTGACATCTGTTGTCAAAAATTGACAATCGGTTGAAAGATTATGACGGATGTAGATTAAAAATAATTAACTCGCTTTTAAAATTAGCTTAAAACTCGCATTACTCGTTAAGCTTGTGACTAGACGTCCTCAGTTCATCAATCAGTTAAATCGTCTTATCATGTATAGCATCTTTATAATAGGATTTAAAATTTATACATTTATGTAAAGTTTGAAGATCAATTAAAATATATTTTAATATTTAGCATTTACGAACGCAGACAGAATCACTAATCAGAACTTAGTCATAAATTGGAATTACGATCTATACTCGATAGTGATAAACACACTGTGGCAGTAAATTATTTTAAAATTAATAAGAAGACGAAAGTCGTAAACTTTAATATTTAAAAATTTTACTTTGACAAAACACCCGTATTATAAATATAAAATAGGGTCATAGAATAGTAAATAGTCCCGTTAAGTATACTAATCCGTTTCTAAACTAAATGAATCAATATCAAATGACTGTTCTAATAACAAAATCAAATTTTCAAAGCTACCGTCCTGCAGTCTAAAAAGTTCCTATACACACATCATTAGCGCCCCACGCCCGTACGTAATGACAGGCTCGCCGACTTCGATAACTTAATCGCTCACAATAAAATTACACGCCGGAGGTAAACACAAGCGGAGACGAGACCGCCAATTTTCTCTTACGAAAATTTGATAACTTCATCTCCCCTAATCACTGAGTAGCAACAAAGAATGCAGCCAATCACACGCGATGATCGAAACCTTTGTAGCGCCGCGATTCACTTTTGAAATTCGAATTTCGAACGTAGCGAACTGCGATCAAATCGCGCGCAAGTTGCTCGCTTACAATTTGCACAATTTGCAACATTTACACAGTTTGCCCAATTTGCACATTTTACGAAACGAGATAGGACGCGTCTGTTGGTATTAAAATTTCAGTTTGATCTCTGTAAGCTAATTCGAATGTCGCTGAACTCGGTGAAAGTACTTGTACTTGACCGTGTAACGTAATTGAATATTTTATCAGTCCTTGTATTAAGCTGACACAGAGTACTTCGCGGACAGAGCGCTTACCTTACACGTATTCTAGATATTATGTCGTATTGTATTTAATAATAATTGGTTCTGCTAGCAATAAATTATTTAAAAAAAGGTGTGTGTGCGATTCACACACGATAGAAGTGAAACTTCTTTGGAAAACTAATTTAAAAAAAAAACTAATTTAAAATTAGCGGCTTCCGCATCTCGGCATTTCAGCATCCGGTTTGAAATCACAACGATTCTAAAAAAGTTTCACTTCAAAAAATTGGTATCTCCTCAATTAGGCTTAATTACTATTACAAATAAAGATGATTAGATTTGATATAAAATTAAGTAAATAAGTTGTGATCTAAAATATGTAAGTCTACTATTTAGTAAGCTTATAATACAGTAAAACACACCATAATTCGTACTAGGCAATACTTTCCCCATTGCCACTATCGCACATACTATTTATCTTAATCGCATAATTTCACTTTCATAATATCAATAAAAATAATTATTGTAGGTATGTAAAGTATGTATTTTCGTCGTTTTTTTTTTTTAATAAATGTCAGTGGAACGATCTGCACACACACTAGTCTGTGGCGCGTAATCAGAATGTTCATGAATACAAAAGGGCCGACCCAGAGCTAAACAACGCAACGCTAGCGAAACGGTGAAAATTACCACTTATCTGCGAGCACGGCTTTATATTGCAATTAACTTTAACAGGTCGTTAACCGGCGACCTTTCAGAGTCAACCTCGGGGGCTTTACCTTGAAATTGTGTCAAAGTTCTATGTTTTACATTTTATTAGGTAATAAAAATACGAAAATGGTACTGAAATATTTTTTGTCATAAAATCATGGCATTGTTTTAATTACAACGCACGTAGAGCATAGACCGAAATGTTACAGTATGGCTTAAATATTGTAAACATTTTTGTCGAAAAAAAAAACAAATAATTTAACGCGAAGTTAAAGCAAACAATTATTACTATATGTATATTATACGGTTTATATGACTGTGCAAGATACTATCTATCTCTTACATATACAAGTGACATGCAAACTAAAGAGAAGAGAAAGCAGATGTTTAGTTAATACAATAACTACTTCAATTCTTTGCAGAATATATGAGTACCTACATTCCGACTCAGCGGTAGAGACATTAACTATAAATATTTAAATTAATTAATCTAATGAAACAAAAAACAAGCAAACATTTATTAGTTTGTATAATCTTTATATTTAAGTATAATAAACTTATATTAAAAATTACTTCTCATGTTCAAACTAGATTTACTGACAAGTAATCGCAGTAAGTTCTGTCGCAATCGGTCCACAGTCTCGAACCTTGTAGGCTACGTATCGGATCTATGTAAAAACGTCGATAACAAGCACCAAGTCGATTCTATTTACACCGACTTCACCAGTGCCTTCGATAAAGTAGACCACTCCATCTTAATCTTAAAGCTAGGGGCGTACGGGATCCAAGAGCCATTACTCTCGTGGTTTAGATCATATCTTGTAAATAGAACTCTTAGAGTAACTTTAAAGGGCTACACTTCCGATCCCTTCATTGCCACTTCAGGTGTGCCTCAAGGCTCACATTTGGGGCCAATCTTATTTTTACTCTTCATTAATGACATCACCCAAAGCATAAAGTATAGTGAGTGCTCCATTTTTGCTGACGACCTCAAAATCTACCGGGTGATAAAGAATGCAGAAGACAGTTTTTTACTTCAGAAGGACCTAAACTCTATCCATGACTGGTGCACCAAAAACGGGATGATATTGAATGCCTCAAAATGCGCACATATAAAATTCACTCGCAAGAAGAACATAATACACTCTAAGTACTTCATACAAAACCAGCAGCTCGAAGAGGTTTCTGTCATTAGGGATCTCGGCATTATCCTCGACAGTAAGCTCACGTTTAGAGATCACATCGATCATATTGTTGGCAAGGCCTGGAAATTGCTGGGTTTTATTAGGCGTAACACCGCTGATTTTAAAAGAGCTGACTGCATCAACATGATCTATAATGCACTAGTACGTAGCATTATGGAGTACGCAGTCTCAGCATGGAACCCGCACTACAGAACGCATGTCAACAGGTTGGAGCGGGTGCAGCGCTTTTTCACGAAGTATCTGGCCTTCAAAGACTGTACAAGTCCCTACAGAGCCGACTACGTCGCCCGCTTAAAACATTTTAAATTACATTCCCTAGAAAAACGAAGGCAAGTAACTGATCTCATAACACTGTTCAAAATTGTTCGTAATAACTTGGATTCCCCCGACTTGCTCCATCAGATAGGCATCAATGTCCCCCGCCGTATACCAAGACATTCTCAACAAAAAACCTTCATTCCAGATTTCTCCAGGACTAATCTAGGCCGATTCTCCCCAATTAATAGAATAACTAAAGCTTACAATAATTTAACTGACCCTGACATTGACATTTTTCATGACACTTTGTTTAGTTTTAAGAGAAAATTATATTTGCATGCATAGTTGTGACAATGTAATCATAATAATTTATTTCTATCATTGACCAATACACATATCTCTCTAATGAATGACAATCTGTGTAAATAAATTATAAATTCCTTTCTTCTTTATAAATTCTGTAATGCATTAATTTTTAATTTTTATTTTGTCTAATAGATCTAAATAATGTAATTTTTACTGTCTTACTTGTAGTGTTTTTACTTGCTGATTAATTTATTGTTTTAACCGTACAAATTGTAACTAATGTTGTGTACACCTGTAATGGTAACTGTACTCGTATTAGACAACAGTGTAATAATAATTATTAATGACTATACAGTATATCGCTGGTGTATCATGTGAAATAAATAAATAAATAAATAAACAAGTAGGTCTTAAAACATACCATTGTTATTAGAGAAACATTTCACTTATCCTAGTTTTTCATTATTCATTATTCTGAGGAAAGTTTGTACAATTCTCTTAGTCAGCTACTTCTAAGATTCGTGTTTTAAGTAAACAAGTTGCATCGTAACGACCGTAACCCATTTGTAAAGCAAAGATGAGCACATACACTTAATTATCACTCAAATGCATTACATTACAAACGATTTACTTTCCTTCAAAATTTATCACTTTACAATTCCTATTAACAACTATTATGTCGTACAATTGTCTCCATAAATCAGCAATGTACGCTGGACATTATGAATTAATCGTGTTGGTTGATTTAGTAGTAGGAGGCGTATTAATTGATGTCAGAGGGCAGGCAATATGTCAGAGCGGTATCGTGTCTTTAGACTCTGTTTTCATTGATTTTAACAGTTTTACTTGTAACATTGTTGTGAAGCTATTTCTAGAATATTTCTTCGTTTCATATCTGTTGCCGCTTAAGGCAACCTTGAATTGAATATTTGTCAAATTATCAAAACACTTAAATTAAACTTAACTTAACTTAATAAAATTAGACTGATAAAATTTAATATGTAATTGCATTTAACTTAAATTAATTTTATATTCATTAAAAAACCTAAAACTGTCTATTGTATTGTCTATGCTTTTGTCTATACTTTTTGTCTACTGCATATTCTATGTCTATAGACTTTTGTCACTTCCTTTTCTTTCTTTTACCACTTGCGAACTTGCGATAACAGCGACCATTGTAAATGTAAACTATAACAGCGAAATTATAATTCTACAACAAATATTGAGTTTTAATATCATTATTAAGGCTCCATTGTGTAATCAAATACAAATTGGTGGCCCATGAGGGGAACTTTCAACAATTGAAACATCGTAACTCGTTCCGGCTTCGCCACGTGGTGCCGGGTGCGTATGCAGTAAGGAAGGTCCGAAGACAAAGATTCAAGGCTGGAGTAAAATCATCTGGGCTTCGTCGAGGCTCGAGGCGCGGTACATCGAAAGTGCCAACTCGTGCGGCGCAGTCTGCCAAGATAAGTGTCCATCCTTTGTTCTTCCTAACCTAACGACCTACCTACCTAATACCTATCCCTCTCCATCTATCTTTTTTTCAAAATATCGAACAACTTTCCGGATTAAAATTACGTAATTATATTTTTAATATCACTCCACGTGCGCAAATTAGTTGGATTAATTTGAAAGTACCTTAAATTACATAAAATAAGTGCTCAACTATAAGTGTTTTAACCAACAAGCACCGAGCATCTTATCTTAATTCTTTTAAATCTACATGCTTAGGTATTCAATTCTATAAATGGTGGCCCATGCTCAAAATAATTAAATATTAACAAAAATTTTTTACCTACCTACATTTCTTTTTTTAATTAAAATAAAATCTTTAGTATCAAAATCACATTTCTTTCTTTAATTATTATTGAAATTAAATAAATTTAGCCTTGTTTTGCATTTACTGTTATTAATTGCACTAAATTAAACTGCTTAAAACGGAAATTTCAGGATATACCTGCAGACGTACACCCTGCTAACAACTTGTTTTTTTGTATCAACGGGTTAATCAGATATCCTGCCACTTTCCCAGGGACCTATTAAGGAACGTGAGATAATTACCTTTTTTCTAAATTATTTTATTTTAACTATTTACTTAAATTTAGTGTTAACTTCATAATGTCGAAGACCGATAAGCCTTCAATTTTCGCTCATCAAGAAAAATTAACTAATTTATTAACAATGAGAAGTTCTATTAGGGGACAAATAACAAAATTCAAAAACTATTTAACTACATTTGGCTCGCAAGAGGATATTACAAATATATCTCTTGCCGAGCTAAACTTAAAACTAAGTAAATTTGAAAGTTTGTCGTTAAAGTTCGATGAGTTGCAAAGTGAAATAGAGATTTTAAATTCGGAAAATCTTTCTATAGAGCTTGATGAGCGTGAGACAACAGCGGACAACATCATTTCAAATATTGCACTGGCTAAATCTTTAATTAATAAATATAATTTCGAGACCGAGCAACAGAACTCGATCGCTGTAGAAGCTCATTGTTCTCACGATCATCAGGATCTGGGGTTTAAACTACCTCAGATTCAGATTTCTAAATTTGATGGTGCATATTTCCGCTGGCTTGAGTTTCGTGACACATTTGAAAATTTAATACATAACAATGATCGAATAAAACCAATTCATAAATTTCATTACCTCATATCTTATCTAGAAGGAGATGCAGCTAGGATTATATCCAACCTGGAAGTATCTTCGATTAATTACGCGAAGGCCTGGCAGCTTCTCGGAGAACGTTATGACAACAAAAGATTGTTGATTAATCAACATTTGAGTGCATTGTTTAATATACAAGCTCACACCCGAGAATCTGAAAGGTCTTTGCGCTTTTTGGTTGATCAGGTGAATAAAAACTTGCGTGCCTTGGCTAGCTTAGGTCAGCCGACGGATAAATGGGATATCTTGATAATTTTTATGTTGTCGTCTAAGCTTGACAGCCGGACTCTGATGAAATGGGAGGAGTACCGTAACACTTTAGATGATGTCCCGACTCTGGATCAATTTCATAAATTTTTAATTGATCGTGCTGACGTTTTAGAGGCACTCAACCGAAATAAATGCGATAGTAATTCCAAATACTTACCTGTAACGTCACGGCCAGCGCCCTCTGCACCTATCTCCAGTAGTAGCAATAATAATAAGCATAATATAAGAAATAATCACACTAAATCATTTGTAAGTGTCAATCAAAAAATAAAAGGCGTATCAAATTCAAATCAAGGCAAGTCATTGACTTTTGTATGTATTATATGTAGTGAAAATCACAAGGTTTTTGAGTGTCCTAAGTTCATTAATAAAAGTATTCAAGAAAGGTTAGCAGACGTAGCCAAGTATAAATTGTGTGCCAACTGTCTCAGGCAAGGGCACCCAGTAAACGAATGTCGCTTCGGCCCGTGTCGAGAGTGTAAGCAGAGGCACAATAGTTTGTTGCATGACTCGAAACAGAGTGTAGTCAATAATTCAGCTGTTATAGGCTCAGTCTCGTCTGCGGTTAATGTTTCCAAAGGTTCCAATCACGTGCTTCTCTCCACAGCGTTTATTGAAGTAGTGAACCCTAGCACTAATAAAAAGGAAAAGGTCCGTGCCCTCTTAGATTGCGGTAGCGAGTCCTCCTTTATAACTAAAGCGTTAAAGGAAAGATTGTCATTAAAATCGCACCCAATTGACTGTCTAAAGGTCATAGGTGTCGGTAACAGTCACAACAACAGCATATTTGAAAAATGTATTGCTCAAGTAAATTCATTAAATGATTCATTTAAAGTTACGTTAACATGCTTTGTTCTAAAGGAGCTTACAAGTAACATACCTAAATGCGCTATAGATATTAAAGATCTTAATATTCCTAAACATTTACCATTGGCAGATCCTGAATTTAATCAGCCCGCTTCAATTGAAGTTTTAATTGGAGCGGATATTTTCTGGGACCTCTTGGGTAGTGAACACCACTCCTTGGGGCCTAAAAATCCTCAATTGCGACATTCAAAGTTAGGTTGGTTAATATCAGGTCCAATTAATGTAATAAATAAAACACGGAAAGTTAATTGCAATTTTAATACAATTTCTAAAACTAGTAACGAAGAAAACAATATTGAAAATTTGTTAATTAAATTTTGGGAGGTTGAACAGGTCCCCAATAAACCGTTTCTTACCCCAAAAGAGCAAGAATGCGAGAAACATTTCATGACTCACACTGTACGTCTGAGTAATGGTAGGTTTGAAGTCAAATTACCTCTAACCAAATCACCTGAGTGTCTCGGGGACTCATATCATTTAGCGAGAAAACGTTTCTTAAACTTAGAACGCAAATTTAAGCGTAATCCAGCATTAAAGTCTAAATATTCGGATTTTATACGAGAGTATGCAGAGTTAGGACATCTCAGTGAGTCAGCAATTTTAAAACCTAGCCCAGGTTATTTTTTATGTCACCACGCCGTCTTTAAAAATAGCGAATCTACTGCGCTCCGCGTTGTATTCGACGGTTCTGCTGCCTCCTCCTCCGGAGTTTCACTGAACGACATCCTAATGGTAGGGCCAAATGTACAGGATTCTCTCTTCTCCATACTCGTGAGGGCAAGGCAGTACCGGTTTATCTTGTCTGGCGACATCGAAAAGATGTATCGCCAGGTTCAAGTGAACAATGAAAACCGTGACTTGCAGCTCGTCATATGGAGAGGAGATGAGTCCGAGCCCCTTCAAACCCTGCGATTGAATACTCTCACTTACGGTACCGCAAGTGCGAGTTATTTAAGCACTCGCTGTCTGTCGCAGCTCGGGGAGGAGCAGCACGATCCTCTCATCAAAACTGTAATACAAAAAGATTTTTATGTAGACGACCTTATTACAGGAGCTAATGACGAAGGCGAATTGCGGTATATACAAAGGTCGGTCGCGGAAGCTTTAAGATTAGGATGTTTTAATTTGCGAAAATATAAAAGTAACTTACATAATTTGTTCGAAGATTCAAGCATAAATATTCATGAAAATTTAACTATAAGTGAGTCCTCGAGCACACTCGGACTGGGGTGGAGTCCTACGCATGACACGTTTAACTTTCCTATAAAAACTCCCCCTCCCGTCGATAAAATTACTAAGAGGTATATAATGTCAAATTCATTCAAAATTTTTGATCCCTTGGGTTTGGTTAGCCCTTGTATAATTAAAGCTAAAATTCTTTTACAAAAACTGTGGAAAGAAAAACTTGATTGGGACGAACCAGTCCCAGATATTGTTAAACAAGAGTGGGATAAATTTGTTGATAACTTACCTTTTATTCAAGGTTTGAATATAACCAGGCCAGTTATATGTGACTCACCTAAATTAATTGAAATGCATGTTTTCAGTGACGCTTCACAAGCCGCCTACGGTAGTTGCGTTTATATGAGGTCTGTTGCTCCAAACGGTGACGTCACTGTAAGACTTTTGTGTAGTAAATCAAAAATCTCTCCTGTGAAGCCCACAACGGTGGTACGTCTCGAGCTCTGTGCCGCACTGCTGGCTGCAAGGCTCAGCAAGGCTGTACTGGACTCGCTGCGTTACAAACCTGATCGTGTGCTTTACTGGTCTGACTCGAGCATAGTTCTGGCATGGCTGAAAAATAATATAACACAGTTAAAATCGTTTGTGGCAAATCGTGTCACAGAAATATTAGAGATAACTTACCCATCAACCTGGCGGTACGTACCCACTGCAGAAAATCCGGCTGATCTGGTCTCCCGTGGCGTAGATGCTTGTAGCCTGCAGTCTCTGGATCTGTGGTGGTGCGGACCTAAATTTTTAGTAGAACACGAAAATCATTGGCCCGTGTTAAAATGCAATAAAAACATTGAAATTCCTGAAATAAAATCGAACACTACAACTATTGCGGAACCATTTATTAATTTTGAAAATTACTCTTCACTTAATCGACTTCAACGTTCTTTTGCTTATGTCCATAGGTTCATCTATAATTTGAAAAACATCAAAAATAAACGGCTGGGAACCTTAACCGTAGATGAGCTGACCCAGTCATTCAACAGGCTATGTGAAATAGCTCAGGTCGAGTCTTTCCCCACTGAGTACGAAACTCTTAGTAAAAATAAATTGTTGAGTCCTAAGTCTAAAATATTATCGCTGTCGCCTTTTATGAGTGAGAACTTGATCCGAGTCGGTGGCAGAATTGATGCTTCTAATTATTCGTATGAAAAGAAACACCCAATTTTACTGCATGCGTCCCATCGACTTACTAAACTTATATTTATTCACGAACATATAAAAAATATGCACGCGCCACCTCAATTATTGTTATCTTTGGTCAAGGAACGAGTGTGGCCTATAAACGGAAGGCGACTCGCTCGGCGCACGGTAGACAACTGCACTCGCTGTCGACGTGTTAGCGGCAAAACTTTGTGTCCTTTGATGGGTAATCTCCCGGCTCAGAGAATTAACCCAGATTTCCCATTTATCTCCGTCGGTCTGGACTTCGCCGGTCCTTTTCAAATATTAAACCGTAAAGGTCGGGGTAGTAAACTTGTAAAATGTTACCTTTGCTTATTTGTCTGCTTACGGTTCAAATGCGTTCACTTGGAGGCCGTAAGCGATTTAACTAAAAATGCATTCATAATGACTCTCAGAAGATTTATAGCACGAAGAGGCAAGCCAGCGGAAATATTCTGCGACAATGGTAGGAATTTTGTCGCTGCTGCCAAGGAGTTAGGTCAATTTTTAAAATCAAACCAGGAATCGCTGTCTGACTTTGCAACTCAGGAATCTATTAAATTTGTATTCTCACCAAGTCGAGCCCCACATTTCGGTGGAATCTGGGAAAGTGGCATTAAATCTGCTAAACATCATTTAAAACGTGTCATGGGTAACAGCCATGTCACTTTCGAGGAACTGTTAACTTTATTTGCGCAGGTGGAGGCGATACTTAACAGTCGCCCCTTGTGTCATATGTCATCATCCCCTGACGATCTCCTCTCCCTCTCCCCAGGGCACTTTCTAATCGGCCGGCCTCTGACTGCGCTGCCGGCACAGGCGCTGGAGAACCAGCACGAGAACTCCCTGCAACGGTACGCGCGCCTTGAGAAGTTGCACCAGCACTTTTGGCAGAGATGGCAGCGAGAGTACATTTCGGAGCTACAACAGCGCACCAAATGGAGAACCAACAAAGCCAAGCTGAACGTCGGCGACTTGGTTCTCATCCATGAAGACCACGTCCCTCCGCTGTGCTGGAGGCTTGGGCGAGTGACGCGCTTATTCCCGGGTCCAGACGGCGTGTCCAGGGTCGCCGACTTGAACACCACCAGAGGCTGCGTACGGCGGCCGCTCGTGCGCCTCTGCCCCCTACCAACTCCTGAGGATTTTCACTGTTGAAAGGGCTTCTCTCCTTTCAACGAGGCGGGAAGATGTTGCCGCTTAAGGCAACCTTGAATTGAATATTTGTCAAATTATCAAAACACTTAAATTAAACTTAACTTAACTTAATAAAATTAGACTGATAAAATTTAATATGTAATTGCATTTAACTTAAATTAATTTTATATTCATTAAAAAACCTAAAACTGTCTATTGTATTGTCTATGCTTTTGTCTATACTTTTTGTCTACTGCATATTCTATGTCTATAGACTTTTGTCACTTCCTTTTCTTTCTTTTACCACTTGCGAACTTGCGATAACAGCGACCATTGTAAATGTAAACTATAACAGCGAAATTATAATTCTACAACAAATATTGAGTTTTAATATCATTATTAAGGCTCCATTGTGTAATCAAATACAATATCTAACATATTTTACCGACATCAAAAAAGTAGCTTTTCAATTCGACGGTATTTTTATGCGTCTTGTATTGTATCTTCACTCACTTATATCTCCTTCTCAAATTCCTTTTCACCTCGACCAATCACACTTTTCGTAACGCTCTTGTCACGCATTCACCAGCTTACTCCCCAAGTACACAGCGCGCTTAAAGAAGTTTCACTTCAAAAATGTTAATTTTACGAATATAAAATAATAATAGTACGAGTAATATGAATTTCATTGGATCAGCGCCTTAGCAAAATTTACGCGTTTTAACCATTAATAAAGGGGGAAAATGTACATTTCGTAACTTTAGAGGCCAGACATAACTCTTACACAAATAACTAACATTGTAATCAGGTAATCTGCGTTTTAAAATAAACGTTTTTTAGTTGATAAGATACAGGAAGGCAACCAAACATCATGTTACATCAGTTCTCAGTGAGATGATAATGAATCAGTGTCGCTACTGAGATATCTCTCTACGAAATAATCTCTATGAATTATGATAAAACTTTTACTTGCGATTTGCGCAAATTATTTTATAGATAAACTCAGATAAAAATGTACTTAGATATAGATACACAGTACACTTAGATATAGATATACTTACTACACAAATTATGATTAAAGGTATTTGATGTGTTTTTTTAATTCATCCACTCAAAAAATATTATTCCTGCTGCTTATTATGTACGTAGTATTTTATGTGAAGAGAAGAAGACACCAATTAGATCAGAAAGAAAAATACTTGGCTTACAAAACAATCTGAAATTGTTACTAATAACATGCAGTGCATTGAAAAATTGATGAATCGCTATAAAAGCCTTTCAGTTTTTGTAAAGATTAAAAAAAGAATACGAAATGTCTATGAACATAGCGGATATATCCAAATATATACCTATTTGATAAGATAAAATCTAGACCTATCCAACCAGCCTATCTAATAGTTTTTCCGTGATGTAGGCTCGATGACTGTATAATTTTATTTATATAAATATACTCGTATATAATGTATGTATCTAATACATATGCACTCTGTCAGTATGTACAGGTCTTGCGTAAACAAACTGTAACACAAGACCGATAAAAATAGACCTAGGCTTAAAATAGCCGCTAGACTCAATCACCTGTCCTGAGGAGTTCTGAGCCTATCTGTCAATATCGAGGGTCTGGCTTCACTCGGTGTTCGGTTACGAGGGACACGGTCACGAGCGGAGCGGAGGCGATAGAGGCAGCGGGAATGACAAAGTTTTCATAGAGTTAGTGAAAAATTTACTGTTGATATTTCCCTTGTTGTATTACAATTTTGTATAAAAAGTACTTGTATTGTAATTGGTCTTATATTTTTGAATAGTATAGATGAAAAAGATACTATGTTTGGTAGTTGTGGAATGATGGCAAGTAGATACTCACGCGCGCTACAAATAATTATAAGTACATATATTTCACACAGCTGCTGGAATACTGTCAAAGATATTTATTAAATCGAATGAACATGTCATAACATATTTCATGTAATAAGAGTAACATAATTTTTTTTTTAATTTTGTAACCATTATTTTCTTGTTTTTCCTAGAAATCGTTCACAGACTAACTCGCTCCGCCCATCACAGACACCCGACTCGAACCTGTAACACTAACCCTCACGGTCCATCAAGGACCACTTTCTTCGCCCTTAAACTTGTCTTAAACTAATAAAAACACAAAGGTTACATTGTGGAAATCTTGCGGAGTTTGTCGTTAGTGTCAAGTTGGCGTTTTTTACAAGTTTCTTTTTCACTTGTAAAGCACGTTTTTTTATTACAATGGAGTTATATTTCAAGTGGTGGACATGTGGTACCTACAAAGTGTAGCAAAGCGTTGATTCAGTGTGTTCGAAAATTTTACAAATAGGTACTTTTATTTCTAAGACAAGTTTTAATCATGTAGTTTAAGGGCCCTGTAAACGATCAAATAATTTGTCAAATAATTTGTCAAATTTGTTTGTCAAACTTCATGTTTTCATATAACAAACACATCAAAAAAGCTCGAACACGTTCAAAACAACACGATACACAAACACGTTTGTCAAAGAAAATTTTGACAAATTTTATTTGATCGTTTACGGGGCCCTATACTTTCTTTTCCGCTATTTTTCTCTCAAGTGTTAATTAATAACAATTTAACTTAATCTTAAACAACATGGATCGAAATCTTAACAAAAAAATACACTGAGACGTTCCAGGAGCGCATGATTACGAAAGAGTTTGAAGGAATACGCGTCAAATGAGCGATTCCCTGTACAATGGTCCATTGTTGCCTCCCGACCTATTTGTACAAGTATTAACAATCGCCCCGGGATTAACATAACGTCGCCGGACTATTAACTAGCTACAAGCAAAACGCGTGGCTCCGGACGCCTACATTATTACCGAGATTACAAAACTGTATTCAAAAAAGAAAGTTCGATAATCTGAAGGGAATGTGGTTATTTTGATAAACTTTGACAAATTATAATTTAAAAAAATGTTACTAACATACTGACACATGTGGAAGTAGATTCAAATATAATAAACAGTTATTTCGAAATTAAAAACAAAACACCATTGCTTATTTTTCTCCTGTCTTATGTATTTATAATTGGACATAATTAGCTTATAAGGCAATGTATATATACTAAAAATAATAGCGGAATTAAAAAATATAATATAACTGTGTAGTACAGCTTAAAGTACGAACATAAGAATAATATTTAAAAACAAATAAGATAAAATATTAAAATCTCTTTAAATGTATGTATGTGAGTAATTAGTGTTATCACGAATGACTTATATAACTAAAATGCGTTTAAACTAATAATTTTTTTGCATTAGTCGCACTCATTATCAGCTCGGCCGCGAGTAATCCGTTATCGCGTTTTTGGCGCCGCGGCTCGGGGTCAACGTCCTCTTATCAGTGCACTGTTATGTAAGCGTGATTTCGTTGATATACTATTTAGGTTGAATTTATTTGTTGTCTGTGAGAAACTGATTTTTTTATTATTATCTTAATACATCTTAAAAAATATTGTGGGTTTTTGACGCAGAGATGTAAGTTCTAGAAGTGCTGTATTTTAGGTTAAATATTAAATATATTAAAAATCAAAACTAACAATAATTAGTACCTACATATATAATCGTAACAATAACGAGGTTATCACACACACATTCGTCGATAAGATATATAAATGCATCGTAAAGTTTTGTCAAAATAATTTTCGCGATCAGGAGCGCCTGCAATTAAAACTCGTTTTTTTAGCTATAAAAATGTTATAATTTTATTTTTTTATTTTTTATACTCGTATATATAGGTACTAGTTAACTCGCTTAGTTTTACTCGCATTATCTGTAATGTGTTATAAAGCTAAAGTTATATATGGATACAAGCTATAGTCATTAGAGTCATTACTATGTTGTGTTTTGTCAAAATTAACTGTGTATGTACTTTTTTAACATTTTTGTACAGATTAAAAATAAAATTAAAAATTTCCTTTGACTACAAACACTTAAAAATAACACGAGTCACAGCTTTAGTTACTGGAGCACATTATTGCTTAAAAAAATTCAACGTAAATAAACGTATGCGACGATATTATTACATGTAGATAAAATTATGAACTACATTTTAAAATGAGTGCAGATAACATAAAAACGATCATAAATAAAATCGATCTACAAAACTAAACACAGTTAAAAATTTTACAATTCGTTGAATGTAGATTTTAAAATAATAATATTACGTATTTATTATTCCACTTACTTCGTTTTTATTTTTCTATTTAAATAGTTTATAAAAAGTAAACTTTGAGTGCGATGCATCTTCCGCCCGCATCGATTCCCCCGCCATTGCATACCTCACACCCGCCTTCCTACCGGGACCAGCTATATAGGTAACACACCACTGAAAGAGTATTTTAGGAGGTCAACAGACAAATAACTATAGTAATTTAAACCTAAGGAAGGTTTTTTCCAAACCAATAGTTTAAGATTCATTTTACCGAAGAACTAATTGCCATCGGCGTACAGTTATGCGATATAGTTAATTTTTTATTGAACATTTATCTATAGCTCCAATTACGTTTATTAAGACAAAAACATTGAAATGAAACTTCTTTAGTTTTTAATATAAAAGTATAGGAGAGAATGAGATAGAATATATAACACGCAATTTTTTATTCTATAATATTATTCGCTTCAGCCTGTAATATCCCACTGCTGGGCATAGGCCTCTTTCCCCATGTAGGAGAAGGATCAGAGCTTAAAACACCACGCTGCTCCAATGCGGGTTGGCGGATATATTCCCTACTATGAGTAACGATCGCTATCAGAAGAAGAAGTTTGCTGTTAGTAGCTCTAGTGAGTAGTGCATGCTTCGTTGTAATGATATTTTATTCATTTTTAATAGATAAGTAAATGAATACCGTACGCGATGTGAGTGCGTAGTGGCCTTGGCGAGGTGAACAGCCGAATTTGTTGAACAAGCAAATACAGGTGACGGCGCAGCGCTCGCTGACAATCCGTGTATTTATCAAGTTTACATTTTTTAACTAAAGAGTGACGAACATCATTAAATGTTTATAATAAAAGCTCAAATCACGACATTTTGTTCAAAGAGTCAAGAGAGCAAGTCTTAACTGAGGTAGGGCACGGCAGGAAATTTTCTGTTCAAAATCTGGAGCAGCCCGACTGGGACAGTACCTCGACCTTACAGAAGACCACAGCTAAATAATACTGTTTTCAAGCAGTGTTGTGTTCCTGTTAGTGAGTAAGGTAACCAGAGCTCATGGGGAGGATTGGGGATAGGGTCGGCAACGCGCTTGCGACGCTTCTGGTGTTGCAGGCGTCTATAGCCTACGGTAGTCACTTGCCATCAGGTGAGCCGTACGCTTGCTTGTCGACTCAGTAACATAAAAAAAGGAGCAAACGGTCTTTAGCCTAATATAATAATTTGACGTTTAAAGGCTATTAACCACAGGACAGTTGGTACAGCGCGCTAGACATGATTTTTCTTTTCTTTTTCTTCTTTCGTAGTTTAGTGAAAACTTTAAGTAGTTTATAATTATCAAATTAATTCCATTACTAACATAACACATTTTTAGGGTCCTCTTTAGGATCACTTTGTTGTCCGTCTGTCTGTCAAGGCCCTTTTTCTCACTAACCCATGGAGGTATCAAGCTGAAATACATATCAAATACTCAAGTCTACAGTTCCCTTGGAGCTGTGAAAAATCAAACTTTTAAGCCAACGCAATCAAAAGATACAGCCGTTTATGTTGCAAATTTTCGACACTCGCAAGGGAATCAAAACCTACAGGGTACTTCCCGTGAACTCAGAATCTTAAAATTTGGTACAAAGAAACGTCTTATAGCACAGATAAAATAGCACAGATAAAGGGAAAATTGCAAAAACCATACATTTTAGTTACATCATGTAATTAAAATATTTTTAATAATTTTGTTTGTATTTTTGTTTCAGGTAAGTCAGTTATATCTACTACGCAGTAAGTACCGACAATTCATCCGATACTACTAAAAAGAAGCAAATATTAAACATTGTTCATGTATAAATTAAAGAAAAACTATATAAAAAGTAAGTCTCAGTATGAAAGTAGACATTAATTAAGCCATACAAAGGACTTTTTTATAAAAAAATTTATACTAGATCCTCCCATCTATCTACTATTATCTATAAATACTTTCAGAAATTCAGAATACTATTGTGGCGTGCGGTTATTATAAAAATTTATTAAGATGGAATTTGAACAATGTTTAATGTTATTATAATTATATTATTTTACCAAAATAAAAAAGTATAAACACACTTAACATATACAACAAAATAATAATGCATATTATCAAGCGCAAAAACTCTATTTCAAATATCTAAAAAAAAAACATTATGAATGCATTTAAATGCAAACTATCTATACCCATACTATATCTTTTATTTGTATTGTTGCTGTTTCTTATTCGTCGTTTTGCCTCTCACCTCGTGTCTCTTAAAATTCAATTGATTTTTAATAGATATAAATTTACACTTGCTTAATATATTCATTCTCCAGTAATATATTCTTAAGCAGTTTTACCTCAGTCGTATTTTCCCCGCGTCGTGTAAATAAAGGCGTTATTAACAACGCAACAGGGTTATTATGTAAATCTCGCCACAAACATACTGTTATACAAGTATTTACAGAATCATTTGCTATCCCACGTATAATATGGACCTAAATGTCTTTATTTATTGGTGTTCTCACAGCAGAAAAACCCTGCTCAAAATATGGAGCAGCTCGACTAGGGAAATACCTCGACCTTACAGAAGATCACAGCTAGATAATACTGTTTTCAAGCAATGTTATACTCCTGTGGTGCGTAAGGGGGTAGGGTCGGCAATGCTCTTGTGATGCTTCTTTGCAGGCGTGTACCTATAGGCTACGGGAACCGATTGCCATTAGATACAAACAGGTACACTTGTTTGTCGCTCTGGTCGTATAAAAAAAGATATAGCCAACTTATTAAACTACGTAATGTGAATATGCTGAATAATAGTGAATGTATATACTCGTATTTATTTTTAATTAGAATAATAACTTAAGTGGATAGTGTCTTATTCTCGCAGGCTATAATATGTAGATGGCCTATGAAACTATTTAAGCAAAAGGACTAATAAAACAAAGAAAGAATAAATTTGACTGCTAATTTATTAAATTATATAGAAATATAGATCATAACCTATATAAAAATACCATCAATTTCTTAAAACATCAATAAAAGTTACAAATAAAAGCGACGATGAATCATCAAAGTAGACACAAGCGTGTTGTGGAAATTCCTTTGACGGAAACGATTTTACGACTTTTCTTAAAAATCTAACTTCATATTACTTTTCAGCTTAACGTAACGGATGTGAGCAAAAATAATAATCATTGATTTATTAACTATTTTGATCTTAAAGTTCTACAAACAACAGTAACAAATTACAGTTTTTTTTTTTTAATGAGTAACTGCGGAGTTTCTTACCGATTCTTCTCTACAGAATCTACATTCCGAATCGGCAAGGCTCACTGGCGTAGCTTCAATTGTAACTATTTATTTATTTATTTATTTTGTAGGACAACTTACAACTATAATTAATTAAGTAAAATTTAATTTCTATTTGTAAAATGATGATTAATTTTATTAATCAACTAGCTGATCCCGCATACGTTGTTTTGCCATATATGCTATTATCGCCCCCGCAACCCCCTCTTGTGGGTGGAATTTCGTAAAACCCGTTCTTAGCTGACCTCTACTCGGCTAAAGGAATATTCCTACCAAATTTCAAGTCTCTACGGCTTATGGTTCCAGAGATATCGTGATGAGTCAATATATGGGTGGAAATCTCTTTTGTAGATTAGTTTTGCGTAGTTGTGCGTGGGCCTAAACATCGTTAACTATATGATTTACTACACCAATATAAGAATTCATCTTATTTAAAACAGCTTCTTTATTAAAGGAGTATAGGCTATGAAATAGCACGCTAAAGCTCACAGTTGGAGAGCAATAATTTAAAAAAAAAAAGCTAAACTTTCACGAGCCCACTTAACAGCGAATTGTTCATAATATTAATGCACGGTAGTCTGTATATTATTAGTACGTGATGTCAAAAACGTTGTAATAACCACATAACACGCCCACGTGTTCGCGATATAGCGCGATAAATATATTAAATTGATGTAAACTGTTCTGTGGACCACACGCGTTTATATCGGTTTCATTAAGGGCTAGTTAATTTACATATGTTTTGGAATCGATGTGGACAGGGCCGGATTTAGGGGAGTGAAACCGGGGCTACAGCTCCGGGGCTTCCACAAAAGAGGGGCCTCACAATAGAAACTTCGGGAAAAAATTAAATTCAGACTAGTAAACACTAGTAAATAACTTTTCATTTCATAGCTTTTTTCACGTTGTATCTTTTAAAATAACTGTCCATTTTATTAGGAAAATAATTTGGGGAAAAGGAGTCTCAACTCCTTTGTTGTCCCGCGGCCTCCAGACCTCTAAACCCGGCCCTGGGTGTGGATTGGCTAAGCTTCCATCGGGCAGACCGTTCGCTTGTTTGTCATTCTAGAGATATAAAATCAAAGAATTTTTTTTTCATAATTTGCTTGAGATAAGTTGAGAACATCTTGTTTCAATTCTGAGACTTGTTTTTCCGCCGACTTGTGGTAGAACGTGATGAACTAAACTGTACGTTTTTACGAGTTATTCCAACACAACACAGTCTTAATACGCGCTGATTTATTTTATTTGTATTTCGGATGATGGATGATGTTTTATTGTTAATTCTCACAGAACAGCTAATAGTAGAGTTCTGGAAATATTACATTAGTTCAAGTGTAGAAATGATGAACCAGAATATTACCTTTTATTCATTATCGAAATCTTTTTACAAAAAATAATAGTGGGCTGTCCACCAATTTCCGTAATTTCAAAAACGTCATCAATATTGGCATCCAATATATTTTTACTTGTATATATCTTAAGAATTTCTCTTATACTCAACAAACGCTGATATTTTTTCAGTCTCTCGTTTCTTATAATAAATAGTTTCTTCTTCACTAATTTACAACACAATGTTGTTTGCAATTGCTTTCAATAATTACACATTGCCGTAATGAACATCTTGGCTTCAAGAAATTCTGTAAAACAGTTTACAAAGTGTATTTTATCTCAATGAAATGTAAATATTTTCAAACTGTTTCTCCTTAAAAAATATTTGGCAGATGTTCAAAATAACTACACAACACGGGATTGCGCCGACCACTGTGACGTCACTCAAGGTCTGTCTTTGAACCCACTATCCACAACTATTCGCCGGTAAGTTTGTGTGCCAGTGCCAGATTAGTCATTACTGTGCTCCCAGACATGCTACAGAACTTCGCAAATGAAAAATCATTTGATTTGAGGAAGCTTTTTTATCTTTTTTTATCTGAAATTGTGGATAAAGACTAAGCTGTAATTATTTTCGTCCACAGGAGAGGTTTTGCTTACCTGCCATTTTTACAGGATTTTTATAGTACACAGGATATTTTATAGCAGTGGTCGGCAACGCGCGGCCCGCGGGCCGCGTGCGGCCCGCGGAGGTCTTACTTGCGGCCCGCGAATGTTTTGTAAATAAGTTATAAATATCAACATAAATGCATGAACGAACCGCGATCGCGTAACACGTAGAATTAAAACGAAACTGGCAGATATATGATGTGACATTTTTCATTCAGCGACAGATTTGGTGAGTTTGAAAAGTTTCAAGCAAAGAAGATTTTTGCAAACCCTTTTTCCTGTGATATTCAGGAAGTACCGAGTCATTTACAACATGCGTCTAGAAAGACCTGTGTAAACAATCCAAATAGATTTTGTTACATTTGTGGCAAATATACATTCAAAAAATTCTGTTTAAATGTGTCAGACTTCGTTAAAAATGCTTACATGGAGTACTATCAACGGCCATAGGAAACAAACAACAAGCACTGGATACCCAATATGGTGTGTAAAACGTGTGAATTTTTTTTCTGAATAAAGTTTGAAGGTGGTTTGAACAAAATTTCACAGAGCTTAATGTTTTCATATTTCAAGTTTTATTGTTAAAAATTTTCGGCATTGAGGCAGAAATAATAGTAATTATTAACATATTCCTTGTGCATAGCGTTTTTAGAAACCAGTGAGAAAAAAATATCAAAAAATCTTGTGCAGTAAGGTCCGGCAAATTCGTGAATTGCGGTGGCCCAATACTTTTGCACACTGTTGAAAGTCATTTACCGTTGTACAATATTATATTTTATATAATTATTAACGTTATAATCTTTAATATGGTCCTCTCAAACAACTCGACAAAGAACAAGTGAAAGAAAAAAATATTTTGTCAGTTATATGGAAAAAACAGGGTGGCCCAAAACTTTTACACGCCAGTGTATATCCAGATCGTTTCCAAAATTGAGTGCTGAGAATTTAAAAGCTGGAATTTTCAAAGGACCACAAATTAGAAAATTAATAAACGATGTAAATTTTACTGAAAGTATGACTGACAACTACTGAAAAAATACCTGGAATTAGTTTTTTTTGGCTTGTAAAAAACTTTTTGGGAAATAAGAAGTCCGTCGACTTTCCTGACCACGTCAAGCAGTTACCATTATACGTTCAGCACCTTGGATACAACATGAGCATTAAGATGCATTTCATTTATAGCCACCTTGATCGATTTTCTGTAAATCTTGGACATTTAAGCGAGAAGCAGGGAGAACGCTTTCATCAGGATATTCGCTTCATGGAGGAGCGCTACCAGGGCTATTGGAGTGAAAGTATGATGGCTGACTACTGTTGGATTATCCAGAATAGTTGTAAAACTCCAACTTATTCAAGAAAGTTACATAAAAGAAAATGTTGTTTAAATAAATTGTTATATGACGGGAAACCATGTTTTTTTGACAAAAATAGCTACCCTTCATATCTCAAAATGTAGAGCTGCTAGCAAAAATCTGAGTATCTACAGATTTAGAATTAGGGTAGAAAATGCAGCTAGATCCATAAAAAAATTCCATACAACAAAAATGCTGTTGTGCTGTATAATGTAAGTATTACGTGTACGTATTAAATTCCATATGTTTTAAAAATTTTAATAGCATTTTCATTTTTTCTATGGGATATGACCAATTATATTGTAGGTATCAGGTAGAGTCTAGGGTTTAAATCATAAGCGCGGCCCGCCTTTAGTTTATTTGGCCACTTCGTGGCCCTTACCTACCAAAAGGTTGCCGACCACTGTTTTATAGTATACAGGATTGAGACAGAAAACAAAAATAAAAGAAATTATTTATTAATCAATGTTGACAGTAATTATGATTATTGTAAATAAAGTTTTTACTGCTAGTTAAAACTAAAAAATAATTAGAATACTTTATCGCCGATTCAATTATCGTGATTTGCATTCATTTCACACTTGCGTATTTCATTATAGGAACGTCACTAATAACAACAAACATGACCTGAAGCAAGTCCTAGTTAATTTTTAATCATTTTCTTGAAGTAATAAAAATGATATTACATTATTCATTTCATCATAGTTTTAATATTCATAGATTTATTTTTAAACTAAATAATTCAAAAACTTTGCGCATAAGTGTGGCGCCAGCTTTAAGTGTTATATAAATGATGACTAGGTGACTATTATTATAGGCTATTTTTACGTTTCACTCACGTCTTGATCGCTAAGATTTCATCACGATTGGCCAATCGATAAACGCGTCTTGGCAAATCTTAATCTATGTAAAAATCTTTCAACTCTCTGGATTTAATTGGTTTAATTAAGTAAATAATTTTGTATTTTATATTTTTCAAACATATGACTATTACCTTAACGCCTCATAGACATTGTTTTTAGGATTGCTGAAATTTGCTAAAAAATAGCATTTTTTTCTTAAAAACAATCTTACAAACACATTTAGACGGGGCGATGCGAGATGTCTGTGGCGGAAGGCTGCCCAAATATCCATATTTTGTGATACATCCGCCAATGAAGGCACGCTGTTATACAAATCGATAGATTTTGTATTATTATTAGTTTAATCGTCGTAATCTAGCAAAACGCACTTATACAGTTTGATTTACGGAATATTTGATGCACAACCATTTCATCATCATCATCATTTCAGCCTGTCGCAGTCCAGTGCTGGACATAGCCATCCACAAGTTCGCACCAAAAACGGCGTGAACTCATGTGTTTTGCCCATAGTCACCACGCTGGGCAGGCGGGTTGGTGATCGCAGGGCTGGCTTAGTCGCACCGAAGACGCTGCTGCCCATCTTTGGTCTGTGTAGTTCAAAGCCAGCAGTTGGATGGTTATCCCGCCATCGGTCGGCTTTTCAAGTTCCATGGTGTAGTGAAACTTCGTTATCCCTTAGTCGCCTCTTACGACACCCTCGGGAAGAGAGGGGGAGGCTAAATTCTAGAGTGCCGTAACCACACAGCACACCATTTAACGTAATTAATTTGTACGATGACATTAAACGCTGGTATAAAGCTCCGCTCGTTTAGAGACACGAGCTCGTAAATCAATCATAATTTCGGTAACGAAAGCAGATGACATCACCTCATTGAGGCGCAATGAGTTAAATTAATTGCGAGTGTAATCGGCTCTTGTGTAGAGCGCCGTCGGTGGCGCCACTGGCGACTCCGCTGACTGTGGGGCGCACTGATTTTGATAAAGAAAACTCCGTACCTAAAGAATAGCTTAGGAAAAATTATTTATATTATAAAATATTTATTATTATCATATCAAAATGTCGATCCAGCGGGGTTCGAACCCGCCAACTCTAGCCGCCGCTCTAGCCAATTATATAAGCTATGGAACGATGTACCGGCCGGATCGAAATTTTTGATGTGTTTTTTTTCGGTTTTTAAGCAACCATGATGCCGTCTATAGCGTGTCCTTTACTTTACAGCACCCAGCTATTCAAAGTTTTATTACAATGAATTCAAGACGATGTGTGGGAAACACAAAAATTAAAATAATACGAAGTACCTACTTTATATTATTCTTCACATTAACTATAAATAATTTGTAAAATGTCAGTTCGAAAGTGATTTTGAAGCTCACTTTAAATGGATTTTTTTTAATATGATTTATTGGTTTCGTGTATAAAAAACGTGTGTGTGCAACTCACACAGCGGCAGAAGTGAATCTTCTGAACATTTTTTTTTTATGTTACTTTTAAGTAATTTTTAAAGATGGATAATGTTTTATATAATTTGAGCTATTTATTATTGATAAATAAATTGATTTGAGTGTTTATTATCAAATAATAAATAATGTTTATCAAAAATAACAACTGAATAGGGCACAGCAGGAAATTCCCTGCTCAAAATATGGAGCAGCCCGACTGGGGTAGTACCCCGACCTTACAGAAGACCACAGCTAAATAATACTGTTTTCAAGCAGTCTTGTGTTCCTGTTGTTAAGGTGACCAGAGCTCCTGGAGGGGATGGTATTGGGGATAGGGTCGGCAACGCGCTTGCGATGCTTCTGGTGTTGCAGGCGTCTATAGGCTACGGTAATCGCTTACCATCAGGTGAGCCGTACACTTCTTTGCCGACCTAGATATATAGTAAAAAAAAAAAACTTAAAATAACAATTCTTACATTATTTGACGTCTACGTATGACGATTTCAATGAGTATTTATTCCCACAGACTAGAATTATAACATCATTCAACCAATTCGAAAATGACTAAAGCAATTTTTTCTATTAAAACAGTTAAATATATTAGAAGAAACCGCAATCGAGTTCAACGAGTTACAAACGGACGTCTCAGCACGTACACAAATTGACGAAATTAATTGACGGCTGTTGACACGATCACGATGTTCAGCGTGTGATGTGACCCACTTGTGGTGGCGCCGGGTTAAATGGTCACTTAGGGGATGGGCAACTGATAGACGAGTGGCGTAACGGCTATAATCTTCAATTTTGGTGAATGCAGCCTTTTCTATTAGGACAATGTATTGTTAGCTCATCATCTCCCGCTGCCTGTAATCGGGTCAACAATGAAACATCCATAGTATTTTTCATGAAAGGTAGGTAGGTAGGTTCATGAAAGGTAGGTAGGTACCTATATGTTTCCCACTTCTTTATTATATACTTTTAAAGTTAAGCTCTTAAAATCCATGAGTGCTAACTTGGATTTGAACACTGTTTTTGGCTAAGCAATTTAGTGTTAATAACAATTATTAAGTTTAATTTTGTCTATTTATATTGTATTAGAAATCAAATACAATAATTATAAATAAGCAAAATTAAAATATTGTTTTCTAATGTTTACGCGCATTTCACTCATTATAATGAAACAACTTTTTCGGATTTTTAAGTTTTTTAGATTTTTTGTTTTTTAAGAGTCACAGAGTATAATAACACTCTTTAATAAGTTAATTAAACTTAATGTAAAATTAATATAAATTAGGAATGCAGATTAGGCTGAGAAAAATCGGTAATCACTCTTTTAAAAACCGTCAATGAAAAAGCAGTAAAACTAGATATATTAAAAAGCATTACCATCCCTATTAACTAAAAGACTAGTCACAAACGGAAACCAAACCCGTGAAACAAGCGTCAATTGCAGACGTAAACGAACACAACACAGTCCATAAATTATCCTTATTAACCAAAACGTAATAATCATTACATTGTATAAAACGAAGTCGCTTCCCGCTGTCTGTATGCTTAGATCTTTAAAACTACGCAACGGATTTTGATGCGGCTTTCTTTAGTAGATAGAGTGATTCCAGAGGAAGATATATATGTATAATACATGTATAATATAGTAGACTAATATAGTAACACTGATAGTTTTTGCAACCGTGCGAAGCCGGGGCGGGTCCCTAGTTAACTTATAATAATTCATTAGCGGATATCTCATGTAAAACGACCACATCATTGCCTTGTAAATGAGATAATTACATACCTATATATGTGCACGAGTGACCGACACGGGTGTCAAACCGGCGCCCGTCGCCTCACGCAAATTAAACGACCATTACTAACTGACGGTAATTCTATGCACATTTATAATTGCAGTTAATTGATTGTCTATTATTGTAGTTACTGAACGATAAAGTACTCTAAGTGTGTGGCAAGTTTTTTCTATTTCAATCGATACTAAAAAGGAGTAGATTTTCAATTTAAAGACGATTTGGATTGTGATACATTTTTTTAATAAAATACTAGCGTCTGCGCGCGACTTCGTCGGCGTGGACTCCGCTCCTATTGGTCTTAGCGTGATGACACATAGCCTATAGCCTTCCTCGATAAATGGGCTATCTAACACTGAAAGAATTTTTCAAATCGGCCCAGTAGTTCCAGAGATTACCGCGTTCAAACAAACAAACAAACTCTTCGGCTTTTATATATTAGTACTAGCTGACCTGGCGAACTTCGTACCGCCTTTTTTTTCTTAAATATAATAATTACATATACCAAAATAAAATATAGTCTATCTTTCAAGTTGGATCAAACTGCACACGGTGTGCAAATTTGATTAAAATCGGCTAAGTGGTTTAGGAGTCCATTGAGGACAAACATTGTGACACAAGATTTATATATATTAAGATAGATATAGAAAAGTATTTGCCGATTACTTCAACGGAGAGTACCTAATTACTGCTTTTCGAGCACTTGCCATGGTTTATACGTTTTTAGAAGAGACATTTTATTATTTGAAAGCAAGCTTAATATTGTTAATAATCGTGAATTCGTGACGAATATTTTTAACATGCGTATTTTGCGATCGCTTTTTCAATGATACTTTGTTTTAAAATCCCTTATAAATAAAATTATCCCTTAAGCATTATTGAAACGTACCTATACAGGGTCCAACGCAGTTTTTCTTGCGGTTATATTTTTACTGCAACTATTTTTCTCTTTGTTTCTGTTAATAATTGTTCATATACTCAAGGTAGAGTCGTGTGTAACAGCTAGTTTCATTCTGATTGAGTTATTAATTAGCGAGTAGGCAGCTGAGCCCGACGCCTGACGTTAAGCCCGCGATCCCGTCGGGCGCGGCGCGGCGCGGCGGGCGCGAATAAATGACAGACAGACAAACTAATCTTAGAGACTCCGTGTTAATAAACTGTAAACAAGATTCGTGTTTATCTTATTACCTGACTGCGCAGGAAAAATATGTTATGTGTTGAGAGTTTAATTATTAAGTACCTACCTGGTTGACCGAGCCTAGCTCGGTATTTTTAGTATTTTTTTTTTGTTTTTTTCTCGGTATTTTTATATTTTATTTTTATTTACATAAAAAATCAAGAGTGAAATTAGAAAAAAAGGAAAAAAATTTAAGACGGATTTGAACCATGGTCTTATCGGATGAGACCCAGCTACCGATTTCCCACCTCAGAGCTATTACAACGTTATTGTCAATTTCGAAATTGAGCTTCGTATTCTAATGATATTTTTTCATTGCCTAAAAACAGGGATAAAACGACATTTTTTTAAAATGAATCCTAGCTAGATCAATTTTTCGTCCCCGAAATTCCCTGCATACTAAATTTCACGAAAATCGTTGGAGCCGATTTCGAGATTCAGAAAATTGCTCGTTTAATAGTATAAGATATATATTTTAAATTTCTTTTCGTTTTTAGTTTCCCAATGTTTGTAATATAATTGTTTGGAGTAAAGCAAGGCATATTCTGTCCTAAATCTGAAGGAGCCCATCTGAGAAAGTATATCAAACTGAGTGTGTTTCTGTGATGAGTAAGGTGGCCAGAGCTCCTGGGGAGGGCCGGGTGGTGGGTTCAGAAAGGCGCTTGCGTTGCTTCTGGTGTTGAAGCTTCTATACTAGTCCGGGAGCCAGGTAAAAATTCAAGAATTTTTTTTCTCGATGCTTGGGAGGCTGCCAATGCCCACCCCACCCACGGAGTGGCAGCTGACAAAGACGAAAACTTATTTTAAAAAAAACCCTTATTCATGTTACGAAGTCTCGTTTGGGAGGAAATTGGTCATGTAAATCTGTCACGGGCTCCCGGGCTATACTCTACGATAACCGCTTACCATCAGGTACAGCCACGCTTGTTTATATCAGCCTTGTGATATTAAATAATAATAACGTACAAAATAATCTAAATATTAATATACCAGGGATTAAAATGATTCGACAAGTTGAAACAGAATGTAACAAGACACTTGTCACGGCATCGCTCTCGGTCGGTTCTCAGTGTTTAAGCAACAGTCTACTTACGATGATAAACCGATTAATGTCCACTAAAAAGACACCGCGTTTTAAATGTTAGCTGGTAATTAGTAAGGGCTTACACTCACTGAGGAGCTAGTACAGAGCTAATACAAGAGAGAGAAGCGGAAAACGGTGCCTAAAAAGTATACAATATACTAATCTTTTCTTTGGCCATACAGATGTTTGCCGTGGTCTGGGTGTTTGTGCAGTCCATGTGGGTCTTCTCACCGTGCCTCGGAGAGCACGTTAAGCCGTCGGTCCCGGTTGTTATCATGTAAACCTGATAGCGATCGTTACTCATAGAAGGGAATATATCCGCCAACCCGCATTGGAGCAGCGTGGTGGATTAAGCTCTGATTCTTCTCCTACATGAAGAAGAGGCCTATGCCCAACAGTGGGATATTACAGGCTGAATCGTAATCGTTTCTATCCAAACTTCTAAGTTACTTTTGAAATTAGCAAGCAATAATAGTGACGATTCGCATCGCTCGTCCAGTGGTCGCTCGACTTAGTTTCGCCACAAACTACTGGCAGGTCACACACTTGGTCGATAATATGTGAAAAAATGTAATTTGTACGCGCTTTGCACTGATTGGATTACATTCTCGTGACATATTATTTATTAGCATTTGACAGGCAATTTTAAACTAGTTTATTTTTTCTTGTATTCAAGGCTATTTTTCAAATTAAAACTTCCGGCTACGTGCGCTAGAGTGGTAGACGCTAATTGATAGTTAATTCAACCACATAACTTTAAATTTGTTTTTTATAATATTTCTTAAATAGAAATATATCAAAAAAATTGTAGCACATAGGAGTGTTTTCGAAACTAAAGTCAAAACTATATTTTTTCATTTTTATCGTTTGTCTGTCTCTTTGTCTCTGTTAGTACATTGGTCACGAATAATTTCTATTCATTCATTTCATTCATTCAACTTCAAACTATAATTATATTAAAAATTGCATGTTGTGTGAATTAATAAGACTTTTGAATGATTTGGGCGTGTATAGTGTGAATTAATCTCACTACAAACACGCGGTCAGGACTCAGGAGGCAAAAAGCTCTGATTGAGACATCGCGTCACGGCGCGGGGTGCCGGGCGGGTGAGATGAACGTCGGATGATGTGATTAGTGCAGTTTTTGCAGCCTCCGGGAGCGTGGCGCAAGTTAAGAGCAATGGCGATTTCATTATAAAACTAACTATGATTATCACAGCAATGGCGTTTTGGATTCATTTAGTATAAAATCCACTGTGACTTTTAACTGTTAATAAAATGTGTCATGATTTTATATTTCATAACCGGTTTAGTTTCATTAACTAAATCATTACCTACCTCATTATGACATAGGTTTTACTATCTGTATATATAGCCCATTTTATTACTGAATAGTCTAGCTTTCTAATGGTAAAAAGAACTACTAAATCGGTTCAGTACCTAAAGACACAAAAGCGATATAGGGAATACTTTTCAAATTTCTAATTTAATTTTTTTTAATCAAAATCGCACGCGATTTTTTTTAAAATTTGTGTTTCAAATTTTAATCAATGATAACAAACAATAACTCTAGACTTTTAAGACTACTAATTTATTGTTAAAAATATTTGCTAAATTCAATAATAAAGTACTTATAATAAGTGATGTAAAATCTAACCTTACTGTAAACATTTTTTTTACATCATAATTGACAAAATAGGTATTTATAATTAATCTCACCGGTAAAAATAACTTATTTTTCCCATATGAAATTTGTTAATCTATAAAAAAATGGGAGAAAACCAACCTTTCATTTAGTTGACTTGTTAGTATTAATGTATTTATAATTGGGTATAAGTTGCGAGTCCGACACACTTTTGATAAAAAAATATTTAAGTAGAGGCATTTATAATGCCCATAATATGTTGAGAAATCAATTTAACACTGAATAACTTTTGCAGCCACATTCCTTAATATTACCTCGGTATAAATACAACTAGCTGTAAGTTATATTTATGTACTAGTAAACAGTGGACAAGTTAGTTTGTTCGACTGAACGAACAAATTTCAAGAAGAAAGACCAACATGAATTACCAATAGCTTATAAAATATTCTATTTACTACGTGCTTAAGCGAAACACTCCACTTTGCCTAACAATATCTATAATTGTTACAATCGTTTCAGCTTGTTATATCCCACTGTTGGGCATAGGCCTCTTTCCCCATGTAGAAGGATCAGAGCTTAATCCACCACGCTGCTCCAATGCGGGCTGGCGGATATATTCCCTACTATGAGTAACGATCGCTATCAGATGTACTTGATAACAACCGGGATCGACGGCTTCATGTGCTCTCTGAGGCATAGTGGGGAGACTCACAAAGACCGCATAAACACCTAGACCACAGCAAACACCTGTATGGCCAATAAAAATGTTTGTCATGTGCCGAGATTGAACCTGCAACCGCCAGCGCAACAGGCACAAAGCAGTGCTGTGACCGTTGCGCCAACGCGGCGTCTGTGTTACAAACAGGACAAAAACAAACAAATTTCATATTAAAAACAATGCTACAATAATCTCAACACCGGCGGCTTGATTCGGAGAGTCGGTCCAGGTTGTTATCATTACGCTTACCCGCAGTGGAACAACGTGGTGGATTAAACTGTAATCCTTCTCCTACACAGAGAAAGAGACCTATGCCCAGCCGTGGGCATGTTAGAAGCTGAATCGTAATACAACAATCCCTTAAAAACAACAATTAAACGCACAGGCACGCTCCAACATTACCAGTATATTAAAATACGCGTATCCATATCAAGCAGCAATTCTGATTAAAAAATAAAGTCATTACCTCACTCGGCGTGCTCTGCGGAACACTTAGAATTCCTCGCCGTAATGACACCACAATTATCCTATCATGGCTGCTGCCGGTCTATCAGCGCTCATAAAATCACCATAAATAACACCCTGCTTCGTAACAACGTGTCCTTTAAATAACTAACTTGTTTGTTAATTGTACTAATATTGGGAGTTAAGTAACGAACCACTTTACTTAAACAATGAACCAAAGTGACAATTAATTTAGTTATACAATATCACTGCACGTAAACAAAAAAGAAGTTATATTTTTTTTGCAAGAGAAAACCTGCTAAACCACCGCTCTGGTGTATGCGCCTAAACACCGGTGGTTTGCGGGTTCGATTCTCGCTAAGATTTGTATTTTTACAAATATTTCTATTACTTACATACTAGCTGCGCGGACAGACTTCGTTCTGTCAATAGTTAATAGTAAAAATTAAATGAATGTAACGTTTTTTAAATACTTTTATTTTTTTTTTATCAACAAAACCTTCCATGGGCTTTAAGGAACATACAAAAAATAAATTAGCAGAATTGGTCGAGTTATGCGCTTAGTAATAATAATAATAATAATAATAACCCCCCCACGGGACCACCTTGCCGTGGTGGGGGGGCTTACGGAAAGGTATGGACAATTTAAATATGACCAACAAGAACACACCCTGTACCATTTTTTATTTACAGGAGATACTAACAACTAATAACAACTAAAATCAACCCTTTCCAAACTAACGGTCCCAAATCCAAATGAAGCAAATATGGTATTGACAAGAAGCTCTTCTAAAAGGCCCCAAGTTCCCGGCGGACCCAGCACTAGAACTGGCTGTGACGGAAACCAGTCTGGAGCTGAGCCCAGGGGTGCGAAGAATCTCCGGGTGGCGACACTATCCCGTCAAACAACTATGGCATCGAATACGGACAACGATAACGCAAGCGACATTTATATAGATCCAGTCCCTTCCACGTCATTAACTTTACCTGATACATCTCCAAAACCCCATAAGTTACTTCCAGTGCTAGAAGATGTTGTACAGGAGGCATCTGCCAAAGAACCTGGACCCGCTTCAAGTAGTTTTTGTGCGCGCAAAAAATGGTCAAAAGAAATGAACAAATTTATTTGGCGCACGTATCTCATCGCAACAAAATTAAGAACAAACCGAGTATATTTAGATTACCTTCATCACGAATTTTCCATTAAATACCCCCATATGCAAGCATCAAGGCAAAGACTAGGAGATCAATGTAGAGCAATAGAGAGAAACAAATTACTTTCACAAGAAATATTAGAGCAAATTACAAAAGAGGTCACAGAATACTTACAAGAAACGCAGAATCCACTCACACAAAATAAACACATGCAACCACATTTACAACCACACAGTAATAGTCAGCAAAGGTCTGGTCATAGAAGAAAGTGGACTAATGAACTTAATGAGGCGATAGTAAGAAATTATTATGAAATTACAGAACTGGGAATAAATAGAACAGCATATCGGAGGCCCCTCCATCAAGCTGTCTTAACAGAATATCCAGAGCTATCTGAAGTAAGCGAACAAAGAATATCTGACCAACTTAGAGTTATATTTAACAGCAAAATGATAAGCGATCAACGACTTGAAGAAATACGTCAAAACATAGCTAAAAATAGAACAACACACACATTCACAAGTAACCAATCCAGCACACTTATTCATTCAATTGAACCAGAAAACACCAGTTCAGATTTAGATAATATAAATTTTCATTCACAAAAACATTCAATAGAACAGGTTAATATAAATCCTAATACACAACCCCATTCAGAAGTACAACAAAGTTTTACTTCCGTTGACTCTGAAAAAATTCAGGAACAATTCCTTAGTGCAATGAATAAATTTCAAAACATAAACCCAATAAATCGACCATACATACCAAAACAAAAAACCTCGAGAAAACTAGCACATATTGTAAATTTTATAGATAAAAATGTTATACCCCATCACATCTCTATAGAACAAGATTTTGAAACCACCCATATGATAATTTACTGTGCAGCTTACACAGCAGCAATAAGTAATGGTAGTAGAATAAAGGATGTAATCAAACCACATACTCCAAAGAATAATAGATTACCTGCCTGGCAAAAAAGACTAGAAAAAAAGATAAAGGATTTAAGAAGAGATATTGCAAGGCTTACAGAGTATATAAGAGGAAACAGAAGTAATAGACTTACGTTATTAGTGGAAGATATAAAAAATAGACACCGAATACACTCTCAACATGAAGAACCGAACAACAGCAACGAGCAGTTTCTGGACACCTTAAAACAAAAATTAAATGCAGCATCAAGTAGACTTAAAAGGTATTTAAATTGTACGCTCAGGAAAACACAAAACAGCCAGTTTAAAAATAATGAAAAACAGTTTTACAGGAATCTAACAAACAACACCCAACGATTAACTACACAAGATACAATATCTGGACCAACAGCTGAAGAGCTGCATAGTTTCTGGTCTAATATTTGGGCTACTCCATTATATCATAACCCAAACGCACTATGTCTTGAGTCAGATTACGATTCTACAAACTCGATTACACCCATGATATTTAATGACATACCCATCGAAATCTTTCAGTTTGTACTCAAAAAAACTCACAATTGGAAAGCACCTGGTAGTGACCAAATACACAATTACTGGTACAAAAAGTTCACAACAATTCATCCCTTATTACACAAACACATTAACGATTTCATTCAATCACCAGAAAAATTACCAAAATTTATAACAAAAGGAATAACTTACATGATACCTAAAGACACAGATTACCAAAATCCAGCTAAATATCGACCTATCACATGTCTTCAAACTTTTTATAAAATACTTACAGCGTGTATAGCCGAACTCACACAACAACACATTACCAATAATAATATTCTGACTGAAGAACAAAAAGGATGCCGCAAAAGTAGCCAAGGTTGCAAAGAGCAGCTTATCATAGATTCAATTACCATGAAACACGCAATTTCCTCAAAAAACGATATTAACACTATGTATATAGATTATAAAAAAGCCTTTGATTCCGTACCACATAGCTGGCTCCTTCATGTACTTCATCACTATAAAATTCATCCACAAATCATTAATTTCTTAGAAAATTCGATGCAAAATTGGTCTACAACTTTAAAAACTACTGGACTCGGTGAAATAGCTATACCTGAAATTCCTATACGGCGAGGAATATTTCAAGGAGATGCATTCTCTCCTCTCTGGTTCTGTCTCGCTCTTAATCCTCTTTCAAAAATGTTAAACGGATCTAATCTCGGCTACACCATAACAACACCCCAAAAAATACTACTTTATCACATCTTATGTATATGGACGATATAAAATTATATAGTAACTCTGTGCAATCATTACATAACTTGGCAGATATCACACAAACGTTCTCAAATGATATACATATGGAATTTGGAATTGAAAAGTGCAAAACATTGTCGATTCAAAATGGAAAAATCACACCAAACCAATATATTTTAAATTCAGGACAAATTATTGAACCTCTAGATATGTACACTTCTTATAAATACTTAGGATTCCATCAAACAAGAAAAATTCACCAAACAGAAACCAAAAAAGAGCTAAAACAAAAATTCAAATACCGTCTTAATATTCTATTTCGATCCCAACTGAACTCATTGAACTTATCTAAAGCAATAAATACTTACTCAATTCCTATATTAACATATTCTTTTGGCATAATAAAATGGTCACAAACAGATCTCAAAAATCTTCAACGGTTAATAAACACTACACTGACAGCTAGCAGAAAACGTCATCCCAGATCTTCCATACAGAGAATGACGCTCCCAAGAGTAGAAGGAGGACGCGGCATCATAGATATTGTTAATTTACATAATAAACAAATAACAACACTCAGACAATATTTTCACCAACGCGCAGAGCACTCAACATTACACAATATAATCACTTTAGCAGATAAACAGCTGACCCCATTAAACTTAGCCGATAGAATAACACAAAGAAACGAATGTACCACTGATTTAAAAGAAAAAATTGCAATATGGCAGCAAAAGTCACTTCACGGAAGACATTGCCATGACTTACAACAGCCATTTGTCGACAAAGAAGCGTCGAACGCCTGGCTCCAGCGTGGTGAACTTTTTCCTGAAACAGAAGCTTTCATGATAGCAATCCAAGACCAGATAATAGACACTCGGAACTACCAGAAGCACATAATACACGCACCTAACCTTATAACGGACATGTGTAGACACTGTCATGCTAATTCTGAAACCATTCAACACATAACTTCTGCCTGCCGAACACTTGCACAAACAGACTACAAACACCGACACGATCAGATAGCTTCAATTATACACCAACAACTTGCACACAAATATAAATTCATACAAAAAAAGGATCCTTATTACAAGTATAAACCAAACCAAACATTAGAAAATAGCAACTGCAAACTATACTGGGACAGAACCATTATTACAGATAAAACGATACACTACAATAGGCCTGATATTACACTACACGATAAAACAAGTAACACCATTTACCTCATTGACATTGCTGTCCCTAACACCCACAATATCCAGTCAACAATCTCTGAAAAACTAACCAAGTATCAAGACTTAGCCATAGAGCTTAAACGCAGTTGGAAAGCAGACACAGTACATATAGTACCAATAGTCATATCGGCCACGGGTATAATACCGAAAAGCTTAAAACTCAGTTTAGACATCCTGCAGCTCCCGAAGTACACACTCGACAGTCTCCAAAAGGCGACTATCCTAAACACTTGTAGAATCACTCGCAAATTTCTCACTACATCATCGATCTCATCAGCCTGCGTAACTTTATAACCAAATGTAACTTTATCACGCCTTGGTCATGGCCCGTGTGATAAAATAGAATCCCCTAAATTTGGGAGAAATTATGAAAAAAAAAAAAACTATAATAATAATAATACACTTTATTGTACACCAAAGACAGAAATACTACAAAAAAAATTTTAACAATATATCATTAGGTACAAAAGGCGGCCTTATCGCTAAAAAGCGATCTCTTCCAGGCAACCTTAGGGCAAAGGAAATGGTATAGCGTCAGCGTAGGTGTACAGGCTACAAACAATTTATAGTAAATATTCAAATAATTAAATACATACATACATACATACGCACATACATACACACATACATACATACATACATACACATATACACACATACATACATACATAGTAACATTCATTTTTATTTATACAATAAGATTATTGTGTCTTGTATATAGTTTTACAAGAAATAAAAAAAGTGTATTTTAATCTAATTTCTAGATTAAAAAGTTATTAAATATTAAAATCTATACCTATTTTAATTTACTTATAAATGGTTAGAACAAGATTATTATAAGCTTTAGTTGAAGGTTCACTCTTCAAAATGTGTGGTGAAAATCATGTTCACCGAGATCAATTAGAATGTAAGGACGGACGCTCGAGGCGTTGCGTTTGATACGATAAGTATTTACGAGCCCCGATGCAAAATAGTTCATCTAGTGTGAAATTTTCTCTGTGAGATTTTTTCTAACTTCATTATTTTTGTATATCTATATAAAATATTAAAATGTTCTACTATAGCATTTCGCGTTACTTATGCCATTTTTAATTATGAACCAATAAACTATTTAAGCTTTTTAAATTTATACGTATCCTGTTTTAAAATCGAAGAAGCTATAAGCAAAATAGTTCGTCTAATTGTTAATTGATGCAAAAGAGTTCGTCTATCGGTGAGTTAAATAAGATTATTCCTTCTTTTTAAAATTATGTTGCATAATTTAAATTTGTAAAAGTAATTCTGTCTTATTTCTCAAGTAAGACAGTATAAATTCTGAAAATTTCAGTTTTTTTCATTAGTTTTCAAATAACAATGGGTCGTGGCAAACTCGTGTGTAAAGAGCTTCGAAAGCGAATAGTTTGTGACGTGGATGCTAGCAAATCAAGTTACAAAATATCTAAACACGTGATACTTCTCTGGTCTACAGTCCAATCTATCATTCAGCACTATAAAAAGAATAGAACGACTTCTTGTTTGAAGTAAAGTGGTCGACCACGCATAACAAGTGCAGCAGAAAACAGAATCCTGAAGAAAATTATCAAAAATAATCGTCTTGCTCGAGCTGGAGAACTCACGGTGCAATGGAAGGACATGATTCACAAAGACGTCTCAGTTGATACTTGCAAAAAAGTCCTAAAAACAATGTGCTACTGACTGTTGACTGATGTACAAAAGAAAAAGAGGTTGAAGTTTGCTCGTGATCATTTAAATTGGACTTCCGATCAGTGGCGTAGTAGCATTTGGACTGACGATTCCAAATTTGAAGTGACAGTCGGCGATGAAAGAAAAAAAGCGATGCGGACCAAAAATGAGGGATTTCATATTGATTGTCTCAAACGCAAAGTGAAGTTTCCGGCGTCTTTTATGATATGGGGCTGCATGTCTGCACAAGGTGTTGGTGGTATGCAGTTTGTGGATGGTTCTATCAATTCTGCAAGGTATCAAAACCTTTTGAAAGAGAATTTACTGCCCTCTAACTTCACTCAAGCGTCAAGATTCCTTCATTTTTTAACAGGATGGTGCTTCTTGCCATACTGCAAGGACAACAAAGACGTGGCTACTGGCGAAAAGCATCCCTACAATCGAATGGCCATCTAACAGCCCGGACTTGTCGCCGATCGAAACCCTACGGTGGAAAATGAAAAAAGTTCTCCGTAAAAATCTATCAAAACCGAAAAGCGACTTAAAGGCTAAACTCTTGGCTGTCTGGGAGTCAGTTACGCCTGAGGAGTGTGCAGCGTTGGTTGCAACCATGCCCCTTCGCATTAAAGCTGTCATTGAGAGCAAAGGCGACACAATTAAGTGGTAGACGAACTATTTTGCGTGAGTGACAAGGGTAGACGAATACTTTTGCGTTATGTTTTTTAGAATATTTTTGTAAATTTTTTATGTTATGTAAAGTCATGAAAGAATTTCAGTTATTTTAAAATAAACTTAAAAATGTTCCTCAATTTGTAGTTTACTTTTTATTAAACGTTCTTAATTATTTTACCAATATTTACTTTCTATATTTTACGCTTTGCACTACTTTCCATACTAGACGAACTTTTTTGCATCGGGGCTCGTAATACTAATAATTAAATGAGGTGGGTTTGTTTGTTTGTTTATAATCAAAGAAGAGAAATAATTGAATAACTTTTATTATTACTTAAGCTACGTGATCTGTTTATTTACGACTTAAGATATATTTGAAAGCATATTGGCATTACTGTTAAAATTGTAGCTACTTATTAGTGTTTTAGATTTTCTCATATCTTTTAGAGTTAACAAGCTATGGTTAATCATATATGCCTAATTATAATTAATTAAATGACGTTTTTATATCCATCTATATAAAAGAGATTTCCACCCATATCTAATAGACTCATCACGATATCTCTGGAACCATAAGGCGTAGAGACTAGAAATTTAGGAGGAATATTCCTTTCGCCGAGTAGAGGTCAGCTAAGAACGGATTTTATGAAATTCCACCCACAAGAGGGGGTTGCGGGGGTTAATAACATATATAGCAAAACAACGTTTGCGGGGTCAGCTAGTATGTAATAAATCTTTTCTACATAATCACTGTCCTCTTGTAAAAATGATCATCATTCAAAAATGTACAAACGTCACAAAACACCAAGAAAGAATGTTGTATTCAATAATTCAGCTTCACGCTATTATTTCCGAGAATAAAAAGGTAACCATAAAAATCATCATCATTAATCATGAGTTCAGCCCATTGCAGTCTACTCCTGGACATAGGCCTCCCCAATTTCGCGCCAGACATCCCGGTTTTCCGCAATCCTAAATATAAATATTGTTAACAATATCATGTTCACGTTACCCATCACGTTTAAAACAAACAAAAACACTATTTTCTATAAACATTATTCAATCAGGCCCTTTAGTATAGTGAAAATGATTTTATAAATTAATGCTTTTCGAAATAAACAGACGGACGCTCGAGGGTTCCTGTTTGTAGATATTTTATAAGGCGATGAAATGATTCCAAGTTGTTGAGTTGGAGATTACTAAACGTGAACGTGGAGTTCACTGCGGACGTTTTAATAACAGATAGCTTTCATTTTAATAGAGCTTAAATCTAGGTCTAGTTTAGTGATTGTCTAACTTTAAAGCTTGAGTTATATTAATTTGAATGCCCTCTTAATAAAAACACTTGTTGTTTATTCCTTTAGTGCTGTTTTATTGGTAAATTTAAATAATTAAGTCAATACATCAATAATCATCTGATCGGATTGTGCTTTATAAAATCATAAATAATTTAGTTAATGTACCTGACTTGCTCTCCGAAATTAATATATGTGTACCTCGACAAAGCCTGGTGAGATCGAAACGCAAAATAAATACCTTCACAACAAGCTCATCTAAGACCAAACTTGGTCAAAATGCGCCCATGAATAGATTAATTACCAACTACAATAAACTGGACAGTTGCTGTGGTATTGACATCTTTGCGGACACACTTCCCCAATTTGCCAAAAAAGTCGTTGACTGGTTCTGGTTAACACTAGGTATCTCTCATTCATTGTTTTAACTTTTAATTTTTATTTTTTTATCTCTGGTTTTGTTTTTATCATTTATTTTTATTTGATACTTATAATGCACTCGTTGACTACATTATTAAGTTATTTTAATTGTGCTTTTGCTGTTTCTTTAATTTTGGTTTTTGTTTGTTAATCTGTTTTTTTAATTGATGTAGCGATTGAACAAAGTTCTCTTATGTAAGTGTTGTGTACTTCTGTAAGTGACTAGTTCACCATAAACTTATTTTATGAATATCTGAATCCTATATTGTTAATAGTGAATAAGTCGTTGAAGTACCTTTATAACAATATAATAAAATAAAATACCAACTTAATTTTCCGTATTTTCTGTTTTTTGTGAAGTATAATTACAATCGTCCTAATTTTATATTTCTACTACCTGCGACTGCACTTTACTAAATCTGTAAATGTTATTATGATTGCTTCAGTAATCTAGTAATCACTGTTAGTTTTCTAAAGAGCTTTTCTGTAATAGCCGTAGCATTTCTTGAAGGTGTTGAATTTTTTTATTACTTGTTTATTGGTGTATGCGCCTTGGCTTTGGAAACAATAATTTCATAATTATAATTTTCAAATATTTTTGCTTTACACAAACATATACCTAATGAAAGATTCACTCATTTAAAATACATGTGTTTCTTATGTGTTAAAGTGTAATATTTAAGATGGATGCATCAAATCCCATCCCCTTTTGATCTCCTCTCACCCTTAGAGCTCCTAATCCTACCACGTTTATAGTAAACTCAGATCACTTTGATGTCATTTAAGAGAAATGTTAATAAGTAATAACCAACAGTCCTCGTTCCGCACAAGCGTCATTATGGCATCATTGCGTCATTAGTGTACTTGCTGACGTTCCCGCGTAACTCCGTAACAGTAAATCTTTGAAAATAATTTGACACGCGTTTACTTCGCTACAACTAGCTTTTGTGCTGCTAGTAGTAATGAGTTCCGTACTTTTAGTAGAAACTGACACATCGGTCAGTGACACTAATTAGGCTATAAAATATGCAGCTAAAGCTCATGAAGAAGGAAAGCAATTGTTCAAAACAAATTGTCTAATTAAGAACTCAAACATTCTAGAAAATACTGACTGAATGAATCAACGAAACACATGCTTGTCCTTTTCTCCCTCTAGTTAGCACCCCTTACGCTTGTACGCTTCAGTCTGTAATATTCCACTGTTGGGCATAGGCCTCTTTCCCCATGTAGGAGAAGGATCAGAGCTTAATCCACCACGCTGCTCCAATGCGGGTTGGCGGATATATTCCTATGAGTAACGATCGCTATCAGGTGTACATGATAACAACCGGGACCGACGCGCGACGGCTTAACGTGCTCTCCGAGGGACGGTGGGGAGACCCACAAGGACTGCACAAACACCCAGATCACGGCAAACATCTGTATGGCCAATACAAATGTTCGTCATGTGCGGGGATCGAACTCGCAACCGCCAGCGCAACAGCCACAAACCACCCCTTAACTTTCTCAAATTTATAACGGCGTTATTTTTTATTTTTTTTTTTTTTATGTAACTAGGTCGGTAAACAAGCGTACGGCTCACCTGATGGTAAGACCGTAGCCTATAGACGCCTGCAACACCAGAAGCATCGCAAGCGCGCTGCCGACCCCATCCCCAATCCCCCCCAGGAGCTCTGGTCACCTTACTCACCAACAGGAACACAACACTGCATGAAAACAGTATTATTTAGCTGTGGTCTTCTGTAAGGTCGAGGTACTACCCCAGTCGGGCTGCTCCATATTTTGAGCAGGAAATTTCCTGCTGTGCTCTACCTCAGTTATGTAATAATATTATCATAATATATAATATATAGGTACTAGAATGTTTCTTTACTTGCAAACGTGAAAATTTAAACTTAACAAACTGACAAATGAAATTCCCGAGATATATATCTCGCAATCCTATATCATTAATTGATAGTTTTAACAGATATATCTTAACGAAGGAGTGATCTCCGTGACGCTGCGACGTCGCTGAGCTGTCAATCAGTTGCAATTAGAGGCTGAGAACCCGAGGTTCACACGCGACACTTCACACGTACGGACAGACGGACATGCACATGTCAATAGAACCTACATGCACAAGCACAGGGAATTATTTACTGATGTATTCTTATAATCCAAATAAAAAATCACTTTATTTGATTGCCTTCATGCATTTTTGAATCGTCACTTTACAAATAAAAATTATATTTGTTTGAGTTACTTATAACTGAAAAGAAACTACCGATTTGAAATGTAGATTCTACTGATGACTTTATATCATATTAAAATTACAAAATATATTAGTTGAGAATGATATAAAATACCGTATATTTGTAAAACTTAAAAATTACCCCCATATTAGTCTAGACTTCCACTGCTGAATATAGGCCTCCTTAAGTTTGCTCCAAAAATGGCGCGAACTCATGTGTTTTGCCCACATCATGCTGTGCAGGCGGGTTGGTGACCGCAGGTCTGTCTTTGTCGCACCGAAGACGCTGCTGTCTATCTTCGGCATGTGTATTTCAAAGCCAGCAGTTGGATGGTTAGTGTGGCCGTGATCGTCTAGTGGTTAGGAGCTTAGGACCCTACGTTGTTAAAGTCTATTCGTAACTTATGTGCAGAACAAATTGTATCCACGTGTGTAACCAGCCCTAAAGCTATTCAATGTTTACTACACATCGTGAAAATCAGTGGTTTGTTTCTAATTAAGAAATATGAAATAATTATTGCCGCATTAAAATCAAAACAGACGCTTATTACAGCGACGTGTTCTATTAATTAATATGTAATGTAAATATGCGCGGCGCCGATCGTGTGCTAATGTCCTGGTCCGTGCCGGAATAACCGGTCAAGTGCGAGTCGGAATAGCACATAATTGGGTCCAGTATCACAGAAGTTTTATCTATTTTTATGTTTGTTGTATCGGTGTAAAAACTTTCGATTTTTAATTATAGCACATGATATAACATTTTCTAGCATGAATATTAAAATTTTAGATTTCATTTTATTTTCAACTAGCTACCCGGACAGACTTCGATCTGTCTGTTAGGTTTGTTTTTTTTTTTTTTTTTGTTTACAAACCACAGAAAAACCTTCCGTGGGATTTTTTAAGGAATATGTATACAAGAAAAATTAGCCAAATTGGTCGAGCCATTCTCCAGTTATGCGGTTAGCAACATTCATTTTTATTATATAGATATTATATGTCAAGTTAGCAATACGCGCATTGTGATGTGTCAAACTTTAACGGTATCGGAGGTAGGTACTGCCAAATGCTAGACAGCCTATGACCGCAATGTCGATTCATAACTTAATCTTGATTTTGATTTTGAATAAATAAATGAAAGAATTTCACTTCACAACCCACAGTTGGAAAAAATCTATGACGGATCTGGAAACACTCACACACACACAAAAGCTCATACTAAGACAAACATCACTACGGCCTAAACACTGATTTGTAAAGCTCCATACATTAATGTGGCCTAAACGATGATTTGTCATTACCTGATTTCGAACGCCACTACTAACGCAACGTATAGTTACTGTGACCACTGCGCCAATCTATTAACGAATGATACACAAGAGATATAGAACGCTGATGACCATTCGCCCACGGAACCCTAACAACAAATGGCGCCACGTATTAAGTAGGAATGTGGCGAATCGTTGATCACGTCGAGATATGAGCATTGTCGATCTGATCGGCGTCTCGTTAATTGTTTATTTACTTCATAACAATATTATTAACATCTCTGCTGTATATAATAACTTAGATATTAATATTTAATGTATGTTGATATGTCGATTGACGACGTGTTGACGCAAACGGTCACAGCACTGGTTTGTAGCTGTTGCTCTGGCGGTTGCGGGTTCGATCCGCGCACATGACAAACATTTGTATGGGCCATACATATGTTTGCCGTAGTCTGGGTGTTTGTGCAGTCCTTGTGGGTCTCCCCACCGTGCCTCGGAGAGCACGTTAAGCCGTCGGTCCCGGTTGTTATCATGTACACCTGATAGCGATCGTTACTCATAGTAGGGAATATGTCCGTTAAGCCGCATTGGAGTAACATGGTGGATTAAGCTCTGATCCTTCTCCTATAATATGTGGAAAGAGGACTATGCGCAACCGCCAGCGCAATAGCCACAAACCAGTGCTGTGCCCGTTGCGATACCGCGGCGCCTAATTCATTAATTGTATATTTCATATTTAATGAAATATACATGTCAAATGTAGTCAATTTTAATAAAAATAATATTTTCCACAAAATGAAAACAATGTATTGATATTATAATATTAAAAATGACACATAGTAAATTTATATTTGCAAAAAAAAAAACGTAACTATTAGACATAGTACAGAAAAGATATTTTTTTCAAAAAGTTCTTGTTTACCAAACTTCTTAAAGAATAATATATACATAAATGAAAATACATAAGTACCTCCAGCCGCCTCTCAAGAGGGATTACAAGCGCCCGTCAAGTTCCACATTTCAAGGTAGCTATTTGAATACAAATTTATCGATCTAGCCGATAACAATGTTAGATCTAGCTTAGATCCAGCTCACCTGACTGGTCTAGATTTATGCCTACCTAACATGCGACCTGATTTATGAGTAAGGAAGAGTGCAGACGGACACACATGTCCGACACGGCTGCACACGACTGGAGGTGTAGGATTCGAGTGAATTTCTAGATCTCTGGCGCGTTGGAAATGTAGATTTAGTTTTTTGCATTCGTCGTTTGTTTTTAGCACCTACACATATGTGTAAACCTATAAATTAAATAATGTGTTTATCTTTTATTATTAAAGTATTTTGTTTATGATTAAACTGTTCAGATTGTCTTTGATATTAATAACAGTTTTTTTTACGTTTATTATTTGTTATTTGAATTATAATGATACTAATATATATTATTTTAGCGAACAGTTTTCATTGAAAAAGAACAATATTACTATTATTTTGTACCAGTAGGAACTTATATTTAAGTATAGTAGGTACTGCTGACAGGCGTTAAACTTTATTAATGTTTATTATAATAATTACTAATTAATAAAAATAATTTGTGAAACGAAATAATTTGTGAAAATTTTAAATTTTTTTCCTCTTTAATATATATGTGCACACTTCTAACCGCTGCGCTGCTACTGTATCGTGTCCTGTACCCAAAGGTTATCTGGAAGAAATCGCTCTTTATAGCGATAAGATCGCCTTTGTACATCTTGTATTGTATCTTCCTTTATATTATGTTTCTGTATTTCGGTGTACATGAAGTATAAATAAATAAAATAAATAATTCATTAACCGACTTCCAAAAAAGGAGGAGGTTCTCAATTCGACACGTATGTTTTTTTTTATGTATGTTAGCTCAGAACTTTTGACTGGGTGGACCGATTTCGATCAATTTTGTTTTAATTGAAAGTTGTTGCGTGTCATGTGGTCCCATTTTAATTTAATTGAGATCTGACAAGTGCTTTTAGAGTTATATCTAACTAGCCGACCCGTGCCCACTTCTTTGGGCGTTATAATCCATTTCACATAAGAAGGGTACGGTGAAATTTGATATGTTCCAATACACTCTCACTATTTTTAGCAAATCAGATAAATATAAATGTTTTAAAATCACCAATTAATTTCTAAGGCAAATAATAATGCTTCATTAGATTGAATTGTTGACACGGCACGTCAGAGGGCGCAGGTTCAAATCCTGCTGATTTAAAATCTTTATATATTTTTATCTTTTTTCTTTTATCTTGTCACTCCTGAATAGTGTAGCTTTCTGTTAGCGAAAGAATTTTCATAATCGGATCAGTATTTGCAAAGATTACCCCGTATATACAAACAAAGTTATAAACTTTACCTCTTTATAATATTAGTATAGATAATGCGTATTTACGTGACTACTTTTTCGTCGACCTACGTTATATTATACCGCATAACTTTTTACTCGGTGTACCGATTTCGATGATTCTTACTTTAATCGAAAGCTAATACTTGTCATGTAGTCTTGTTTAAATTAGATCGAAAACTAATTACAACTTTTTGAGTAATCTTTAATAGCGCGTATTTACTTGACTATTTTTTCGTCTTATTACGTTGTATTACTTGTCGATGTAATTGAAGTCGGTTTTTTTTCGTTTGCGAGCAAACACAATTATTTTAGTTTAACCATGACAGGGTTAAAAGTCTCCTATTTCTATGGTCTTCAGTAATCTATTCAGATTGTATTCTCAGCACCTATTAAGCTCCTTAGTGTCATCTCCACTCTACGTGACATTCTCGAAATCATCTATGATTTTTTTGCACTTACGAAAGTTATTAATCAAAATGAAATCGTTAATACTGTTCTATCTTGTACATCTACATTAAAACAGTATATTTTAAATTATTTTTTATTTCTAATAAAACTATTTACTGAATATATGAAAGGCCTAAACAACCAAAATCTTTAATTTTAATTTACGTATAAATAAAAATCGATTATATAAATCGATTAACAAAATCGATATATATAATCGTTAACGTGATAGAGAACAACATATTTTATCTGCATTGTCGTCGAGATGACTGATGATGATGATGTTGCAATAACGAGATTACAGAGATAGAATTAAATACATACATTAAATTGTTGAATGTTTTCATTTCCATAATTAATTTAATTAAGCTATTATTATGATTATACGAGTCTTGCCCGCGGCTCCGCGTGGACGACCGTTCGTTTAAAGAGAAAGTGTAGGGATATCTTAGTTGTTTAAAAACAATGTTTGAACATAAAAGTTTAAAGTTATAAAGTCATTAAATATTTGTTAACTTTTTTTAGAACTTGATTAGACTTTCCCTTCGATGTCACCCGACTTCGCTAATTTGTCTGCTTTCTTGAGCTTTTCATCCATAAACAGGCGTTGATTGTTTTACATGTAAGTTTCTTAATGACAGGACCAATTAAAACCTATGTATTAGAATGTTACAGGACATTTACTTACTGAACTTCATATACACAAACAATCTGTAAAATTTTATTTACAAGATTATTTTCATCTAATTTTTTTGTTAATGTAATTATAATTAAATTAAACTAGTACAAAATAAAACATTTTATACGTTTAAATAACGTATGTTAAGAAGCCCTTATCGACAAGTGGAACGGTGTTTGTAGACCCGTCTGTCCGTCACTGAGATTTATGTGTGTGTCCACGTCGTGCTCGGAATGTGGTTAATATTAATATTTATTGAAAACATGTCACTAATAGAGAATACATAGCTATTTATAAAAAAAAATTGCGTGCGACAATGTTCACATGTCAGAAGTGAAACTACTTTGGCAAACTAATTGAAAAAAAACTAATTAAAAAAAAGCTAACGTCACGCGGTGTTCCCATGCGGTTACCCATCCAAATACTGCCGCGTTACACGTTGCCGCGTCGCCTTTCTCTTAAATTTTACCCCTTATGCACCTAAAGAAGTTTCACTTCAAAAATATATATATATAAGAACTAAGAACTATTTAGAGTACCTAATATTTAAAGAGCTTAAAACTGGCCGAGTGATTTGACAGTTCTCTAGGCCTTTACGGAAGAACTTGTTACTTTGAAAGTTTTTATCAAGATTTCCTGAACTGACAACAAGATTATAAAGATAGTCATAATTCCTAAGATCTGAGTAGATGCAGGTGAAACCACGTAAATCGCCTAGTGCATAAAATATTCAACAAACTTTTGATTTCTAGAACTTTTATATAAGAAACAAACTACTACTACAGGAAATCTGTGTCAAAATTGCGTACTGTCAGGTTTATTTGTTTGTAATTACTCGTAATAAAACTGTATTGGATACTAGAAATTGCACAAAAACAATTAAAGCAAAGTTACTATCACTATTAATATACTGATGCTAATATAAACGGGATTCTAATACACGCTATAGCTTGAGGCCAAGGAACAGCGACTATTCCAGAAATACTACAAGCAGGATAATATTAATGTTTTATACATCTCCAAAATGCTTATTATGAAGGTCTGTAATACGAATTATATTAATTTTTATTCCTGACTTCTCTACATTACTATAGGTCTACAGCGGTGTGCGTTATTTTTACAAAAACTTTTATCGTTTTTACTATAGTTTTATCTATCTAATAATATCTAATTAATACTCATATTAAATATTCAAATAAGGTATTGTATCTTTACGCATAAGGGATTTAAACTTTAATATAAATACACCTGATACCTTTAACGGTTAATATACAAAAATTTAATAAAAAATAGTGTCTGTATAAAACAATACACGTGAATACCTACTTACGACAATACTTGGAACTAACTCTTTTTATAATGTTTGTTAAAGTTCCATAGATTAAAATTAAAAATACACATATACAGAACCAGTTCTGTATCTGGTATCAAGAGAATGCCTGCAATTTTCCTGAATTCCTCGACAACACGACGTACAAATAGCATAGAGTTTTTTTATAAATCTATACTAATATATAGAAGAGTGTGAAGACAGTATAGTGAAGAGTTTGTTTGTTTGTTTGTTTGTTTGAACGGGGTAATATCTGGAACTACTGGGCCGATTTGAAAAATTCTTTCAGTGTTAGATAGCCCATTTATCGAGGAAGGCTATAGGCTATGTATCATCACGCTAAGACCAATAGGAGCGGAGTAAACGCCGATGAAGTCGCGCGCAGAAGCTAGTAGATAATAAATGTAGCAAGCCAATACGATATTTTGATTTTGATATTTCCGCCCTGCTCTCTCATCCGAGGCTCCAGTTTCTTAATCAGTGCAGCCGTGATATGAGCTCATTACGAGATAGTAATCGCGCAATCTGTCGCGTGCGGGCCCGCTGCTATTAATTACTGCGCGTCCTGCTCGAGGTACCGCAACGTTCGTGTTCCAGGGATCGCTATCAAGTAATTGATTATTAGTTATTAATGAAGGAGATTGACACTGTTGAATAGTTGATTGAGAATTAGAAACATACAGTTGATGTTTAAGACTTATGTCAACTGAATTTGATTAAGGCAGATTACAAGTTACTTGGATAAGACTATGTCTAAACCAAAGTAGAGAAGACTCTGAGGTTTCATCTCCAAACTTTATGCTCAATAGGAATGAAAATCTAAGACCGGAATGGAACTTTCAAAGACGCATTAAATTATAGCTATATATTTAGATATTTTTTTTCGAAACCTCTTCAGTGGAACTTGGACTTTATTGTAAATCTTATGGTACTTTATTGTCTATAAATAAACAAAAGGAAAAAATTAACGAGGCTTACGTACTCATAAAAGTTGCTTATCGTAGTTATCTAATAATCTAAAGCATAAAATTCTCACACATCTACCCAAAAAGCGATGCATTACGCTACATGTAACAAGTATATATGTTTGTCGATGTTACATTTATCACTAGATAGGGCACAGAACTGAGGTAGGGCACAATAGGAATTATACCACTGAAAATCTGGAGTTTGCCCGACTGGGGAAGTGCCTCGACATTGCAGAAGATCACAGCTAAACAATACTTTCAAGCAGTGTTGTATTCCGGTGGTGAGTAAGGTAACCAGAACTTTTGGAGGAATTTGGAGTAGAGTCAGCAACACGCTTGCGATGCTACTGCTCTTGCAGGCGTCAATAAACTACGGTAATTGTTTACCATCAGGTGAGCATGTTTGTCGATCTATAAATAAATAAAAAGATAGTTGTGAAAGCTCCCTCCTCAGACCACACGCCACCAATGTTTCTCAAATGAATGTCATACAGTGGTGTAATTACAGCCGCAGATAACGGTGCATGTAAATGAAACTTCCATAAATCTCCCTTCGAATGCCCGCTGTAAATTAAATACTACCGATTATCTAGGGCGTTCATTAGGCGCTATTAAATGAGGCAGGCTTTCCTTTCCAATCTGAATAACGTACGTTGGTACTGGGGAAAGTAAGAAAAATTGTTTTAATTGATTTCGATTGCCTTTTACCGATGACGCTGTTTAAGTGGTTAATGGATTTTCTTTTAACATTAATCAGTGAAATAATATTTATTAATATTGGATAAGATGTTGTTAACGTTAACTGTGTACGTTAATTTAGTGATATTCATTGTAATTAAGAAATGGAAAAATGGAATGGAATGAAGAAATGGTATTTGTAAGATGTTATAGAAGGAGGTATTATATTTTAAGTATCATTGATTTATTAATAATTATGTTTCCTTGCAAACGAAAAAAACCGACTTCAATAACATCGACAAGTAATACAACGTAGGTACACGACAACGTAGTCAAGTTACAAGTAAATACCTACGCGTTATCAAAGATTACTCAAAAAATATCTATCAGATCTCCATCAAATTTAAATCAACCACAAAACAAGCACCAGCTTTTGATTAAAACAAGAATCATTAAAATCGATACACGCAGTGAAAAATAATAAGGTGGACGAAAAAATAGTTAAGTAAATACGCATTATTAGATATGACTTGAAAAGTACTTGTCAGATATCTATTTAATTTAAATGGGACCACATGACAAGGATCACCTTTCGATTAAAATAAAAATCATCGACATTTCTGTCCACCCAGTCAAAAGTTCTGAGGTAACATACATTAATAAAAATACAATCGAATTGAGAAAGTCCTCCTTTTTTGGAAGTAGGTTGAATAGTGCATGAAGTCGAAAAAAAATTGCACAAAATTCCATAACTTCCGTATTCTCCTAAATAATATTTGTAAAACAAATAAATTTATTATTTTGAGATAGTATTTATCAAACAAAAAACTTTCAATTTTATCTAACCTTGCACTTAGACTTTAGCAGTTAGGCTTATAAATTAACTTGATAAACCTATCCTAAAGGACATAAGTACTGAGATCGTTTAGGAGATACGGGCGGGTGAAATTAGACCCACAGTATATACAGTAGACAAGTAATGGGAAATCGGGCGGCGATCAAGCCGTGTATTGTAATTGAGAGATAACGCTTAATTACTGCGAGACCCGTTCACAACATCACGTAACGACATATGTATATCAATCTCAGTGAGCTTTATTTACGACTAGCTGTGCCCCGCGGTAACACACGCGTTAATTTGAAAAAAAATAGCCTATAGTCTTCCTCGATAAATGGGCTATCTAACACTGAAAGAATTTTTCAAATCGGACCAGTAGTTTCTGAGATTAACGCGTTCAAACAAACAAACAAACTCTTCAGCTTTATAATATTAGTTTATATTTACTTACGATTTCAGTTGCAGTTCCACTGAGGTAGGGCACAGCAGTAAATTTCTTGCTCAAAATATGGAGCAGCCCGACTGGGGTAGTACCTCGACCTTACAGAAGACCACAGCTAAATAATACTGTTTTCAAGCAGTATTGTGTTCCTGTTGGTGAGTAAGGTGACCAGAGCTCCTGGGGGGGATTGGGGATAGGGTCGGCAACGCGCTTGCGATGCTTCAGGTGTTGCAGGCGTCTATAGGCTACGGTAGACACTTACCATCAGGTGAGCCGTACGCTTGTTTGTCGACTTACTAACATAAAAAAAAAAAAAAAAAAGTTAGTTGCTGCGAGAAGTTGCTTGAAAACTTAATTGTTTTAAATTCGATTCTCGCTCGTGGTAGATACGTGTATTTGAACAAATGTTTGTTTTTAATCTGGATACGTATGTTCTTATGAGTTTGCTATCGTCTGTCGAAGAAGTTTGGTAATGTTTTTGGTAATGCTATTCCGCTCGTTCTCGTAGCCTATTACTAAGGATAAGTTTCCATCTCAATACTTGAACCTCTAATCTTTATTGAACAACTCTCCTGGCCTCCGTAGACATCTAGTTCAATATTTCATGGTAGGGAAATTACTCATCATACAGTGTAACAGATTTAACCCAAATCTTCTCCTATAACAGAAAAGCAGGTCTTCCTCAGGAGGCACAGCTGTGTGTGTGTGTGTGTGAGTGTGTGTGTGTCTCAAATACTTAATTAAAAAAATATTAACATTCTGCACTCCTCTATTAAACTATAAGTGAGGGAAATTTCATACTCCGCCGTAAAAAGGGGTACAAAGTTTTTGCTTCACGTATTAGTTTATAGATTTATAATATTAATTAAAATTTAGTGTTAAAAGATAGCTTTCTATACGCCTTGTACCTTTCTAATTAACAATATCTCGTAACGGATACCGTATCGCCGTGTTTAGCGAGCTTTCACGACCTACTTGGTGTTTTTAGAGTTTGAAATTACAAAAACGTTATCTTATTTGTATGTGTACTTAATAACTGTAATTTATAACTTTTGCTAACTTAATAACTTCTTGATAACTAATATTTTGTTTGATTTAGTTCACCAAGTGCTTGATCAGGTTTTTTAGCGCTTAAAGTAGACGACTTACATACGACAACATCACATACAACTCATGAATTAATTATTTATTATTTACTTTTAATATATTACGAACTTTTACTTTTAATTTATTATTTTAATTTCGGAAGAAACCAAGTGTAACTATGATTATAGATTAAATAAGATTTAAAAAAAAATAGAAAAATTTGTATTGGTAATTGTATGTTGTTTAGTCGTAACGATGAAGTGTGAACGGGTCCGCGGTGTTCGCGATATCATCTAGGAACTTAATCGGAGCACTATCTGCTTCACGCCTATTATAGCTGCTAATGATAGCGAGCTCGGCCCTCGGAGCCCTTCCAGCAGGACGCGGAACTTAGGAAGTGGAAATGGTATCACTCGGGAGTTATATTACATCTTGTTTAAACGTTTGGTCATGTTTGTTTAATTGTTTGTTAACCGTTGGCAAAGTATTATCTGCAACTAGTAGTTTTTAATCACTACATAGATAAAATAACATTGTCACTTTGAGCAGACATTAGACTTTTTTTCTGTCTTTCTAACCCACTGTACCCCTCGGTCTCGGTTATTATTGAAACATCTGATACAAATCGTTTTGTTTTGGTAGGGATATTATTCGTCAACTAAAAGTAAGTGAAGTCAGACTCTTTTCCTATAAAGTTCTTTGCCCAGCAGTGGGGCGATTGTAGAGTATTTTAATTGCAAATAAAAAATACAAATATAAATATTATAATTCGTTCATCTACCTACTAATTATTAAAATATTAAATATTTATAGCATTATGTGACACAAACATACCATTTCCATCCGTGTGTCCTCAGTTCAGTAGAAACTGTCGCGCCTACAGTTGAACGTACGATTAGTATGAAGCAGTTGTATATGAGTCCTATCGGACATCTTAATTACTCTCGACTTTTATAAGCCTTGTATGTTCGTTTGTTGAACGAATTATAACATAAATAAAATTGTTAATTACATTACAATTTGTTGTAATTAATCGTGACTTGTAATAAGGGATAAGTACCTACTACAATGATTGTAGGTAATGGGGTTGGTTGATTTTTATTTAATGTTTTATTTCTGGTAAAAGTGTACTTTGAAAAAGTGTATTTATATAAATAAATACAAATATCACACCCAGAATCGAACTCACAACCCCCGGAGCAGAAAGCAGCTTCACTGCAAACTGCGCCAACTGACTAGTCAAGTATATATAAGTATTTTATTTCGTATAATTAATGGCAATTCCGTAGGTGACGTAAGTTTCGTGAACTCTTGTGGGTTCGATTCCCACTTTCTTTCATCAGTGATTTTCAAAAAATCACTAGTATCAGTGATTTTTTGAAAATACTGCAATCCCACTGCACTAAGCCACTTCGGTCTTATATTCTCAATAAATTATATTTATAAGCGTTTTCTTATAAAACAAAACAAATTCCCAATCACGAACGCTCGTTCGAAATAAGTAATTATTTTCAGAATATAATTTCAATATGAAGTTGAAATTGAAACGTTATGTTCGTCTGTAGCGCTATAGAGCCGGTCAGTGCTATCACACGCAAGCACGCAGGCGCGCCGGTGCTTCTTTGTAAATGAGAGAAATATTGGTGTTTATGTATGTAGGTAATATTTATTTAAAGTACTTGAAATATACCTAGTTGTTAAATTATTTTATTTTTTTAATTTATAGGTAGGTACTTCTTTTAGCGCGTTAGGGAAAAATGATGAGAGTAAATTTTTACGATGCACGCGCACACCGTCACGAAAAACCGACACCCTGAAGTTAGTCAACGAGGAAGAAGTTAGCAACGGGAAGTTAGCTAGCCAATGAAGTGTAACTCCTTACGTGCGTACAAAAGTACACACACACTTTTTTTTTCTAATCCGAAGTGTATGGACGCGTCTAACTTTCAAACGACTGCATCGAATTGGATAATTGATTTTTTGAGTTCGTCAACAATTAGGAAAATATTTGTACTTATAAAAGAAATTTTCAAAAGGTCGATATATTCAACCAGGAACAGGTCAATTAAATTATTATTTTATCGCAATAAGGTAATAGCTACTGAGAGGTCAAGCCAGACTGGTCATTAGTATAACAAGAAACTAAGTGGCTAAGAGCTGGTGCTCAGACATCACAAGGGGTCCAGCGCGAGATGCGTTTCCTCTCAGTTACGACAGATCGCTGCAGTTAACACCCACGCACCCTTCCTTATGACCCTACCATCGCTCTTCGATAACTTCTCGAAAGAGGAGTTTCAGAATAACAAAATAAACAAAAATGTCTTTATAAGTTTTAAGCTTTGACGGTCACTATCATGGTTTTCTTGTGTTCCCATTTTAATTTGATCGAGATCTGATTACTATTTTTTGAGTAATCTTTGATAACGCGTATTTACTTGACTATTTTTTTCAACTACCTACGTTATATTACTTGTCGATGTAATCGAATTTTTTTTTCGTTTGGAAGCGTACACTATGTTTTTCTGCCCTGCATATAAAATGAAGTGTTATTATAATCAGCAGTAGGTACATGCGAAATCACAAGCAATTGCTGGGAACTATGTAGAAATAGATTGACACAGTTTGTATTAATTTTAGTGTCAGTGTGATTTTTATTTTTAAATATAAGTGATTTTTTTTAAAGAAATAGTTGCTATTCTAAGTTCGGAATATTTAATCAACGGATTTCATTTGTGCGAACAGTCGTAAAACTGCGTTTTAAAGTTTAATAACTTATTGCAAAATAAAGTGGCAACTTTGAAATAAATGTTCTTGTAAAAATATCCACAATTTTGTAAAGTAAATAAAAGTTTTATTACATTATAAATATCGCTAACTCAGGCTTGTTTATTTAAAGATGCAATATTTTTAACGCGAAATATTAGTGACCGTCCGCGCCCCGCTGTTTGTTAATAATTGGACGTCTTTGTAGATAAATTTAACTTTTCTATGACGATAATAATTTATTTTCCTTAGACGACATTACTCGGGAATTTAAAATTATTAACTTTTTCGTAAGTTGTAATCGAGTATTCTATAAAAAGATATTTATTCGAGTTATGTTAAAAAATCTATTTTAAAACTAAATAAACTACGTTCAATGAATCTTGATCTATACTAATATAATAAAGCTGAAGAGTTTGTTTCTTTGATTGATTGTTTGTTTGTTTGTTTGTTTGTTTGTTTGTTTGTTTGAACGCGGTAATCTCTGGAACTACTGGGCCGATTTGAATTCTTTCAGTGTTAGATAGCCCATTTATCGAGGAAGGCTATAGGCTATGTATCATCGCGCTAAGACCAATAGGAGCGGAGTCCACGCCAACGAAGTCGCGCGCAGAAGCTAGTACTTGATAATAAGACTTAGATACTTGATAATAATTTAAGAAATTGTGTTCTCATGGTAACGCTGCGATTATGCTTACGTATAATTTATGGCTTGCGGTCAATTATTTGACGCGCCGATCGTGTGCTCTACTATAAGTGAACTTAATTCGACTTCTACGCGTTTATACGTAAAATCGCGTAACATAGAACTATTAATATTTTTATGAATTGTATTTTAATAATATTACAATTGCGATAGTTTGTATGGATGTTTGTTACTCAACCACGCAAAACAGCTAAACGATTCTGGATGGAACGCACAAGATAGCACAAGTCTTTTTTTCATACCTACTAGAAAAATTAATGATTATATTTACATAGAATCCCTAACGAACGCACGAGGAAAAGCTAATTTGCAATAAAACTGACAATTAACTGTCAGTTTGTGTCAGAATACTTGAAACATGTAATTTTACAACTTGAGTTTTATGTACATTAAACGCAGATTAACTGAACCGAAACAGTAAAACCGTAATTAAATGTTCGTTTGGTTTATTGTTTTGTGTAATATAGGTATAACTAGTTTTATTGTAAATGCGTACTAACTACCCTTAATTATATGACAGTAAATATTCGCTAGTAATTAAATTGTTTTAGTTCAAGATTTTCTCTATTGTTAGGGGTTGTCTATAAGACATCACTATTGAAAAAACTGTCATACGACTTTTGTAATATTATTATTTTCTTTATTTTATTTTAAATTTGCTTTAAAAAAAACACAATACAAATAAATTTTTAATTAAAATTTTCTAATAAAAAAGCTCAAATTTAAATAAGTGTATCATTATTACAGATATCAGTAACTCTTTATAAAAATCCTAGCAATAAATAACTGAAACTAACTCCTCAATTGAATAAGAAAGATGATATATTTAGCATATTAGGGAGTATTTTGTTGAGAGCCGAGCAATTTGTTCAGGAGACGGCTGTAAGCTCCGGCTGCTGCATTATTTTTAGTAGCGCCACTTATGCAATCCCGTGTAGTTGGGTCGGGGATTTTGATACTTGAAGATTTTAATTATTTTTTTTTATAAATTTTATTTTTTATATAAGTGGTTAGCATGAAATAAAAGCATTCGCTATTTTAAAGTTGTAGTTAATGTTATTTTATTTATTTTAGATTAAGACATTTATTAAAGTAAGACGACTTTAAGTAGTATATAAAGACTACAAAACGAGAATTTATAATTCTAAATTGAAAGCTAAAAAATTGAGAAAATCAAATAGTTTGTTAAAAACGTTACTAGCATCTAAAGTTGAATTCAAAAACTAAACTTTGAAGAATGTAACACCGACCTCTATGTATAATAATCATGTTTAGAAAAGTTACTCAAAAAAACGTAAATAATGACGGTACAATTTAATACATATAATAGATAATCGTTCGTTCGTGGGCGATCCGCGTCGAGTCGAGAGGCGATAAGTAGTCAAACACATGCAGTGTCTCACATCTAATAACAACTGTCGCGTGTTTATTATCGAGTGGCCGCTGTTCGAGCGCTCTTCAAGTGATGTGGATAACATCTTAATATCTCTGTTAAGTGTTGTCTTATATGATTTAAAACTCTTTATGATTGAAAAGAGTGTCAATTTGATTTTGTTAAAAAAAAACTTATATTATTACCGATGTTTATTATTTAATTATTTAAATTATGCGTAAATGTGGAATATTTCAACAAATCACGAATTAGTTTTCTGTTAACTATTTACGGATGTTATTTTTACTCGGAGTAAGTACATGTGAGCGTAAACTAACTTAATTAATAATTTAACTCAAATATGGCTAGAAATTAGTCAGTTGACATTGATAATTAATATTTCTATGAAATAATAATAATAAAATTAACTTATATAAATTTTGAAATAATAAAGTCCATTTTCATGGACTAACTACCTAGTTTTTATCCAGTTTTCTAATTTTTATAGGTCCAAGCTAGTTCTTTTACTTTTATTTAAAAATTAATGCCTATAATAAAAATATAATAAAAAAAAAGTTCTAATACACGACACCAATAATAAATTATCTTAAAAGTGGTTTAAAATAGCAATATGAGTAATAGTTTGACTTCGAAAACTTTTCAACAAATATCAAGAATGATAACTACACTACATCCTCGCGCACCCTCGCGCGTGCCCAGACCATAAACACTAAACAAAACTAAATAAATCATAAATTAATTACCGCCGCGCTCACCCACTTAATGAAATTATTCATTAATAACCCTTTAACACCCATAACGTCGCGGAGATTTCTTAAAGTATTAGTCTTTTCGTTTTTAATTATGACAGTCGTTCATCGACGCCGCCGCGCCGTGTTTTTTTGGCACCATATTATATCGATATGTCAAAACTGCTTTTGCTAGGGTTTTTTTATTATCGAAAATAGTTTTTTTTATTTTTTTTTATTTAAGTATTTTAATGACGATAACTTGAGATTACATCTTTTTTTAAATCGAAAAAATATTATTATGTACAATTATTAAGCATTCACTTAAAGACGAATTAGACAAACACAAAATGTCAAACAAATCCTACATTTTTTTAACACACCGATGCTTTATAAATGTTATACGTAAAAATAGTTTAGAATCATAAGTATAACAGCGTCACTTCCAACGGGTGACAAATTTACAGATTATTTTTTTAAATAATTGGTATTAAAATGAACTGGTAGCAGAGATTTAATACACTTTACTGTTACACCATGGTTACACCTCATCGATGTAAAATATTACGCGGCCACGGTCGAATTAAAATCAATCAATCAATTACCATCGTAAACTTCCTGCATCGAAGAGAACGTAGACACTAGTAGACAGTGTCTGTACGTAGATTTTTTTGATATAATCTACAAAATATTTTTTTAATTTTCTACTTTATTATTTTGTGGTAAATTAATTTAAGGAACGGGACTTCCATAAGTGTAATTCGGAATAGAATTAAACAATTCCGTAGGGTAGGTAGGTTAACTTAAACTTTCAGAAAATAAAGTTCTTTTCAAAGTCATGTCCAAAAAATTTTTACTATCAAAGTCAGCCTAGTATCTAAAATTTTAAATAAACAAATATTTTCTTTACAAATTTAATTTTATAAGTTTAATAATGTCACATAGAAAACATACACTGCTTAGTTATAGAAATGCAGAAAGAGTCCCGAGTTATCTAAACCATACCAATATCCTATAAACTATAAATATTCATGGTATTTCATGAAAATGGCGTGAAATAAATCCTAAGCAGTTAGAACGCCTATTAAAGAGTGGACATGTTTTAGTCTATCTTATCTGCCGTAACCTAAAGAGGCTTATTAGTAACTTGAGCTAAGGCTATATTTATTGAATAACTTAATTTATACAATAGCTACCTAGATTATGGCCATTACTTCTTTCGTATTTTTAACCGACTTCAAAAAAGGAGGAGGTTTCTCAATTCGACCGTATATTTTTTTTTTTTATGTATGTTCGGGCATAACTTCGTCGTTTATGAACCGATTTTGATAATTCTTTTTTTGTTGGAAAGGAGATATCCCAACTTAGGTACCATGATAAGGAAACCAGGATCTGATGATGGGATCCCAGAGAAATCGAGGGGAACCCTCGAAAATTGTAGTGACGACTAGTGCGTTTTATCACTTTTTCCTTAACTACTATAAAGCACTACTATTTAATGAAGGTCTGGAGTCGATTTGATGATGGAGTCGAAAGACAGTTGAGGGAAATCTTCAACTATTTACAGCAATCACCTGCTGTTTGAGCTTCATTCATTTCTATTGATGAGAACTTTGCACCCATATAAGTTAAAAGTGCCATTACAGGTCTGATGATGGAGCCCATAAATAGTCGAGGGAAATCTTCAACTATTTACAGCAATCACCTGCTGTTTGAGCTTCATTCATTTCTATTGATGAGAACTTTGCACCCATATGAGTTAAAAGTGCCATTACAGGTCTGATGATGGAGCCCATAAATAGTCGAGGGAAATCTTCAACTATTTACAGCAATCACCTGCTGTTTGAGCTTCATTCATTTCTATTGATGAGAACTTTGCACCCATATGAGTTAAAAGTGCCATTACAGGTCTGATGATGGAGCCCATAAATAGTCGAGGGAAATCTTCAACTATTTACAGCAATCACCTGCTGTTTGAGCTTCATTCATTTCTATTGATGAGAACTTTGCACCCATATGAGTTAAAAGTGCCATTACAGGTCTGATGATGGAGCCCATAAATAGTCGAGGGAATTCCTCAATAATTTACAGCAGTTACTTTTTGTTGTTTGACGACCGCTTTGATATAATGGTGCATGTGCCGTGTCGGCGGCGCCTAAACACCGACGGTCGCGGGTTTGATTCGCGCTCGGAGTGTATATTTATGTTTATACAAATATTTATTTTCGGTCTGTAGGTTTCGGTTCGGTCCCGGAGAACATGCTAGGCTGTCAGTCCCGGTTGTATATCACGAACACCTAATAGCGATCTTTACTCATATATAGTAGGTACTTATGACGACGCGTTAGCGCAGCGGTCGCAGCACTGGCTGTTGCGCTGGCGGTCGCGGGTTCGATCCCCGCTCACGACGGACATTTGTATTGGCCATATAGATGTTTTTCGTGGTCTGGGCGTTTGTGTTTGTGTGTTGTGTATCTTTCCGGACTCCCGACACAGGAGAAAACCCTACTGAGGGCCATTGAGTGTGAAGCGTTTATTCATTGTTTATTATAGTAAGGAATATATCCGCCAAACCACAGTAGAGCAGCGTGGTGGATTAAGCTCTGATCCTTCTCTTACATGAAGAAAGAGGCCTATGCCCAGGAGTAGGATATTACAGGCTGAAGCGTTTTATTTTGTTGGGCTTACTTAATACTGCCGAGAAGCATCCTAATTAGGTCTACACATCACTAAAAATTGTAAAATAAAATAATTTTTAACAAAAAAAAAACCGACTTCAAACAGGAAACTAAAAAGTAACAAATAAATTTACTTACCACAAAGTAATTCTTATTTTGATTTAGTTAATCAGAAATTATAAAATAAATATTTTATAATTTCTGATTAACTAAATCAAAATAAGAATTACTTTGTGCTAAGTAAATTTATTTGTTACTTTTTAGTTTCCTGTTTGAAGTCGGTTTTTTTTTGTTAAAAATTATTTTATTGATATTCGGAAATACACATAGCATTTTTAGTCTTTATTCTGGAAAATGCATCATATATAATTTTTTGACGCCTTTTTCGGTGAAAAACAGAAAAAACCTTTGTCACTGCCACACATAAATGGTAGTCTTGCGCCATTGCAGTCCCTCCGTGCGAAATTTCATGCAAACCTATTCAGCTGTTCTAACGTATATACAAGCATTTATGCAACTTAACTTCTGAATTTACAGAACATTACATTTCAAGTTTATTGTTGTTATCAATAGTTTAGCACGACTAAAGAGTGTCCCGCTGAGTCCCGATTCCAGCTGCTCTATTTGGGAGAATGTTCCGCTTTCGTTGGAACGCAAAGTAAACGTTTCCCGCTCTTATTTGCAATTTAAAAGCGAATATGGAAATGGATATTAGGTATTATGGCCAGATACAATACAGTACAATTTTATTTTGTAGTTTGTTAATAACGTTTACAACATATTTTTAATTTAATTTATTCATTATTTTGAAGCGATTTGAGGATATCTTAATGTCGTATTCTCTTTACAAATTGTGATGCAATAACTTTTGTAAGTTCAAAAAAATCGCCTCGTCATCGTTCAGAAAAATCAAGTTCGCGCCAGACATTCCGGTTTTCCGCAATCCTTATCCAGCCTACATCGGCAATCTAACGTAGATCGTCGGTCCAACGGGCCGGAGGACGTCCCAGACTGCGCTTGCCAAGACGACCAAATATAAATATTTACCGCATTTTCTACTTACCTGCTAAAGGCATCTGATATTTGATGAAATACGGCTCCCCTATAAAGTATATTTCAAAGGCGACATAACGCTAGTTAAACTTAACCCACAACATAACGCAATTTCCGTTAAATATATACGAATCGGAACGGCTATTTACAATTATTCCAACAATAACAAACTCCGGCACCTAGTTACCGAGTTAAATAACACTTTGCCGCTAAGTGGAAACACTAGTGCTGCACGACGAATGTCGATAGAAACGTATAATTTTATTTTGATATATTTTATGACTGTTATTGACAACGTTTTAGCGGCCTCGTAATAAGCTCGATATCTCGCGTTTAAAGTAATTATTACGTTTCACTTCCACTCGATATTGAGTTTAGTTTGTGATCGCAGTTTGAACGGTACTCTCATTTGCGGCCATGGCATTATTATTGGATATTGGCACAAGGCGGTGAGATTTGTACCGTACCCCGTTTTAATATTTGAAGATGTAGTGAGTTGATAGTAAACTAGCTGTTGTCTCGTCCGTTAAACTTTTAACTTTAATGGCCGATAATCTTACCTATCGCGTGATCTTTGTGCTATAAAAAAAAATTAAGATCTTTACTTACCGTAAGATTATAAAGATTTGAGGTATGTCAAACATTCTTGAGCTAAGTTTGATTGACATTGTGTTAAAATTGCTATTGTATTTAAAAAGTTAAGTTATAGACGACTGCGTCTTTAGCTTTCTTACAAATCGCTACGGGTAAACAAAAAAAATGGCGTTGGCGCAGCGGTTACAGCGCTGGATTGCGATTGGCTGTTGCGCGGGCGGTTGTGGGTTCGATTCCCGCACACGACAACATTTGTATTGGCCATACAGATGTTTGCTGTGGTCTGGGTGTTTGTGCAGTCCTTGTGGGTCTCCCCACCGTGCCTCGGAGAGCACGTTAAGCCGTCGGTCCCGGTTGTTATCATATACACCTGATAGCGATCGTTACTCATAGTAGGGAATATATCTGCCAACCCGCATTGGAGCAGCGTGGTGGATTAAGCTCCGATCCTTCTCCTACATGGGGAAGAGGCCTATGCCCCAACGGTGGGATATTACAGGCTGAATCGTGAAACAAAAAAATAAAAGGTTACCTATGTCCTTTTCGATGGCTATGCTACGTACATGAGAAGAAAATAAAAGTGAAAAAACATGTAAAAAACCGGTCAAGTGCGAGTCGGACTCGCGCACCGAGGGTTCCGTACAAACCTGCAGGTATATAAGTAAAAGTTATGGTATTTTGCTGCTAAATGAAATCCGTAACATTACAATATGGAAAGTTGGAGGAGCATAAATTTAAGACAAAGGTATCTTTATCTTTTCATTAATCCTTTAATTTATATAAAATAAAATAAATAAATAAAATAAAAATCGCCTTTATTTCTATTACTATTAAAATTTCAATTAATACTAGCGTAAGTATTTTTAGTTTAAACATATGTATGTATATTAACCTATGTATATATTTATTCTATACTCGTATAATTAACTCGTCTACATGTTTATAACATCACTTAATTAATATTGGTAATAGTAATAGTCGCCTCTGCGGCGTAGGCCTCTCCTGAACATTTCCATGTATCCCTTTCCCGTGCTTTCTGTATACACAGCGGTCCACATAATTATCTGGTTGAAGATATCTCTCCACCTTTTAATTGGTCTCCCTTTTTTCCTTGACCTGTCTCTTGGTAGGAAAGTTCTTTTATCGAAGTTATTTATTTACAAATTTTTTAGTCAATATTTAGAAATCTGGTTCAAAAATACTTTATTACTATTAAGTATTAAATTTGAACCATATTATAATAGTAGATATTTATTTATTATTTATTTAAATAGTCCCACAGATGATGTAACATTTATTTTGTAATTTAATTCGAGCCTTTTTGACCTTTGTACCTGTTTTCAAGTTTGTATAAAACATGTTTTCCTAAATTTATTTTTATTATTGTCTGCTATTGTTTAAACATATATATTTTTTATTGTCTAGAATTCTCATTACAGTGTTAATATTACTTGATTTCATTAATCATTTCAATACTGTTGATTTTGACTTACTACTAGCTATACTTGGTTCTCTTAACATATCTCCTAAGGTGTCTGACTGGTTTCATAGTTACTTGCATGGTCGTCGGCTACGAATACATATTGAAGAACTTTCTTCATTCTGGTCTAGAATCAACGCTGGCGTTAAAGATAAATATATAATATGTACCTCTTCGCTTAAATGATAGCCTAACTTTGAAGATACCTTCACATTCGTCTTCCTTTTATTCTAAATCTTTCACTATTGAAGCTTATCGTCTTTGGAACTTATTGCCACTGTCTAACGCGCTCAATCTTTAATGACATTTGAAAAACTTGTTAAGGAAATGTACTTATCATATTAAATTATGTTAAGCAACTTTATTTTATTATTTATTATTTTTCATGAAGTTACGTTATGTTGTTATGTCATTCGTCTTAATCTATCAATTTACTTATAGTGTATATACGTATGTATGTATGTATTTATATATTTGTGTATACATATGAGTAAACTTATATGTACATATGTGTCATTAAATATAGCATCTATTGTTATATAGTTATTTATTTATATCTGATTTTTATTTTATATTGTTCCTTTTTTTACAAAATTTTGCGCCCTTCCCCTAGTTTATATGCAAGTCCTCTGCCCAAAGGTTGCCTGGAAGAGATCGCTGTGTTAGCGATAAGGCCGCCTGTTGCAATTGATGCAAGTTTATTGTTATAAATTCTATGTATTGTTCTTTTGTGTATTGGTGTGCAAAAAGAGTTAGTAAATAAATATTACTTTGCGAAGTTTTATAATTGAAAAACAAAGCAGAAATAAACAACATTACACATACTATTTCTGTGGTTGCGATGTAACTATACATTTAAGGTTTTCGTAATTTTTCCTGTATCTGTGCTATAAGACGTTGCTTCATACCTGAAGATTTTAGGTCGACGGGAAGTATTCTTTAGATTTTTATTCCCTTGTCAGTTGTTTGCTAGTTTCAATATATGCGGTTTAAATTGCTGTTTCTTTTGATATCGTGGGCATAGAAGTTTGATTTTGTTACAGCTTAAAGTTATTATAGACGTGAGTATTTGATATGAATTTCAATTTAATACTTTTACGCGTTCAAGAGAAAAGTGGTATTAAGTGTAAAATTATTAAAATATTTTTTTTATATGTAGTAACAAAAAATTTACACTTTTCCCTATTTTTCCTGTATCTGTGCTACAAAACGTTGCTTTGTACCAAATTTCAAGATTCTGACTTCACGGGAAGTACCCTGTAGGTTTTGATTCCTTTGCGACTATTTTCGATGAAAATATGCGGCTTAAATTGGTTTTTCTTTTGATATCGTTGACATAGAAGTTTGATTTTGTTACAGCTTAAAGGTATTATAGACCTGAGTATTTGATATGAATTTTAATTTGATACTTTTACGCGTTCACGAGAAAAGTGGTATTAAGTGTAAAATTATTAAAATATTTTTTTATATGTAGTAACTAAAAATTTACACTTTTCGCAATTTTTCCTGTATCTGTGCTATAAGACGTTGCTTTGTACCAAATTTCAAGATTCTGACTTCACGGGAAGTACCCTGTAGGTTTTGATTCCTTTGGGACTATTTTCGATGAAAATATGTGGCTTAACTTGGTTTTTCTTTTGATACCGTTGACATAGAAGTTTGATTTTGTTACAGCTTAAAGGTATTATAGACTTGAGTATTTGATATAAATTTCAATTTAATACTTTTACGCGTTTATGAGAAAAGTGGTATTAAGTGTAAAATTATTAAAATATTTTTTTTTATATGTAGTAACTAAAAATTTACACTTTTCGTAATTTTTTCTGTATATGTGCTATAAGACGTTACTTCGTACCAAATTTCAAGATTCTTAGTTCACGAGAAGTACCCTGTAGGTTTTGATTCCCTTGAGAGTGTCGAAAATTTGCAGCATAAACGGCTGTATCTTTTGATTGCCTTGGCTTAGAAGTTTCATTTTTTCACAGCTTTAAGAGGCAGCAGATCTGAGTATTTAATATAAATTTCAGCTTGATGCCTCCACGCGTTTCTGAGAAAAAGGGTCTTGACAGACAGACGGACAACAAAGTGATCCTATAAGGGTTCCGTTTTTACCTTTTGAGGTACGGAACCCTAAAAAAGGATATTTTTATAGTATTAATAAGGATTATAGTGTTTATTGATTCTAAATCTAGAAGCTCGTTCTAAATGTAATAAAAACATGTAAAAATGTAATAAAAACGAGTTTGCTCGACTGAAGTTAAACTTCATTAGCAATAGGCCTGAACTGTGTCTTATACAATATACAAAACGTAACGACTATAAGAGAAAGATAGTAAGAAAATGTGTCCTCGCACCTCCCTTACTTGCTCCGTTCGCCTCGCCCGATCACACTTTTCGTTACGCTCTCGTCACAAATTCACCAGCTTACTCCCCAAGTCAAGCGTGTCTAAAGAAGTTTTACTTCAATAAAAAATTTCTATATTACCGACTACAAAAATGAAACAGTCAAAATGAAACTAATTACCAAATTACATCTCCAAATTGCCCCGTCTGTAATGTTGTTGAGGACTTCTACCACATATTGATGGAATGTGCCCGGAACAAGGATATCAGAGATAGATGTTCTATTATTAATGAGTTGGGAAGATGTAATAGTATTCTGGCTGACCCACTCTCAGATTTGGCCCGAATGTTATATAAGTTAGTGGATAAGCGAACTTAGTTAAGTATATGTAATAATTAATCTTAGTCTCCTAACCAGGGCGACATAATCGCTCTTGCGACAAAGCCCTTAAATTTGATTAAAAAAAAAAAAAAAAAAAAAAAACTAATTACCACATTTTAAGTAACTGATTCGAGTAATGTATGCGTTTCCTTTTACTTATTATTAATTTGCCCTACTAATGCAGCACTAGCAGCAGTTAAGTCGTAACGCATTTAAATAATATTCAATATTTATACAAACCATGACGTAAGCTTCAGTCCCGCGATTGATTTGTCGACGTTTCTCGGTACAACACTATTTGTTTACAAAGAGCGTTTCGCAAATATGGTATTTATTTTAAATCGATTCTCAGTACGGTACTCCATTCAATAACCTAAGCTGTTATTGTTATTGTTATAAGTTTTAAACCTATAAAAATAATCAAGTTTTCTACATCTGTGTGTTTTGTAAATGTATGTAAAAAGTGATGAGATGTGTGTAAGATGTTTTGTACATGTGTGTAAGAAATAAAAATGATTTTATGGAATTGAAAACATAAATCGATAGAAAAATAATATCTTTTCGTAGTAAGTACACTTCAAAACACTGTAAACCGACTTTTACTACGACATCGAATTATTAAAAGCTTAAATTCCATACTAGAATGTTAAATAAATTCCTTTAAGCCCGTGAGCTACTTCAAAGCTATTCTAAATTTGATAAAATATGTCTTAATTTGGTATTCCTGTTTTCTCTCTTAAGTGAACTATAATAAAGTCATACAGTTGACGTCCGTCCGTCCGTCTGTGTTGTAAAAATTAATATTTATTAAACGCGTCCAGTGTCATTATAGGGATTATCTCGAGGTAAGGGCTGTGAAAAATAAATTAACTATAGTGTACAAGTAAAGGTGAGATTTAGAAAAGTGTAGTTTAATGTTATATTTTAAGATTTATTACGTAGATATTTAAAAAGAATGACAGTTAAGTTGCTAAACCGTTATTTTAAGCAGAACTAACTTTCCGAATCGGTGTTTTCTTCAAATTAACGATAATTAACATGCCTGCTTGACATTACAAAATTTGTATTTTGATTTTTTAAATAAGTTATTAAAATATATATTAGCTCTAAACAAGTTCAAGTTACATTAAATAATAATACTATCACTACCCCGCAGCCCTGCTCAAGCGAGATCTACAAAGGTGACAAGTTCACAGTTTTAAATTATACCTTCAAACACATCTGATAACCAAGCGACAAAGAGACGCCCGAACATAAATAACGGAAAAATTATATGTATCCATAGAGATCCTTATTTATTAAGATGTTACTGACGATACAGGAAATTTATGAAACGACCCCGCCGCCATTAGATAGATAATGTGCGTCGATAAAATTCTATCGATATGATCCTGAGACAACACTAAGCTACGGTAGGCGTTGTAGTAATCTGATGCTTTTTCATATGTTCCTGTACTGTAGTTAGTTCTGTTAGTACTTGTTGTAAATTAGATTGATATTTTTTATACTATTTTTGTAGAATACATTTTTTTGACAAAATATATTAAGTATTGTTAATTGTTTCGTTAGCAAAAAATGGCAAAAAAATATATATTAGAAGATTTACTTCCAAAAAGAATCAAAAATATCTTCCATAAACAGTTTTAGGATTTTATTTAGGCTATCATAAATCCATAGGTGTAGGTGCTATATGGGGCACATTGACAGAATGTTATTTGTACATAACTAACTGTTGACTTATATGGATTCAAATGTAACAAAACAATCTCAAAATAAGCTGTTGCTGTCCCAAATACAGATAATAAATACATAATTAATAGACACTTAACTCATATAATTAAATAAATAAATAATACACTTAAACGCTTCTTAAAAATTTTGTACTACAATTTTGATTAGTTAAAAACATCTTTTTATAATAATATTAATAATTATGTATTATTAAGTCATTAGTATTCAAATGAGAAAAACAAATTGTCTTGTGCCCGTACTCCGTAGCATTCCGTAGATTCTTAAAATCAAGATTCTAAACAAAATACTTACAAATGTTGAAATAAGGCGTTGTTCCATTCAACAATTGCGCTATATCTCTTCTGTATAGTTTATTCACCTTTTTATCGCTTTCTAGTCAGTTAGTCAGTCAATCATTTTTAGGTATAAACAAACTGACCTAGTCTTAATCTTAAGTAGGTACATATGTATAACATTTTAACACAATTTTTCTTTTAAACAAATAATTTTTAAACAATTAAATACTGCATCTTCATAATATTACTATAATTTAAAAAATAACAAAACAAATTATGTACAACCTAGCTATAGTCGTACTAAGGTGGAAAACACTCCGTAAACACATTAAAGATTCAAAATTCACGACTAAGATAGGTAACTAGAAACGACTAAAACTGGTCTAGACCCTTTAGTGCTAGGCTATCGCGAAAGCACTAAACAGCTTCCTTGATTTAAGAGATGGAATCAGTCATTTTCAATATAACAGTGTGTCGGCCCGTTGGATAAATTGATTTACTTAACCGATTCAGTGCGATGGTAGATTTATCAAACTTTAGTGCCTGGCGGCGATCAAATTTTTCGTGTCGCCTCTGAGGCTTCTAGCGCCAGGGACTTTGATGAATCCTCTCGGGCGTCATCCGCCATGAAGTGTAACTTTACGCTTTTTCATCGGTTTCCCCTTGTTTTTCCCATAGTCGCAACCCAACACCGAACGGGAGCGGTTTAATAGTTCGTTTCAAGTGTTTAAAAGTGACTATATACTTGTATAAACCGAGATAGAAAGTAAGAGACTTATTTTATCAGGTGTCGTAAACCTTTTGTTACATGTTTGGCTCGATTGACTGATCAATTAGTGTTATTTTATTGAAGAATGGGATATTACCGTTTATAGGTCCTAAAATGCTCATACACCTATTTTGTAGTAGTATTTCATAAAAAAATAATAATTGTATTATAGCTTTCGAATAGAATATCTATTTCTAACAAATCAATTCAATCGAAAAGAAAACTACAGGTATATAATTAAATACGAATTTATTTATTTGGATAAAAACATTCACTTGGCCTATTTGTTCTATTTACATTTATTATGAACTAGTTGCCCGGACAGACTTCGTTCTGTCTGTTATGAGTTTTTTTTTGTATAAAAACAAAAAAAAAATAGCCGAATTGGTCGAGCCATTCTCCAGTTATGCTCTTAGCAACATTCATTTTTATTATATACTAGCTTCTGCGCGCGACTTCGTCGGCGTGGACTCCGCTCCTATTGGTCTTAGCGTGATGATACATAGCCTATAGCCTTCCTCGATAAATGGGCTATCTAACACTGGAAGAATTTTTCAAATCGGCCCAGTAGTTCCAGAGATTACCGCGTTCAAATAAACAAACAAACAAACAACCAAACAAACAAACCCTTCAGCTCTAGCTTCTGCGCGCGACTTCGTCGGCGTGGACTCCGGTCCTATTGGTCTTAGCGTGATGATACATAGCCTATAGCCTTCCTCGATAAATGGGCTATCTAACACTGGAAGAATTTTTCAAATCGGCCCAGTAGTTCCAGAGATTACCGCGTTCAAACAAACAACCAAACAAACCAACTCTTCAGCTTTATATATTAGTATAGATATATAACGTCATCTATGGCGTTACGACAACGACGCGTACGCACCGAAAATTGAAAGGTGCGCAGAATAGGTTGTGCACAAAACGTAACGATGGTCCTTCGTTCAATACATTTTACACCTCATATTTTTTTCATACCGGGGGCCTTATATGAAAAGCGATTCTTAAGGAGTAAACTCCAATAAAAGAATATTTGAAAGAAAGAAAGAAAGAAAAATATATTTATTGTTCACAATATTAAAAATCAAAACAAAACATATGCGGTTTAACAGAGTTTGCGAACAAAACGGCAGCCACTCAGCATTTGTCACACCATTGCGACAATGGTGAGACGCTGATTTTCAGTGACTCCTTATTATCACTCGTTTGGAGCAACAACACTGACAGCACCCAACCAAACACACACTAACACAAATAATAGTTCACCTAACCTAATAACTTGAGCTCCACGAGTACACTGCACATAATTTTATCGGAAAAACATAAACATCAACAACTATCTACACTGACAAGTGAGATATTCTTCATACTTATACCCACAAATACAAATATGCATAGCATACACATACAAATACAAACATACATATATATAGGTACACACCCAAAATACATATTCTATAGATACACACATACATACGCATACATATATACTTATCGAATATTTTAACAAAATATCATATTATTACATTCCGCAGCGAGAATGGGGAAGAGCAAACAGGATAGATTAAAATTTTATCTAAAACCCTCTGGTTTCCATCTAAGACTGGCTGCAAAACTCTGCTACTAAAAGTAATTTATATTTTCTCTTAAAACTAGTGACTGTCAGCGCTTCCAGTAATGGGGGAGGTATGTTATTCCAGCACTTACTTGCGCTGTACTTGAAACTGCCCCTAAAAGCTGCGGTGTAAAATCTAGGCAGACAGAGCTTCCGAAGGTGTGACCTGGTTCTATGCTGTGTATTTCCCTCTCCCATCCACGATAGCCTGTCGTAGAGATATAGCGGATACTTATGCTTGATCACATCGAATAGTAAGCAAGCAAGGTGCAGACGCCTACGATTATTAATAAATTTATTAATTTATTTCATACATTCACTACACTTAGTTACTTGTACATTAAATTCTTAGTAAAATAATATTTCATAATGGAATAAATAAAAATTTCCAATGTAGTTTCACTCGTAATCTGAATCAAATTCATCAGTCACTATCCTCATTTCATTTTTTTAAAAGCGACTGGCAGTTACAGAAACATTTCATAGCTGTAAAAAAAAATTTACATCTTTTTTTTTGTAAAGGTTTACAACTTTTGATGTATGCGTTTTCATGCAATATCCCGATGCTAGCAGTGTATTCGTAATCTGCGTGACAGATAAAGACACTTTTGTTTACGGATGACCACTGAAAAATGATGTTTTATCAGAGTTTTTCACGAAAACATTTAGGATCCTCTCGGGCTTCACACGCCATACACAAAAGATTCCCATGAATCCCCTGCGGCTTCTGCCGCACTGGAATAAAGTTTTTTTTTTTACATAATTTTTCTTTTGAAAAGGTTTACAACTTCTGATGTATATTTTTTCATGGAACATCCCAATGCTAACAGTGTATTCGTAATCTGCGTGACAAATAAAGACACTTTCGTTTACGGATGACCACTGAAAAATGATGTTTTATCAGAGTTTTTCACGAAAACATTTAGGATCCTCTCAGGCTTCACACGTGTTAAGTACGGAACCGTACCCTCTACCATACGGTACCCTAAGTTAATAATGCCGAGCAAGCATTTTTCACTAAACAAGGAAAGTCGATGCAGCCCATGTCGCAACATCCGACCAGCAACGTGCCGCCGACGCAGCGATTTCATCATAGCGTTATTTTAATTTCTTTATTAATATTTTAAATAATTTTGTCATTCCTAATTCTAACATCGAATAGGTTTCACCTCTAATAGTTTGTAATTTTATTATAAGTAATTAAAGTAATTTCTAAGTAATTCTGGTTTTTTTTGGATCCTTCGGCTGCAGTAAACGTAATTGGCGCAGTCGGTAGGATACTCGCGGGCTGGTTCGCGAGCATTAGAATTATCTCAAATCGATATTTGCGTTCGCGAGTCGCCTGGGAGGCTGTCAAGTCACCGCTACGAGTATCCAGAATCTACGGAGCTGCCAAGCTGAGTGGAGAATCCAAGCATCGATTCACCGAGAAGAGCCAGAGATGAAATACATGTGAGTTACACCTGAATCTTTCTCGTGTTGCTTCCTTTTGTCCTAAGTTATTTTATCCTCAAGATTTTTCATCACGAAAAGCCTTGTCCCCGGGAACCTGCATCGCGTCAGGCTCGCCGTTATATATTAGATAGTCATAGAAATATAGATAGTAATTTAGATTCTAATTTAAATAATTCATTTAATTTAAACATGTCACACGACCCCGACGTAATTTTTAAGGCCTTACGCCTGGTGCCTGAATTCGATGGTAACCCGAATATATTAACTAGATTTATAAATATATGTGATCAAATAGTTTTACAATATGCGAGTGCCGAGCCAGGTAGTGAGTTAAGTAATTTGTGCCTCTTAAACGGTATATTAAATAAAATAACAGGGTCCGCCGCCTCAACTATTAATTCAAACGGCATCCCTGACACTTGGACTGGAATAAGATCAGCATTAATTAATAATTTTTCGGATCAGAGAGACGAAACGGCTTTGTACAATGACCTCTCCTTAGCTACACAGGGTAATAAATCCCCTCAGGAATTTTATGATCAATGTCAAACCTTGTTCAGCACCATAATGACATACGTAACATTACATGAGACTTTACAGACGACAATTGAAGCTAAGCGGACACTTTATAAAAAAGTTACAATGCAGGCTTTCGTACGAGGGTTAAAAGAACCTCTAGGTTCACGTATTCGTTGCATGCGTCCGGAAACTATTGAAAAGGCTTTAGAATATGTTCAAGAAGAATTAAATATAATGTATTTACAGCAGCGTTATGATCCTCCTAAAAATAATACTCAAAATACGTCTAAAGCTACGTCGCATAATATAGTATTAAATACGCCCAGCGCTATGCGACCCGTACCTAACTGGCCCATTCCAGTTGAACCGCGTTATTACCAGCCGCAACCACAAGGTTTTAGATTTAACTCTCCTAACGCACAGCCCCAAGCTTTTAAATTCAACAGTCAACAAAATCGTTTCCCTAGTCGAACCCAGCAAATGCTTCGCGCACCGCCACCGAATTACAACCCCCAGAGTAATGTGTTTCGTTTACCGCCCCGACCAAATCCCCAACAAAATTTTAATGTGAAACCAATGAGTGGAGTTCAACATTATACCCCCAAGCCTATGATTTCAGGTCATGATTGGCGTAAATCCGGTAACCCACCACCAACTAATTATTTTAAATCACGCGAGGTCAATCTAAATGAATTTTATTCGCCTGATTATCCATACTATACTGACTATCCAGACTACGACTATTATACAGACCCGAACGACTACTTTAACCCCTATGATTATACTGCCAACCCGACTTACTGTAACGATAGTTATGACAACGAAATAGTAAGTGAATTAGAAACTCAACCAGGCCCTAGCTGTGAAACCCAGCCTCAGGATTTTCAATTAGACAAGAAATTAAAAGAGCAAGGATAGACGTTAATTTACAGACTCAAAGACAGTTACCTTATATCGAAATCTCACAGCCACCCTTAAAGTTTTTGATAGATACAGGTGCTAATCAGTCATTTATTAGCCCCGAGGCCGTACAAAATTTTTATCCTAATTATCCTTTAAACTATGACCCTTTCGAAGTAACAAACGTACATGGTATTAGTAGAAATGATTATTCCGTAACATTGCCTTGTTTTAACGAATTTAATGAAGATAATAATATTAAGTTATTCGTTTATCGTTTTCACGACTATTTCGATGGTTTAATAGGATTAGATTTATTATCCGAATGGCAAGCAAAAATAGATTTAAAAGATTTTAAATTAATTACACGAAATTCAACAAACTTTATTAAGGTATACAACTCCCGTAATATTAATTTATATGAAGATATTATCCCAGGTAGAAGTTCAAAATTAGTAAAAATTCCCATTAACGCCCCGGATGGCGAAGTTTTTATTAACGAACAGGTTTTTTGTAATTGTATAATCCACGAATGCCTTACAACCGTTACCGGTAGTCGCGGATACGTAGAAATAGAAAATCCTTCCCCTAACGACGTCATATTTTCTTTAGATCAGCCCGCTTACGCCGAGGTATTCAATTTTAATTGTGAACCCGAAAAAAAATTGAACCGAGTAAACGAGGTATTGTCGCGATTACGTACCGACCATCTTAATGAAGAAGAGAAGGCTAACTTATTAACACTTTGTACTCGTTATTCGGATGTATTCTATATAGACGGAGAGCCATTAACTTTTACTAACAAAATTAAACATCGCATAAGAACAAAGGACGAAGTTCCTGTGTATACTAAAAGCTATCGGTATCCGTTTATTCACCGACAGGAGGTTAGGGATCAGATCTCAAAAATGCTTCAACAAGGAATAATTAGGCCCTCAGACTCTGCGTGGAGTTCACCTATATGGGTAGTACCGAAAAAAATAGACGCATCCGGCAAACAAAAATGGCGTCTTGTAGTAGATTTTCGTAAACTCAATGAAAAAACCATAGATGATAAGTATCCGATACCGAATATTAACGATGTCCTTGACAAGTTAGGCAAATGTCAATATTTCACAACCCTAGATCTTGCTAGCGGATTCTATCAGGTCGAAATGGACCCTCAAGATATTTCAAAAACAGCATTTAATGTAGAGCACGGTCATTTTGAGTTTCTTAGAATGCCAATGGGTTTAAAAAATTCACCATCGACGTTTCAAAGAGTCATGGACAATGTACTTAAAGGTCTTCAAAATAACATATGTCTAGTATATTTAGATGATATAATAGTCTATAGTACATCCCTTCAGGAACACATGGAAAACCTCGAAAAAGTTTTCCAACGACTTAAAGAATCCAATTTTAAAATACAGATGGATAAGTCCGAATTTTTAAAACTCGAGACCGCCTATCTCGGACATATTATTAGCGGAGAAGGTGTTAAACCTAATCCTGATAAGATATTAGCTATAGAAAAATACCCCATACCTAGTACACCCAAAGAAATAAAGCAATTCTTAGGTCTACTTGGTTATTACAGGAAATTTATCCCTGACTTTGCACGTATCACAAAACCCCTCACATTTTGTTTAAAAAAAGGTAGTAAGGTAGTCCATAGTCCAGAATTTATAGAAGCTTTTAATAAGTGTAAGACTCTTTTAATTAACGACCCCATCCTTCAATATCCTGACTTTAACAAAGAATTCAATCTCACCACAGACGCTTCAAATGTAGCCATTGGAGCAGTTTTATCTCAGGGACCCATAGGTTCTGACAAGCCTGTTTGTTACGCGTCTCGTACATTAAATGATAGCGAACTTAACTATAGCACAATAGAAAAAGAATTATTAGCAATAGTATGGGCAACGAAATATTTTAGACCTTATTTATTTGGTCGAAAATTTAAAATAGTTACTGACCACAGACCTTTACAATGGATGATGAACCTGAAAGAACCTAATTCACGACTAACAAGATGGCGACTTCGACTGAGCGAATATGACTTTACGGTTATATATAAGAAAGGTAAATTTAATACCAACGCAGACGCACTTTCTCGTGTTCAAATTCATATCAGCGAAACTGACGAAATTAGATCGGTAATGGACAGCATTAGAGAACTTGAGTTAATGATTAATAACCCGTCCAAAGCACCCCCATCTCAACAGGTAATGGACAGCAGTAGAGAGATTGAGTCAATGATTAATAACCCATCCGAATCACCCCCACCTCAACAAATAAATTCCTCGACTGACACCGTACACACTAGTAATGAACAACCTATATTAGAAGTCCCGATCACTGATTTTCCACTTAACAAGTTCCACAGACAAATTTACTTTACTGTAGTTAATGACGTAAAACGACGACCAATTATAACCAAGCCTTTTGAAAATCATACGCGGATAGCTATTCAGTTATCGAAATCTAATTTAGAAAACGACGTTGTCAATTCTATTAATGAATACGTTAACCCGAAAGTTAAAACAGCTATTTTAATAAATCCTCCCTTAGAAATGTATTCGATAATACCAATTTTACAGGAAAAATTTAAAAGCTCCTCTCTTAACCTTGTATTAAGTAAGATTGAATTAGAAAACGTTAGAAATTATCTTCAACAACAAGATATTATCCAGAATTATCACAACGGTAAAACAAACCACCGTGGCATTAACGAATGTTACCTCGCTCTGTCTAGGAAATATTATTGGCCGAAAATGAAAGATCAGATCACTAAATATATTAACGAATGTACTATTTGCGGTCAAAGTAAATACGACAGAAATCCCATTAGACCTCAATTTAATATAGTACCCCCAGCCACTAAGCCATTTGAAATCGTTCACATGGACCTCTTTACAGTCCAAAACGAGAAATATGTCACATTCATTGATGTTTTTACTAAATATGGACAAGCGTATCATTTACGAGATGGAACCGCCGTTAGTATCTTACAAGCATTATTACTTTTCAGTACTCACCACGGAATACCGTTAACTATAATTACTGATAACGGTACGGAATTTACTAATCAACTTTTTTCAGAGTTTATTCGTCTACACAAGATAATCCATCATAAAACCTTACCTCATAGTCCTAACGATAACGGTAACATTGAGCGATTTCATTCGACCCTGTTAGAACATATAAGAATTCTTAAGTTACAGCATAAAGATGAGCCAGTAATTAGATTAATGCCATACGCTATTATAGCATACAACAGTTCTATCCACAGTTTTACAAAGTGTAGACCTTTCGACTTATTGAACGGACACTTCGATCCTAGAGACCCCGTTGATATAGATTTTACCGAACACCTTTTGCAACAATACGCGATAAATCATAAAAAACAAATGAAGCAGGTTTATGAAATAATTAATGAGTTCTCACTGAGCAATAGAACAGCCTTAATTGAAAATAGAAATAAATCTCGTGAACCAGAAGTAGAATATGTTCCAGGACAACAAGTTTTTATTAATAACCCCTTTGCTTCTCGTCAGAAAACTGCACCTCGCTACACACAAGACAAAGTCTTAGCTGATTTACCAATCCACATATACACTTCGAAAAAACGAGGCCCCGTAGCTAAATCGCGTTTAAAACGTGTACTTAAAAATAACCAATTGTTACAGGATTCTGCTATTGCTGACAATACACGTGACGTATCCTCAAACCGTAAGACTTGAAAGCTTAGCTGACAGACGTGGACTTTTACCCTACAAATTGAGACATATCAGACTAATATGACATTATCATTCCATTATACAGTATGTAAAATTAACTGACATTGAAGATGAAATATATTCTGTACAGACACAACTTAACATATTTAAGACTAGACTGAACAATGAAACTTACATTCTTTACGAGTACCAAATTAACTATTATCTTACAAACAAGCTTAACAAGGTATTAAGTCAAGTTTAATCCTTAGAAGTTATAAGAATTATAAGAGGTCTTGTAGATAGCCTTGGATCATTAGTAAAAAAGTGTTACTGGTAACTTAAACTTCAAATGTTGCAAAATAAAAAGAATAAATTTATTTCGGAATTCAATAGTCACATTAGTCTTAGTAAAGAATGGATATTAGGTACAACATAAAGGTATTTTAGATCAGTTAATTATAAATTAATAAAAAAAATGATACATTATAATTTCTTTTAGAAGTAAATAGTCGTAGGGATAACAGTTAAGTCCAGTCGGCACAGCTTGCCCAGTTATTATTAGGAATTATAAGTACTGTAGAGGATTAGTATTGCTGTAGAGGATTTAGTGCTAGAAATAGTTAAGTTAGAAAATATTATGACTTAATAAAATCAAGTTCCTCCTATAATGATAGAACAATAGTTATAGTTTACTTTCCTATTATGTCTTTAGACAGATATAACTTGTACAGACTATCTACCGTTTCAAATGAAAAGCAACTAGCCCTTATTCCTCCCTTTCCTTATATAGCAACTAATGAGAAAGCATTCGTGTACATAGAGGCTGAATGCCCGAAGTACAGCACAATATTATATCTCTGTGACCAGAAAATAAGTCATCAAACTCGTACAAAACCAGACTGCATTCAAGAGCTTATTGCTGACAACATCTAAAGGAAACCTACTACTTCACAATAGATAAACTGAATAATCTTGACAGCATTCATTATAAAATCCTACCAGAAACAGATTGAGATTACAGATATGGATTGATAAGATACAACCAATTGTTTTATACCATACAACGATACCATTCTACATCCTGATATCAGTAATCATCGTTGTATTAATGAGGCGAAAATATAGATCTTAGCCCTTAAGATCAGAAAATTAAGAGAAGCAGCAAAATCCTAAGACACCTGTATATGAAGATGTGGATAAAGACACCAAGAGACGAGATGAACTTCCAGCAACATTTTCTCTGAAGCTGACAAAATAGTTGCTGTTCTGCGGGTGGAGGTGTTAAGTACGGAACCGTACCCTCTACCATACGGTACCCTAAGTTAATAATGCCGAGCAAGCATTTTTCACTAAACAAGGAAAGTCGATGCAGCCCATGTCGCAACATCCGACCAGCAACGTGCCGCCGACGCAGCGATTTCATCATAGCGTTATTTTAATTTCTTTATTAATATTTTAAATAATTTTGTCATTCCTAATTCTAACATCGAATAGGTTTCACCTCTAATAGTTTGTAATTTTATTATAAGTAATTAAAGTAATTTCTAAGTAATTCTGGTTTTTTTTGGATCCTTCGGCTGCAGTAAACGTAATTCACGCCATACACAAAAGATTCCCATGAATCCCCTGCGGCTTCTGCCGCACTGAATCGGTTAATATGGCGGCATTCCTTGGAAACTGGATTAAAATCAATTTAAAGCGTTATATCCTCTTAGATTGTAATTAATATTAATATTGTGAAGTTAGGATTTATGTTTGCACTTGTTAAAGTAAGGAAACAGTTACATGTCTCACCTAGATACCTTATAAAATAGTTAAACTTTTATAAATAGTAAGAGAAAAATAAATTGTTCGACCCGACAGGCGGTATCCCGTCTTTCGATCTTTTACACGCGTCAAGTTTACATAGTCGTTACGATTTCTTAAATATACAAATATTTCTGCGGAATTTCCTAATTATTTCTTTTCTTATGTACCTATTACAAAGTACAATATTATAAAATTTAAAAAAGATGCATGAAATCGATAGTCTTTCTCAAGTTATGGCGTGACCAAGGTTAATAGGACCATTTTCACACACACACAAAAACAAAAAACATTTATAATTATATCTTAGGCAGTCGCACTTTAATCTAGACATTCAAAAGAACGATTGAAGTGCTATGGAATCATTTGATGACAATTTAAAAAATTATAATGACATCGGAGACAAATTGTCTTAACGATGATCGACGGTTAATATTATTGTATAACTAGCTTCTGCGCGCGACTTCGTCGGCGTGGACTCCGCTCCTATTGGTCTTAGCGTGATGATACATAGCCTATAGCCTTCCTCGATAAATGGGCTATCTAACACTGAAAGAATTTTTCAAATCGGCCTAGTAGTTCCAGAGATTACCGCGTTCAAACAAACAAACAAACAAACAAACAAACAAACAAACAAACAACCAAACAAACAAACTCTTCAGCTTTATATATTAGTATAGATTATGTTGATTGAAAATTTTAGACACGCGAAACCATTGAATAATTGTTTTTGCTCGCAAACGAAAAAAAATACCCTTGGATTAACATCGATAAGTAATAGGTACAAATGTCGTTAGTCGTAAAAATATTCAATTAATATGCATTATTACGGATAAGTCAGATCTCGATCATAAGACCACACGATATGCACCACCCAAAAATAGTGAACTTTTTTTAAGTTGGTTAATTGAAATGTCTTAATAACACCAAATAATATGTTTATTATCTACCTAATGTAATAACATTAGGTTGAGTAAAATATATTTAATATAAACTTTAATACACAGTCGTAAATACTTGTATAAAAAATATAATAAACGCAATTGTTTTTCTTCCGCCATTTTCTTTTGTTCCGCCGATGGACAGATAGAATTGAAGAATTATTTTTGTGTGAAGGCTTTTTCCCCTCAAACTATAGCCGCGGCCACAGCTAGGTATTATTAAATTAGGGAGAGTTGAATTCGTCTTTTGTAAGTCTCAGTTATCAATGTCAACATATTTTACTCTACTTAATTAAATCGAACAGATTAAATTAGCCACTGTCAAGAGTTCACGACACTTGACAGTCGGGTGGGGCCCTGGGGCCTGTCGTATGAACTCGTCAGCTGTCCGACATCAATGACAATCCGTCAAGTGGCGAGCCCTTAAACTATGATTGATACTTGCCACTCGACCACTGATCACCACTTACTTGTGATGCTCTGTGATTTGTTTGTAAACATATGACACTGTAGTTAGACTAGCTTAGGTAGCCATTTTGTTTTGTCACTGAAATTGTTAATATAATTTGTTTGTTCTTTAAGTTAATGATCTTGGATAATTGCCAAGTTTTGTCAAGTTATATACGTCGAAAATAATAATTTTGCATTAAAAAAAAAAAAAAAAACATTTATAATTGTGTTCAAGTTTATTATATTTGTTCAAAAGGTTAGAGTATTAGTATTTAGAATACTTTTAAATAAATCATAACTAGGTTATGATTCATAATTATTTTTTGTATTTTTTTTTTTTTTTTTTTTTTTTTTTATTATTTGGTTCACAAATTGAATGAAACAATATAATACCAAAGTTTATGTGTGTAACAATTTGAAAGGCGTACAATGTTCATTCTCATTACAGTGAACACAGCATGCAATTTTGACATGTTCAGCTTAAGCTAATTACAAAAAAAAAAAATAACTAATTACAGAAAAATTAACTAAGTACCGAAAAAATTAACTAATTACCGAAAAAATTAACCAATTACAGAAAAATTATAAACTATTTAACCAAATTAACTAATTACCGAAAAAAAATTAACTAATTACAGAAAAATTATAAACTATTTAACCAAACCATGAATAATATTTTTGGCCGTGGCCAAGGAGCCGTTGAAAATATCAAAGTTTGGACATAAATCATTATAGGATGACAGAATTCTATATAGAACTGAGTGATGTCCAATGTTAGTACGAAAATGTGGTAATTGAAAGCTATACATATTTGACAGACGACTACCAGAACGTGGGACCTTTAAGTAAATTTTATTTAAGAAGTTTGGACAGATCATTAGTCCATGTATAATTTTGTATAAAATCAAAATATCCGCTATTTTTCGACGAGTACTTAAGGGTTTGAGATTATAAAATTTCAGTCTAGAGTCATAAGTTTCTAAATTTTTGCATTTATTGTTAATGTAAGTTAAGTGATAAATAAATCTTTTTTGGACCCGCTCAATTCTTTTGATGTGCACGGCATACCCAGGTGGCATAAGCAGTTGTATATAGGGATAAGAACTTTAGGCTCTTTAAAGATTTTTGTTTGCCTTGATATAAACCCAGATAGTCTAGAGGCTTTTTTAACAATGCTATCTACGTGACTTATAAAGCTTAGACGACTGTCTACTATAACTCCTAAATCTCGAATTTCATTAACTTCGTTTAGATGGGTTCTCATTAATGTGTATATGGCTGTAATGGGTTTTTTCTTACGCGAGAATTTTATGTGATAACATTTTTCAATATTAAGTTTCATTTTATTGTTTTCACTCCATATCTGTACCATATCTAAATCTTTTTGTAGTATTTTGACATCGTTTTCAGTCTTGATACATTTATATGTCTTTAGATCATCGGCATACATCTTAAACGGGCACTTTAACTGCTGAGCCAAGTCATTTATATATATTACGAAAAACAAAGGACCCATATGCGAGCCCTGCGGGACGCCAGTAGGTATAATTTTACTTCTCGAAGAGTAGCCACGTATCATTACTAATTGTGATCTTGTTTGTAGGTATGACTCACACCACCTCAACAATGAACCATGAATACCAAGTGCTGATATTTTTTTAAGTAACATAACATGGTCTATTAAATCAAAAGCCTTGCTGAAATCTGTATATACAGCATGTACTTCATCTCCATGATCCAGAGCCTCAGCGACGTCACTAATAAAGCCTATTAAGTTAGATGCTGTTGATTTTTTGGGCATAAAGCCATGTTGTTCCGAGTGTATAATTTCCTTAATGTGCCAATAAATTTTTTTCTCCATTAATCCCTCAAAGACTTTTCCAATTGCAGGGAGTATCGACACCGGCCTATAATTACATATGTTCGACACATCACCTTTCTTGTGTATTGGTGTCAACCGAGCCTGCTTCCATATTGCTGGGAAGATTCCCTCTGTTAGGGACTTGTTGTATAAAATATTTAATGGCGTTGCTAAGGTTTCAGCACATTGTTTTAAAAACTTATTTGGTATTCCATCTAATCCTGGTCCTTTATTTGGATCTAATCTTTTAAGAGCAGTTATTATTTCAGTTTCGGTTAATGTACACTTACTAAAGGATGACGAACTCTCTTCAAGCACAGGGTCACAATTTCCCGCTCTGTAGTTATTATGTGAAGTATAGACCGATTGAAAATATTCTGAAAATAAATCTGCTATTTCCTGACCACCTGCAGCAACTTTATCACCTAAGTGCATTTGATTGGGCATAGAACAGCTATTATTTTTTTGACTCTTTACGAATGACCAAATTCTTTTAGGTTGAATTCTAATTGTATTAAAAGCATTTTCTTTAAAGATTTTGTAACATTCTTTTAACATCTCATCATATCTATTTCTAAGAAGGTTAAATGTGTCTTTATCCCTGGGGTTACCATATTTTTTATATTTTTTATGGAACTTTAGTTTCTCCCGTGTACACTTTATTAGGGGAGTGCTGAACCAGTTAGGGTATTTTTCATTGTGAGGCCTAGAGTATGGAGTGTACATTTCTATGATTGAATTTAAGATAGTGTAGAAGTCACCTACCATTTCCTCTATATCCATATCCTTCCATCTATCCCTCCAATCTACAGTTGCAATTTCCTTATTGATTTTTTGGTAATTCGATTTATTAAAGTTCAATCTTGGGGTCCTGTTACTCTTAAGTGATCGTTCCACTTGTATCATGTTAAAGTTAATTTCCAAAGCCGGGTGATAAACATCTAAATTTGCCAAGGGAGATAAACATTCTGAAATTTTAAGTCTTGTCGGTGAGTCAGTTAAAATTAAGTCAAGAATTCGATTATTATTATTTCTAATATGATTACATTGATATAAATTATTAAATTGCATTTCATCCATAAATATATTATCTGTTATGTTATTACATGGTAGAGGAATGTAGGCTGATAAATGTTCGTCATACTCCCAGATTATATTTGTCATATTAAAATCTCCGAAGATAATTGTTGTTAGTGTGTTTGTCATACTACTGATGGCTTTTAAATTTTTAATTGAACATAGGACTTAAAAATTTGTTTAGAATTAAAGTTACCTGTGTGGATTCTTGTTGTATTAAAACATTTGCCTTACATTTAAACATTTTGTCACTTAAAAGTAAAGGGAAAAATATTTTGAAAGTTAAAAGTTATTGTTGTTCTTCCTTTACATAAATCTACATATTATTTGCTTTTCTTGAATGTTGTTTGGTTAAAGATAAAAATAAACAGTTCATATTGTATTTAAATAAAAAGAAAACATATTTCAAGTTAATAATTTGTGTTGTTCTCGTTTGCATAAACCTACACATTTTGTAGCTTTCTTGAATAGTAGTTGTTTGTTTGTATTGTGTTCAACAACTTATTAGTAATGGATACACATTTTGTTTGTTCGTTGAACGTTTGATTTTTTTTTTGTTCTATATATATTTGCTTACTTATACTTATTAAGGTTAATTTGTTATAGATTCCTTGTTGTTAATATAAGATTTGAAATAGCTGTTCAAATGTGTATTTGTAACTAAATTTATTGATTTTGAGTAAATTTGTGTTCGTTGCCTGAATTTAGTTAACGGAATATTAGATTTAAAAACTTAGTTTTAATTTTTTCTTATATTATTATTTAAGTTATTTAAGATTTGATATTTGATTTTAACTCAGTATTAACTGTAGTTTCGTGGGAAATTAATTTCATTTTCTCGTTGTTGTAATTGTGCTCTTGAAGATGGCTTCGACCGCTGTCGCTATGGTTCGTGAATCATGTTCTGGACTCGCACTTCAATTGAGATGGTTCAGCTCAGCGGCCGCTTTGGTGGATAGAGAGGATCGCACCGAGGCCTTGCTAGACAGGTATGAGAAATCCCCGGCTCGTCTCCAACAGGTGGAGACCTTGTACCAGCGCTTCCTTCTACATCAGGACGACGTGCCAATGGAGTCGTTTCCAAAGGAGAGAAGGGAGCAAGCCCACGCCGATTATATTCAAATTTTGGACCTCGCTGATGCCATCGCTCAACGCGCGCGGGAAGTTTCAGCCTCGCGCGCCGGAGCACCGCCTGACAGGCCTACCATGAAGACCCCCGTGGGTCTTTTAACCCGATTGCCTAACCTCGACCTCCCACGTTTCGATGGTCGATTCGATGCCTGGATGGGCTTCATAGGCTTGTTCGAAAGCCTCGTAGATTCGAGGGATGATTTGAGCCCTTCACAAAAGCTGGCCTACCTGCTCTCAGTGCTGGATGGAGAGGCCAGGGGACTGGTGCAGCACCTTCCGATAGGTGACGGAAGCTATGAAATTGCGCGGTCATTACTCGCCAAGCGCTACCAGAACCAGCGCTGCTTGGCCGATGCTCATATCGACCAGATTATGGATATCCCTGTTGTGAGCAATACCGCCCAGTTGAGGACCAAGCTGCTCAACCCCCTCGTTTTGGCCACTAATGCTCTTAGCCGCTTAGGCCTGCCGGTCGACCAGTGGTCGTACTTGTTGGTGCGCATCGTGCTTAAGAGATTGCCGGTCTCCTTGAGAGCACGCTTCGAACAGGGGCACACTAGGGATGAGGCCTCTCTCCCTACCTTCGAACAGCTCCTGACCTTCCTCGAGGACGAGTGTCGCGTTGGCGACGTTATGGTCGCCGATACTCCAGTGACGTCGTCGAGTTCTGGATCTTCGAACCAGCGGCGCACCGCCCAAACTGCGCCAGCGAGAAGAGCGCCCCCTACCTTTGCTGTCGCTCAGGTTCCGCGCTCGGACTGCCGCTATTGTGGGTCCCAGGGGCACCGAACTGCGCAGTGCCCGGAATTCGCAGCGCTGCACGTGGCCGCTCGTAGGCGGATTACTAAGGCTCGACGCTGGTGCTTCTCTTGCCTGGGGAACCACCTTAACCGCGACTGCCTGCCTGAGTAACGTAACTCATTAACGTAAATGAGTATTTAATATCAAAAGCGAACGCGCAACGCGATACAAGAGGCGGAAGTAACTTATAATCAATATTAATACATATCGAGATCGCCGGCGCCCACGCGCGTTACCTACGAGAGCGAACCGAGACAAAAAGCAACTGTCAAAACTCAACAGGAAATAGTATTGCCATACGCAACATAGATTATATAGAACAGTTGGGTGTTGACAGTTAATTACAAACTATTTGGTTCATAACAGACACGGACACCAGTTAAATTAAATGGAAATTTATGTTTTTCAAATAAGGTTTTAAGAGAACTTTTGAATATTAAATATTCGAATAAAGTTATTTTTGATTTTGATTTTAATTTTGACTACATATTTAACTATAATTACTTCTTGGTTTTGGTAATCCTACCTCATTAACTTCGATCACCTAATAGAGTTCCAGTGTATTAGTGAGATGATTGAGAGCCGCTACGAAATATAATTAGTAATGGAGGACTGATCGCTTTTAAATGTGTTTATAAAAATTAATTACCTCGGCATTATGTTCCACTTCATGGAATTCCAAGTTTGGATGGAAATGATATCATTTCACAAATATATTCTTAAGTTACCTAACGTCAGAATCAGAGCTACGTCTTTTTGTACATTTAGTAGGCGCAGTTGCCATTCTGTCTATTCCACATGAATAAGTTCGATTACACACACTTATTTAAAGATATTTAGCTATCTATATGAGTCAGCTCTCATCTAAAACATACATACATACAAAAAAGCCTTAGGAACATACAACTACCTATATGTGTATATTAAAAATTTTTATAGATAACATCTTTAGCTTTTCCTTATACATATTTTTAGTTACATAGTCATAGCAGTGTTACATGTTCCGTGTAAATTTTAATCATTTATATAGGTACTAAAATTACTAAAAGTTTAAGAATTTTTACCAGATCATATTGTAATTATAGTTTGACTCTTGAACGAAAGTAATATTTTATCAACACAACATAGATTATAAACAGATTTATTTTTAAATTTCAATCGTGTTCTATTTTTGCATCTTTAAAAATAATCCCTTTATTTTTGTAAACAGGCTGATGGCACTTTTACTACGTTTCACATTCTTGGTCGAATTTAGATCGAGAGGTGAACGGCCGGATGATAACTGTTATCTCAAATTAAGAGGCGTATTCTTTGATATTTTGCGTTTCTTAATAATTCAATTTTCTTTATCAATTTTTTCCATTGAATTAAATTTAAGATGTATTTATTAATTTTTGAACACGTTAACACTTGAAATTAATTTAAATCTAGATTAAAGCATGTGCATATGTATCTCTTGAAATTAACTTTTTTATTTTTTAATAAAAAACAAATGGATTTTACTGATGACAAATGTATATATTTATTATGTTTGTGAATGTTGGAATTTTCTTAATTAAGTATATAAGCAAAGGCTATATTTGTAAAGGTTTAGGCACCTACCAAGACGAAAGTTAGAGAGATACCATTAAAAATGATCTCTGATATTTTAGACATTTTTGAAAGAAGTGATTTCAATTATAATAACTGCATATAAAATGTCCCCGGTCATTGTCTGTTCATACAGTTATTAAATCTTAATCTCTATACAAGTTAACCTTGTAGTATCCGCCGACCCGCGTATCATAAAGAAATATTTACTTACGCAACATATTGTATTAATCAATTCGCAACGAATTTATCAAGAGAAATAGTGTTGGGATTCTTATCGATATATTTTTCTATAGTTCGTTGAATTTAAAGTTTTTTATCGTTTGCGAGGAAACACAATTATTTCCTAATTTTCTAGTGACGACCGCTCTTGTGTACCTTGTAATGGTGCGTGTGCCGTATCGGCGATACCTGAACATCGACGGTCGCGGGTTCGATTCCTGCTCGGAGTGCTTATTAGTGCTTATACAAATATTTATTTTCAGTCTGGTTGTTTGTGCTAGTGGGAGACACCATGCCTCGGAGAGCAATTTAGCTGTCGGTCCAGGTTGTTATCATATACAACTGATAGCGATCGTCACTCATAGCAGGGAATATATTCGCCAACCCGCAGTGGAGCAATGTGGTGGATTATATACTATAATCCTTCTCCTACACTGAGGAAGAACCCTATGCCCAAAGGTGGGATATTACAAGCTGAACAGGTTCCAATAGATTCATAGAGCCTTTCTAGTTATGGTGGTGCACAGTTAGTTCGCGTCTAATTTTACTGTCAATTCAATAAAATGTTAACATTTTCCCAGAAAATCGGATTCGTGTCGTGATTCGAGCCGCCTCGTTTTTTGTCTCTCACCGAATCATTACCAGCCGGACAATTTTATGGGTTAACTTTCTGAACTATTGTTAACGTTTCACGCTTGTCAGTAAATCAAAATGTTTGCTTAACTAGTAGTCTTGTTTGACGAATTAGCTTTAAGTTGTATTGTTTGTTCATGTTGTTTAATGAGAATTTTATCCATATTCTGTTAGATTGCATACAACACTCATCTTCGATACAGGTACTGAACGCTTGAAATATTGTTTATGGCTATAAAGCATTCACTTATAGTAACAAGTCCATGCCAAAAAATCTGCAGTGATCATTTAATTAAATTATTTTTCCGTATAAAAACCTTTAAGAACTATTTTTATGTAACTTAAGTTTCTTTAAAGTTAGGAAGTCAAACTTAAGATTTAAACCATTACGGCAAATGTATGTCAAATCTTTAATACACCTATCAGTTCCGTCGTCTGTACGTTCGTCATTAAGTCCACAGTAGGTACATCAGCATCAATCACTTGGAAGTGGTTACTGGGTTAGGCTTCAAATAACTTTGGCGCGATTCCACACATTAGAAATTCATTTAAAATAGATTTCCACGCGGTTCAGGAAACCCGGTTGTTGTCGCGTGATTTTCAGAAATAAACAGAAATTCCATTGCAAAGAGAATATAATGAAAAAAACTCAATATTAATGTGTTTATTGTCAACTATATTTGTAGTTTAATTCCATTTCCATCTTTTAAAAAGAAAAGCAGATCTATAAAGGTCGATTTACATCAGACGAGCGAATGCTCATTCTATCCCCACTATATCAAATTCTTATCAAATTCTTTTAGTGTAAACAGGCGTAGAGCATTCTTTTGTTGTTATTTATATGAATACGAGTTTTCGTTTACACATAAAAATCAAGAAAGAATGCTTTTGTTCTAGCTCTAGCTCTTTGTTCGCTTGGTCTAAATCCACCCTAATATACTGCACGAAAAGTATTGAAACTTGGATTCAATGTTACAATAGCCTACTAGAGATACTATTTTGACGTAAATTATCTACAAAACATACGAATTGTATCAGAAATCTATCGCAAGGAAAATCGAAGGTCGATTAAAGCTACCCAATTGTTGTTTTTGCTGTTTACTTCTTAAGAATCGATTACTAGGCGCCCGGTATGAAAAAATATGAGGTTTAACTTTTTTACTATTATTATTATTATTAAGGGTAGACGACCTTTACATTTCGTATCAGATCTTATAGCAACTTTTCTTATTACTTCGAGCTAATAGTTATCATCTTTTATTATTATAAGTCGTATATTTTATGGCTACATTTTTATACCATGCTTTTAGGAGGTGTTTACAGCTTCCAAAACTCTTGTTTTAATGGTGACCGCGTGTTCGAGACATTCCTTCAACGCGTGCTAATAAAATATTTTATGACCTCTACAAATATTCTAAACGTAAACACTTAACATTGGTACAATTAAGTAGTGAACGGATGCCGCTGTTTTTATTTTATATCCAGTAATTAAATTATTAACAACCGCTCTGGTATAGTGGTGCGTGCAGGCGCCTAAAACACCGACGGTTTGCGGGTTCGACTCCCGATTGGGATAGTATTTGTACAAATATTTCTATCGATTTGGATGTCTGTCCTGTGGGTCTCCCCATCCTGCCTCGGAGAACACGTAAAGTTGTCGTTCCCGGTTGTTATCAATATCATAGACACCTGATAGTGATCGTTACTCCTAATAAGAAATATATTCGCCAACCCGCATTGGAACAGCGTGGTGGATTAAGATCTGATTCTTCTCCTGCATGGAGAAAGAGGCATACTCCCAGCAGTGGGACGTTACAGGATTATAAAGCTTCCCTATAACGTTATCTTAATTGTAGCCAATACCAACTTCCTCTCTTCTTTACTCTAACTACTTTTTACCATTTCATCATTATATCCACAACGCATTTTTGACTGCAGTAATTAACAACTAGTACGTCCCATTTCTATTCTCAATAAAATTAATTTAGCTAAAAATCTACGTTATGGTCCGTTGATTTAAATGTTCCTAATTTTTTCTTATAGTACTCATAAAAAGAAAGCTTTTAGTGAATTGTCAGGTTACAGATTTTTTTTAACTTAAATATATTTTTATTTTTTTACTGGCACATTATACATTTTGAAGTTAGATAGGTTAGGGTTATTATTATATTTTTTTTTTGTAACGAAATTATGCCGATAAACGGTCGACGGTCCATAATGTATTTTAACCATTAATTTTAAAAAACAATATTGGCTCTTTGCACGATAATATGTATATACAGATAAAGCTATAAAATTATAAACATGTGATCTGTTTCATGGAAATTTCTTTCTAAATAAACCTTTTTATAGCTACAATTCTCATTAAACAATAAACCAAATTACATATTATAATAAAGATACTAACAAACTAATACACCTACAAGTCATTATTATTATCTACGTACAATTTGAAGAGTTTATCTCATTTACTTAAACGAATAGTTGCGGTAACAAGTCTCCAACTCTCTTTATAAGTTCGTTAGTAACAGTAAAGTTTCCTGTTTCATAGTAAAACAAATCTAATAATAACAAACAAATACAATGCGGAGTCACAGGTTAATTGTAACGGAAAGGTCGCCATTTAATAGTGCTGTTAACTAACTGCCGTAGTCACGAGACGTTCATATACATCGATATCGATATTATGAAGTTAACTCATTGTTGTTTAAATGTTTTGACGTGACAATGTCTAATAAATCGATGAACGCCGGCTGCATGCACTAAAAAGGATTACTCATTGTCCCGTTACGCCCATTGTCCAGTTACGCTCATTGTAGGCTTTCGCCGCATCTATCTCTCTTCCACTTAATTAGCCTATGCGTCCGAGGAGATGTTTTGTTATGACGTTGTCATGTTAAACTATCGTCTGTAAACCAACTTTACAGACAACCAATTTTTTGTAAGAATATGTACCAATGCAGTATATTTATTACGCTACTGCTACGTTTTAAAACGCGCTTTACAAATATTTTGGTATCGTATAAATACAGAGCAAAGCAGGTAATTAACATATCGATAAAGTAAAACAATTAATCATTGGCGACGTTCGTCTAATGAATGGCATCAATAATGTAAATAATTAAATTAATGAATCATTATCACACCCGCGTACTGTACTGACACAAACGCGACCGTTGGAAACATATTGACGTTGCTCCTTATCTAATGGCTGCTTCTAATAAATCGCCACTTTATATTCGAGCGTTGAACTTAGCCGATATTAATTGCACCGAGTGTCTTAGGCGCAATTATTAGCAAATGTTATACTGCCCGCTGAGTAACGTTTCGAGCATGCATTACGTAATTATTTTAAGATCTAGTAGTCTATTCTATTTATCGATACATTAGCGCTGTACGTCACTAGCGGCGTGCGATACGTGCGCGGGCGCACGTCTATCGCCGGGTAGTGACGTCACGCGAATCCGCGTGAAAATCTCCGAACAAGGTCGAACGATGACCTCGTCTTACTCAGATGCCGCGATCACGTGGACTTCCTGATAATATTATAGACTAATTCCCCTGATAAGACTATCTCTACAATAACACGGTTGAAAATAGATCGTAGGATTATTGTTTCATGTTTCCGGGAGCGATGGGATGCGGACTGATCGTTACAGATGTTTAAATCATTTATCTCCCATGTAAATATACATGTAGACGGAAATTTAAGTTATTTTTACAACCAAAATAAATGAACGTAATTCGTTAACTGATACAGAACATATCAATCTTACAATCAGTGTTTAGATATATGTATTTACATTTTTACAAGATTAAATTGTTAATTAAACTTAACATGAAAGTATACAAGCATATCTCCTCAATTTGCTAAATATATTCAACATTATATAATTAGATGTTACTAAACAGCGTCCGGCTTTTATATTTGATAACTCGGAACGGAAACTGACGCTAAAAGCTTTTAAAACGGCTGATAGTCGACCTTGAAATGAAAAAAAAATGTAATTTTTCCAAGCTTATATACATAACTATAATAATCAATTCCTGAGTTTGTTTGTATCTTAAGGTGTGTTTTATCTTGCTCGTGACAAGACGATTTCTTCCGCGACATTAATTCCGTTCGCTCGGACGCCTCCAAGCACAGCACAAGCTCTGATGATATCAACGCAGACCTGCATCTGATGTTCCCTGATTGGAAACAAAAAAAAACACAATTTACACACAAAAATGTTGAATATTTCAACATCACGCACGTCGGCTTCAATAACGTCATTTCGACACCTTCAAATTCTCTAAACGTTGAAGAAACCAATTAATCATCATTTGGTATCTGTTCTTTATCTCGCTGAACACGTTGAAATTAATTAAAAGTTCATACTAGATTACTAATTAGCTATCTTATCAACATGTTGTTAGCTGACGCTACTAGATGCGTCGCTCGGTCGAGTTCAGGATGCCAACATATCGAAACGATTCCTCAAAGATGATCATCGGATCCATCTGTATTATGTCATTAAAACCACTTTCCACTTGATCATCTAATGTGCCGTGAAGGTGATAATAAATTAAATCCCCATTGACAGCCAGGAGACACGGCTGACCAAATATTTCCTCTCCGTCTAATCGCGCTCGACGGTGGCCCGAACCGGACCCAATTTTGACAGCTACCGACTTTCACCATAATTATTATTTATAAACTGAGCCCCGGCCGGCTCCTTATCTCGGAGTTCATAATTTTCATTACGGACACCATTCTTCGTATCGCATTATCCGTCTGTAGATTACGAGTACGTGTCTCCGTGGACTATTTAACGTGACTCGATCCATTCGGTTCTATTCAATTAAATATTTAAATAACTTATGACAAACGATAGCTTCCGATACGTTATTGGAGACTCGAATGGGTTACATCGAGTGTAGTGTAATAAAGTGCAAGGTCGATTGAATTATAAAAACGATATCGTAGAATTTATTGAATGTTTATAAGAGGCTCTTAAAGTATCGACTTTCGTAACTATCTTAATTGACATTCGATACTTTGTATGTAGGACAGCCCTAGTTATAATAGGCAACACGAGTTAGATAAATAGCGATTGGAGATTGTTTATTAGAATAGTATCTGTAAGATAGACATTAGCATTCAAGGAAGGGAAGTCACACGTCAAGCGTAGACAACCGACAGTGATCTTCGTTTATTAGATTAATAACAACAATTAGCCGCTAACGCGTCCAGCCGCGTGTGTGGTCGTCGCGTGACTGAGCTCGATTATGTCGGTTTCCGCAACTACCGCCATCTGTGAGACACAGCACTGCCGTTTATTGAATTGAATTTTAATTCTTTTAATCAAATACTACGGGATAGTAATGAGCCGATGATTAATTCTGATTGCTTTCGAGTATTTACATTCGAATTATAAAATCGTTAAGACATCGTTTCATATAACGTATATCGTATATTATTAACATTTAACATACTTGATAAACTGCACCACTATCTTGTTTTAACGGTAAACAGAAATAAAAGGCAAAAAACACTTTTTACAAATATTTAACGCTACTCAAACGTGCGTGTCTAAAAAGTGGAAGGTTGTCTTATTCAAATGTTCAATATTGTTTAAGGAATTTCGTTTTTCATTTCAATTTTCCGTTACGTTATAAGCAGTTGCTCGTATCCAAGGTGGTAGGATATGGACGTGGAATTTCATACTTCACACTACTCCTGTAAGAAATAATTGATAAGCATGCTTGGTTACCCCCCTCCCCCCACATACCATACACCAGTTTATTCAAGATATTTTATTTTGCCGATTATGAATTTAATTTTGAATACAGACTTAACCTTCATTGACCTAAACTATATTATCCAGTAGGTATTATAAGATCAATACTTGCTCTGTGATAGGTTGGCACAATGGTTTCAGCAACAGTGAGTATAACACTAGAGGTCTTGGATCCGACCGTCACTCATGACAACTTGTGGGACATGCAACTTTTTGTTTTACTTTTTAACCAACTTCAAAAACGGAGGAGGCTTCTCAATTCGACCTTATAGGTACATTTTTTATGTGTTCGCGGATGACTTAGTCTTTTATGAACCGATTTTGCTGATTATTTTTTTGTTAAAAAGGAGATATCTCAAGGGTGGTTCCATGATTAGGAAACCAGGATCTGATGAGTGATGATGGCATCCCAGAGAAATCGACGGGAATCTCCATAAATCTTACTTACGTTGTATTACTTATCGATGTACCTAATTGAAGTAAGTTTTTTTCGTTTGCTAACAAACACAATAATTATTACTCGTTTTTGTTTATAGTTTACGTTTAGATCTTTAAAACCTTGTTTTCATCGCACTAGTCCTTTCCCCTTGAGTGTGAAGCGTTTGCTAGTTACAGGTAATTATTATAAATCATTGTTATTAAGTACAGTAGTTTAACATTAGAACTATTTCTCCAATGATGGGTGTTATTTGCGGCATTGCAGCGTCTCGAGTGAAACAATTGCTTGCATATTATCATTACGGATTACAGCAATTCCTCTGGCGAATAAGCATCTCGTTGTCGCGGTAATTGATTTTGTACACGCCGCCCGGTAATGTGATGACAGTTAACGTTTTTCGCCAAAGCCAAGTGGTTTATTATCGACGTTAGTAAAAAAAAATAGATCTACCGTTGTGCATGCACGAAAACAAGTTTGCAGATTTCAATAATCTTTTGAGTTTTATTTGTTAGACGATAATATTTTTGTTTAAATACGCGCCATGGTTTCTAAACAAAAAACTTGCGTGCGTGCAAAGTAGGTACACATGTCAGAGGTGAAACTTCTTTGGCAAACTAATTAAAAAAAAAACTAATTAAAAAAAACTAATTCGAAACACAAAAAAATATATATTAAAAAAAAAGCCAATGTCACGCGGTGCCCCTGACGCTTCCGCGTTAGCAGTCGCTCAAATACCCCTCAGAAGTTTCACTTCAAAAATATTTTTATATCTTTATCAAATATAAGATTTTTTTCTTTTACTTTCCGCGTTTGATATTTTTAAGATTTTCAACGGCGACGTTACAGACATCCGTAGGGTACCTAAGCTATAAGCTGGTTTTCTACTATCGTGTTAATTTTTATGCGATTTGGGTGACAAGCAAAAGCGTACGGCCGACCTAATACATAGTAATATTGTCCTACAAATTGCGTGGCACGTTATCCCGGTCCTACGCTCACTGCTGCTCTATCTCCTGCTATCTCTGTTAGCTACCAAAATCGAGAGTTTTCGTAGAGGAATTTTTTGGTCGTCTCATCAAAATGCAGCTACTCCCGGAAAATTAGCTTGATAGTAATCAAGTGAAAAAAATGTACTAGGGAGCCCGGACTATTTGACAGATGATTAGTTAATTTTTGCGTTGATCAGCCTTTGGGAAACCGGGCGTAACTAAGCTAATGTGTCAGTATATAGTATAATATTATGTACCTAGATATGATTAGTTAACTCTTTACCGGTGCGACGTGTTTAATTTAATTATTAAAATTAGTTCATTAGTAACGATAAATTTATCATTTGAGTGTTTTTATATTAAGTGTTGTTAATTACCTTTTTTATACTTAATGACTCCTAATAGGTGTAGGTACGATTTCGATGACGTTGGACTAAATTGATAATTCTATTAGTCATCCTCGTGTTCATTTATAATGATTGAAAGTAACTCACTGTTAGGTAGTTTGTCGGTTCTTTTCTACAGAACCTACATTTCGAATCATTCGTAGCTCCACTTTAATTGACCTTAATTACATTATTAAAGACTCATATAATTGTACTTTGTAAAATGATGGTTCAAAAGTAAACACACAGAATTTTGTGTTTTTTTAGGTTTATTAATAATTAATAATATAAGATATATAACTGTATCAATACATCGTAAGCTAGTTGATCGCCGCGGGCGCCGCTTTGCCGTGTTCCGACTGCGAACATGACGCGGCGAGGAATCGAACCGACGTCCGTCGACAGACGTTTCTTATGCAAATGAGTCGCTCGTTGTACAAGGAGTCGATGTAACACGGAAGTTATTTGTGCTCGATGATTTATTGCTACAACTATACAAGGGCTTATTGTGAAGTTCATAGCTTTCAGCAATGGTAGGTACTTCGTTTTGGCTATACTCTTCCGTAAACAGAATATTAGTAGAAGTCCCTGATTTGTTTAATATGACATTTCTTATCTCATTTTTATAAAAAAATATCCTTATCTTTATAAAGAATAAAGATAAGGATATTTTTTTACACCATCAAAATTCAAAAAATACTAGAAAGTTTTGAATGCAAATTGCAGCGGCTAGCTCTTGGCCCTCAAAACATAGGCTAAAATGAGCACAGTGGTAGACACCACATAATCCCACTAGGTTATATTATATCATAGAGTGGACAAGGTGATTCAATATATAGAACATTAAACAGAAGTTGTGTTTATGTGTCCATATGATACTCAGTAAAGAAAATTCCAAGTTATATTACCTACCTATATAGTAACAAACAAACAAATTGAAAGCAAAATTTTATAAAATCGTTTTTTTTTTGCATATCTGTTCGGTACGAAACTCGAAATAATAAGCTTGCAATATTACATCTATTACATAAACCCATAAATAACTAAAATAAAACCGACGCTATACGAAAATTTACGAAATTCGACGATGTAAGATAAGTGCCGTTATTGCTGGGCGTTAATTTTGCCGCTTTTAATTAAGTAATATGGTTTATCTCGTTTCGCGGAAGAGTTCAGAGGATGCTGTAATTAAGATGATTCGCAGATTCGATCCGCGAGCCGAATTTAACGTCTTAATAATCGTGATCGACGATACATATCTTAACATGGCAATACACACACGGGTCGTCTGCCGCGTCTGCTCCTAAGGTATGCAACTTGTAAATAGCTAATACCAGTGTTTAAGACTGGTGCAGATACCGACATATTTTTTCATTAAACTATTATTTTTAAGAACTAGGCTGATAATAAAAGAATTAATAAATGTATAATAACTAAAAAGTCAATAATTGTGTTTGCTCGCAAACGAAAAAAAACCGACTTTAATTACATCGACAAGTAATACAACGTACCACCAACGTACGGTTCCCCTCGATTTCTATGGAATTGAAGCATCAGATCCTGGTTTCCTTATCATGGTACAAACCTTGGGATATCTCCTTTCCAACAAAAAAAGAATTATCAAAATCTGTTCATATACGACGAAGTTAACCCCGAATATAGATACATGAAAAAAAAATATAGAAATAAAATAAAAAAGAAAAGGTTAAAAATAAAATAACACAGTAAGACTTTACTTTCAATAAAGGAGGTAAAAGCTATTTGAATTCCAACCGTCTTTTATTACGACTATATTGTAGCCCATAGATGGCACTGCACGCCGCTGTACTGAACACTAATGCGCCCTTAAATAGAACTAATTACATTAACAGCGCTAACTTATGTTTACTTGAAAACACGCTAAGTGTAGTGTAACGTTCTTTAAGATTAATCTACTCAACAAGTTATCCCCTGAGCTTAAGCTAATAAAAGGCTCTTTTGTGGAAAAGTTTAGAGCCTACTCTACCACGTGGGTCTAATGCAGATTGGTGACTAACCTACTAAGAGTAACGCGTTGATTTTTCTGCTATTCGTTATAGGGTTACCGCTTTTTTATGTAACTAGGTCGGCAAACAAGCGTATGGCTCACCTGGTGGTAAGCGATTACCGTAGCTTATAGACGCCTGCAACACCAGAAGCAACGCAAGCGCGTTGCCGACCCTATGCCCAATTAACCCAACCAGGAGCTCTGGTCACCTTTCTCACCAACAGAAGCACGACACTGCTTTAAAACAGCGTTATTTAGCTGTGATCTTCTGTAAGGTCGACTCCGCTTCGATAGTATGTATCATAACTTGATATTTTAAGGCCTATAAACGTCATAAGTAATAGATTTGAAAGAATTCGAAATTGTCCTGCTCAAATGGACAAAAACTTCACTTAAGTTTCATTTATAACATGCTTTTAAATACGAAATATTTCTCTTAAAGAACATTTCGCAATAGTTCTATAACCGCGTGTAATGGTTACACTTCATTTTGTTTGTTTTGAAACGCCGTAAAATCTCGCGAACACTCCGACGTCGATGTTATTGTTATGCAAACGTTACACCATTAGAGCAGCGCGGACATTAGCCAGAAATAGTAAATGTCTAGACCGAAGAGCTGGAGATGGGGCCGTTTTGACGTAAAAGGGTTCGCTTACGACCACTTAAGGGTTAAGTATGACAGTTCCAACTTAACTTGCTTGTTCTCTATAAAAGCTTTCTTCGAATGAGTAAATGAACACAAATGTACCTACTTTCTTTTTTTTTGTCATCCGTGTTAGTGTAAATATTATGTTTATAATACAGTTAAAGTTTAAGGTTAAGGTTGAACCGATTCTAATAAGCCTTGATCATTCATCATCATTAGGTTCCTGTGTCCCCTAGCTGGAGCAGAGGGTGTCCACAGTGCATCTCCATCCCGAGCGGTCCTGACTCCTGAGCGTCTCGCTTGATCTCACTCCAGGTCTTTCCGATGGCCTTGGCTTCGTCAATGATTGTCCGCCGCCAGGTTTGTTTCGGACGGCCACGTTTGCGCTTTCCTTGGGGGTTCCAGTCTAGGTCCTCTAATAAGCCTTGATACATTACACAAATTATTTTTTAATAACAATTTTCCGCTGGATTACGTAAAGTGCGAGAACAACCGTAAAACATAATAACGAATGGGATAACTCTACAACATATGTAATTTTTAACTTAAAGACGTTGATATTTCTATCATAGTTATTGCCTGTCCTTAGTACAATACTATAAATAGTTATAAAGATACACCTCTTGACTTCTGGGAACCTATTAGGTTAAAGATGATTGTATATAGTAGGTATATAAGATCGTCTTTATCCTACTAGATAGAGATGATCCTCTATAGTCTATATGATCTATATTAACGGAGGTAGGGCGCAGCAGGAAATATCCTGCTCAAAATCTAGAGCAACCCGACTGGGGACAAACCTCAACAAGGACAAGCAGTATTGTGTTCCTGTTAGTGAGTAAGGTGACCAGAGCTCCTGGGGGGGATTGGTAGCAGGTCGGCAACGCGCTTGCGATGCTTCTAGTGTTGCAGGCGTCTATAGGCTACGGTAATCGCTTACGATCAGGTGAGCCGTACGCTTTGTTTGCCGACCTAGTTGTATAAAAAAATTGCGTGTGTACAAAGTACACATGTCAGACTGAAGTGAAACTTCTTTGGCAAACTAATTTAAAATCATTTACATAGATTTTTAAAGTAGCGCGGCGTGCAGCGCGGCGCGGCCCTTCCCTGTCGTTTTTGTGTTGCGTCCTGTTTGAAATCACAACGATTCTAAAGAAGTTTAAAGTGTAACTTCGAAAATTGTACTTCTATAGAGTGTATAAGATAGATAGGTGGGAGAGTCCAATGCTGTGACATTGGATAACACTCCATATGTTATGATAAAATTGTAAATATAAATATGTTACTATTTTAAATTTGTTATTGTACTAACACTAGATTATAAGAATCATTGTTACTAACACTAGGTATATGGGCTAGTCCCGAAATAAATGTTATTATTATTATTATTATAAGTAACAGTGTATAGACAGAAGAGTAACTTCGTTGTATTGTTCCAGCGATACTTCAGCGTGCGACGTACAAGGTCGGCCTCCTGACGATCCAGGGGGTCTCCACCTGCCTCTACCTCTGTATGGACGCCTGCGGGTTCCTCTACGCTAATGTAAGTACAATTTACTTCATAGAACTATAGAAAACCAATTATTTCTTTTTCTTCTTCTGTATATATTTCATAATCAACATGAAAATCTAGAAGACTCTTACAGTACAGTTCAATACAATAATAATCAAAGGTCAAATATTTTGTGTACTGTACAACTCTCTGTCTAATAATACTCGTAATATTTGTTATACATTTAATTTTATATATTACTAGCTGACCCCGCAAACTTTGTTATGCCATATATGTTAATAATACCCGCAACCCCCTCTTGTGGATGGAATTTCGTAAAATCCGTTCTTAGCTGACTTCTACTCGGCGAAAGGAATATTCCTACCAAATTTCAAGTCTCTACGCCTTATGATTCCAGAGATATCGTGATGAGTCAATATATGGGTGGAAATCTCTTTTATATATATAGATGAAAGTAAAATCAAAGATATAAGTTGACAAGTACTAAACAAATTAATCAAATAAAGTCAAGTTAATGCAATCATACATCAAGCAAAACCTCAAAGTCTAAATACATTGAGTTGAAACATTTACAAAATAGCGACGATCGACTTTCTCTAAGAATTTAAAGCAACCATTTCGCTACAGGAATTTGGTAAATAAAGAGCTGACTTAAACACTTACAGAATTTCTTAACACTCAACACTCTTTTTTCAATATTATATCTCACGATTCAGCCTGTAATATCCCACTGTTGGGCATAGGCCTCTTCCCCATGTAGGAGAAGGACCGGAGCTAAATCCACCACGCTGCTCCAATGCGGGTTGGCGGATAATTCAATATACCTTATACAGTTTATCTCTGAAATAACGTTGTTTTTATTAAATTAGACAAAGAATTTCAAAGAAGTCAAAAACCGTTATTTTTTTAAAGTGCATAAAATGTTCACTAACAAAACGTAAAGAAGAAAAACCGCTAAGTATTATTCCTTTAAATATTATAAAGCTAACTACACACATGAGATGTTATCGCTTTAGCATCAAATTAACGTAAAACATCACAAAGCAAGCGGTCGCTTTATGAAAGCAATAATTGCGACGACAATTAACGATCTCAGGTTGCACCGACACGCTGCACAAAGTACATCCTGCGACTGTGTTTGCATGGCATTAATATATATTAGAAACAGAAAAAGATATTAAATTAAATTTTTTGTATTTTACAATTTTGTCCCAATATTTACCAATTGATTACGTAGCCAATAATATATCAATCACGTAATCATTATTAAAAATTAATATTGATTTCAAGATTTAGTTTATTTTCTGTGATATACATGCGATGTTTCTGTGATAAATGTAGACAGAGAGTAGTAGAACAGATTTAACATGTCATTTCTTCTCAATATCAAAAAATCAAAAATATCAAAATCGAAAAGCCATAAGGCTTATCAAGCTTTTAATGGTGCCAAGAAAGCACTGCTGATTCGCCAATGTCGAGTAGGATGAATAATACTTGAAGGATATTGATCAGATCGATCGAAGTCACTCAATATCATAATATACTCCTCATTTCGTATCGCGTGACAAACAGACGCTTACTGTTATATAATGTCGATGTGTACGAGTCCTTGGTCCACTTCGAGCAGTTTATTTGTCGAACGAATCACAAGCGGAGCGGAGTGCATCGTTCTACTTAATAGAATCGTAAACATTGGCACGTAAACAGCGACCGCACGCAACGATTCCGGACAATTCCACGGTTCCACACTAGTGTATAAATTATTTATCCTTTATCCATATTTGCTTTGATAATGTTTGTATTTAAGTTGTTTAAGTTAAATCCTAACTTAGACACGTCTGTATTAATAATTTTAAGTTTACAGTTGTTTTAAGTTTACGGATGATTTATTTGAATGAACCATGATGTACGACAAATTACGCTACAATTCACAAACTTACATCATCAAACCGTGGATTTTATCTTATCTTATACTATTAAACGAGCAATTCTTGTATATATATATATATATATAATTATATAGAATCTGAATCTCGGAATCGGCTCCAACGATTTTCGTGAAATTTAGTATGCAGGGAATTTCGGGGGCGAAAAATTGATCTAGCTAGGATTCATTTAAAAAAAATGTCGTTTTATCCCTGTTTTTAGGCAATGAAAAAATATCATTAGAATACGAAGCTTAATTTCACTACTGTCAACATAGCTGTAACAGCGTAATTAGGAAATCGGCGGGTGTCAAATCGTGTTGACCCGAGTTCGAATCTCAGTCTCCAGATAATTTTTTTTTTCTTTTTTTTTTAATTTCACTCGTGATTTATTATTTAAATAAAATTAAAATATAAAAATACCGAGAAAAAAAAAACAAAAAATAAAATGAAAATACCGAGCTAGGCTCGGTCACCCAGGTACTACTGATTGTCACGGCGTCGTCGGGACTGTTCAGAGGTGAGCCAGAGCCTCCATGGAGGAGAAGTCTGGCCTTTTCGCCAAGGCCAGCCTGTCGCTGGAGGGATCCTGTTGCCTGCAGATCCGGGACCCTCCAATTAAAGCGGCTGAAGGCTCCCGCAGGGGGTTTAGTGCGGTAGTGGCACCCCCAAGTGCTGAGTCCGACATACGGTCTAGGACTGCCTACCCGGGCGTCCTGGATATCACCCGTAAATGGGTTACCCTGCGTTATCAAAAAAAAAAAAAAAAAAGGTACTACTGATTGTTAAACGAGAAAAAAATCTCCTAAGTCTCTGAAACGGCTGGACTGACTTTAACGGGACATTCACTGGCAGATAGCTGAAGTAATAAGGAATAACTTAAGCTACTTTTATTTGAGAAATTTATTTATTTTATAACTCTGCGTACTTAACACTTTTTGTTAAATTTTTGTTAAATTGAAAACAGGTAGTCTGCAATATAATAACTAATGACGGATAATTTCTAATAAGTATTTCCTAATTCGTATTCATTCATTTACTCATAAATCCTGAGAATGTATGTGTCGCAATTCTTCATATATTTTTCGGAGTTAATGTAACTTACTTAAGTTCCAATAACAATCCATACTAATATTATAAATGCGAAAGTATCTCTGTCTGTCTGTCTGTCTGTCTGTCTGTCGTGCAATCACGCCAAAACTACTGAACAGATTTAAATAAAATTTGGTATACAGATAGTCTAGAGTCTGAGAAAGGACATAGGCTACTTTTTAATGCGAATAAAAGGATGTAAGGGGTTGAAAGGTGGGAATGAAAATTTGTATGGAACTATGTTCGTGTTTCGTAACTGTCAAACATTTAATGTTGATCCCGTCGATATGGTAAACTCTCCAATAAAATTAAAGGACGTATTTAAATAAAGGTTTCGAATCGACAACATATATCCACAATATACGGATAGTGGCGTATTTTACATTTTAAAAATGTATAATAATGTCAGTAATGAAAACGGATTGACATAATATATATTGGTTGTCAAATATAAAACGTAGTGGTTATATACTCTTTGGTCAAATATTTATGCGTGCGTTCAGAAATTTATTTAGTGTAAACTAAGGAAAATATATCAAGCTAATTAAATCTTATACTATTAAAAAAAGGAAAGCATTTTTTTCCTCAAATCAACGCAGGTGAAACCGCGGGGCACAGCTAGTATACAATAAACAGATAACTGATACAAAAGCGCTATTGTTAATATTTGTCATCAATCAATTATTATCGCAAACGTCGGGAACAAAACTTTGTAACAACATTACGTAACTGCTTGAATATTTGTTAAAAGTTTGATAATTCTATCGTTATATAGGAAAACATTAAGTATTTTTGTCTCTACACAGTTTTATAATCATTCTTACATTAATCATCGAAATTCATTTAGATCCATATTTACGATAGACACAAAAAAAATGATGCTTGTTTGTTTTATATTTTTAACTTAGGATAAATGGTATGAACAGTTCATTGTGTTCTACTGTAAATATAATAAAAAAATAATTTAAAAAACATAACCCTTCCTAGGCAGTCGGGTAAAAAACCCTCTGCGTGAAAAATAACCAATAGAAAATCAAGTGAAAAGGCTGGAACAAGATAAAAGTTCAATAATTACACAAAGCAAGCGAAATAAATCGAAACAATATCAAACATTATGTACACTTAAAAATATCAATACGGTAGTCCTTCGAAATTGTATGCAACATCGTACATAACATGCAGTTGGAGACATGCACAAAGAGAGAATGATTTGACTTATCCTTCAATTTCATGCCTCCGGTAATCGCTTACCATCAGGTGAGCAATACGCTTGTTTGCCGACCTAGTTATACAAAAAAAAATCTAACCTTTTTTGTACTTTATAACACAGTAATAATAATGCATGGTATCTAAAATTATTCTATCTGATGCTTGGCTAATTGTAACTAAATTCTATTATATTAAGCGAGCTCTAACTGTTAGCCAATCAGGTATTCGCTACACATATCCCAACAAGTTCGGAGTAAATAAGATACGAGATGCTGCGCGATGATCGAACTGCCGCAGACACCTGCGCCGTGGCTATCGTCAGTGGCGCAATACTGGGAAGCGATCTCGTTAACTTTTATACAGGTCTCATTACAAATGAGCGGTCCTTCAGCGGTAAAACGTGGGTTTTTAATATCCTTTCTTAGACTTACATGCATTCGCTATCAACTATCGCATCACACTAATACTACTTACTTCTTGTTAGTATAAATACCTACTCATTATATACTTTTTGAAGTATAACTTCTTTACGTATGCTTGACTTGGCGAGTAAGCTGGTGTAACTGAAGAATGCGTGACGAGAGCGTTACGAAAATGTTATCGGGTGAGAGATATAAATTAGGTGGAGATAAAGAAGTTCTACTTCAGTCGTGTCTTCTAAAGTACACTCGTTTTTTTATTGTCGTAAGAGTCGTAGAACAAAAGTAGATATACCTATATAATTTTCATTACATTTTGGATTGATGATTAATTTGACATAACTAAGATTCGCACATTTTAACTTTACAACACAAGGTACCGACGTCTACGCTTGTTTCTATAGAAAATCAATCAATTACGCATTATTGTTCTTTGAAATTTACAAGAGATTTATAGTTATACTGAACCTTAAATGACTTAATACTACGTACCCATATCTATCACCAATATACTTACATAAAAAATTGCATCTCTACTTTTCATGAGTAGAAATTTAAAGAAATAAGGCGCATTATATCTAATAAATAAAAAATATACTTAATATATAATTAATATTTTATCTTTATTTAATTTTGAACGTTTAAACGCTCGTCTGAAAGCCGCCATATTTAGATTATAATCACACATCGCATTAGCGCCATCTGTTATCGAGAAATAGAAACTTAATTAAATGAAACCGTGTAATTGTTGTAATTGATAGTGTCGTTCGTTCCCACGTACACACGCACACAGACACACTTGCTTCAGTTCTAATTAACACATTTTTGTGTGATATTCAAATAGTTGTGAACGGTTATCGGTACATCGTTGTCGTAAAACAGATCTGAGAGAACACGAGCGTTTTATTTTTAAATGTAGCTTAGATTAACTCGACGTTAACTTGTATTCGATTTGTATTTTAAGGAAACATTAATTGATCGTAATTCGACTTAAGATATACTCACGTATACTCACGATAGTAAAATTTTACACACTACGTATGGGAGTTATCTATCAAGTCATTGATATTATTTCTTTGGATTGGTACTCGTAATATAGATAACTAGCTTCTGCGCGCGACTTCGTCGGCGTGGACACCGCTCCTATTGGTCTTAGCGTGATGACACATAGCCTATAGCCTTCCTCGATAAATGGGCTATCTAACACTGAAAGAATTTTTCAAATCGGCCCAGTAGTTCCAGAGATTACCGCGTTCAAACAAACAAACAAACAAACAAACAAACAAACAAACAAACAAACAAACAAACAAACTCTTCAGCTTTATATATTAGTATAGATATAGATGAATAAATAAATGTGTTTGCTCGCAAATGAAAAAAAAGACCGACTTCAATTACATCGACAAGTAATACAACGTAATAAGACGAAAAAATTGTCAAGTAAATACGCGCTATTAAAGATTACTCAAAAAGTTGTAATCAGTTTTCGATCTAATTTAAACAAGACTACAAGACAAGTATTAGCTTTCGATTAAAGTAAGAATCATCGAAATCGGTACACCGAGTAAAAAGTTATGCGGTATAATATAACGTAGGTCGACGAAAAAGTAGTCACGTAAATACGCATTATTAGATATAGCTCTAAAAGTACTTGTCAGATCTCAATTAAATTAAAATGGGACCACATGACACGCAACACCTTTCAATTAAAACAAAATTGATCGAAATCGGTCCACCCAGTCAAAAGTTCTGAGCTAACATACATAAAAAAAAACATAAGTGTCGAATTGAGAACCTTCTCCTTTTTTGGAAGTCGGTTAAAAATAGCCATCAGATCTCGATCGAACTTAAATGGGACTACAAGACAAGCATCAGTTTTCAACAATATCGCTATACTTAGTGAAAACTTATGCGAAATAATACAACGTAGGTCGACGAAAAAATACTCAAGTAAATACGCATCATTAGATATAACTCGAAAAGTAGATTCAGAAATTAGATCTCAAGTAAATTTAAATGGGACCACATGACCACCTTTCGATAAAAACAAATCATCGAAATCGGTTCACCCAGTCAAAAGTTCTGAGGTAACATAATTATACCTATACATTAAAAAATAATTGAGAACCTTCTTCCTTTTTTGGAAGTCGGAAAAGAGACTTCTATGTCGTATATAATGTGACTAAATTATATTTTTAATTATACATTTACTGAAACGCAGTTACGTAAAACGCCTCAAATGGTAAAACTAAATAGTATCTTTAACTTTAAAGTTTCCATGGCATAGAGGTTTTCTATTCAAAGGGATTTGAGGACCGAAATCACGGAATGGCAGGTGTATGCGCATCTCAGTATTGAGTTATTGACATTCCTCAACTTTAAACTGAAAATTAACTGAAAATTCGCGTTCAAACCAGAAACCCTGGTTTTAGATTCGTATATTCTAGATACGTAGCCATTGCACTTTTTAGATTATAAAATTTAAACGTAGTTTAAGTTATTAATTATTATCAGAAAATACAGGTTTTCTAGATCAACTATAAATATTTAATTTCGAGAGTAAGAACTTAAACCATGTCTAACACAGTTTAGAAACTCAGTCGGAAGAGAGCACCTGTGTTACACACACAATACCACTATTTTAAATCATCGTCATATTTCAACTTTCTCTCTCTCCGTCATCGATCATCGATATATCGATAGATCGCCAGATACAGCGATAATAATAAACTCAAGATCATTATGAATGTGACTGTAATCTCACGCGATATAAATACTTTATCGGACCCTCCATCTTTATATTATACTGTATTATTAATTATTATTATTAATGTATAATTTATACACGTAATAAAATCGTAACCGGTCGATGTCTGTATATAAAAGATTAAAAGCAATTTAGTTCCAAATTAATCTTCACATTTATATCGATAAGTATTAATTATGAATCGGGAAATTAACAAATAGTTTTATATTTTAATAAGTTTTTTATATTTATCTTCATATTTATTATAATATTTTGTAGTGGATTATAGCACTTATATATAGATATGTATATGATTACATACGATACGGTGTAGGCTGGATGAGGATTGCGGAAAACCGGGATGTCTGGCGCGAACTTGGGGAGGCCTATGTCCAGCAGTGGACTGCAATAGGCTGAACTGATACTGAACTGATGATTACATACTTTATGCTTTTTAATGAACTGTCACTTTCCATAAAACTTTTAGCATGTAGGATTTAAAAAGTATGTATTTTCACAATTAAAATTTATTAACCTTCCGTAAAAAGAGGATATCACTACATAGTATAAAACAAAGTCGCTTTCTCTGTCCCTATGTCCCTATGTATGCTTAGATCTTTAAAACTACGCAACGGATTTTGATGCGGTTTTTTTTATTAGCTAGAGTGATTCTTGAGAAAGGTTTTTGTATATAATTTAGTATACTTTTATGTAAATTAGCAGAATTACGGCGATAAATGTTGAAGAAGTCGTAAAAAATCGCGCCAACTGGGAGCTTTCCACGCAAACGCCGCGTAAACTAGCAAAGATACAGTTTAGTAATGTACTAGCGAATTCAAAATCTATAAAAATTCTACAAAAAAGTCCGCGAGAGCATATCTCTATCTCTTACGGTTGACTTACAATAACCACGTTTATGTTCAAATTTTTAATTAAAAACATTACGTTATTTTCATAGCTATTTTCTTTAGTTCAGTATTAATCCTTATCCATATAAATATGTTAGTTAGCTTAGACATTTAATGCAGATTAAAATTGCCCTTCACACTATATCAATCAGATGAATAGTTTTTGAGATATCGTCGTTAGAAGCAATTAGCAGCGAAACATTTAAAGTTCCTAAAGCGCCTACTATGCTATTCCTACTGCGCGGCGAGTCCATCCCCTCTGCCCCGCATGACGCATCGCTCGACCACCAGTACATCTTTATCTTTATAGATAGTATAAAATTAAGTCACTTCCCGCTGTATGTATGTTTAATTGTTTAGATCTCTAAAACTACGCAACGAATTTTGATCCGTTTTTTTTTAATAGATAGAATAATTCAAGAAGAAAGTTTATACCTATGTATAATACATGCATAACATGGTAGAAAAACACTGATAAATAATTTTAGACTAGAGGTTTCTAACGTATCTTTTATTGTTGATAGTATTTAGTATCATCATTGCACCCGTGCGAAGCCGGGGCGGGTCGCTAGTAAAACATAAATCCATTACAAATCTAATACGTGGAATACAATCATACAGCGAATTGTACATTTATTTAACACTATTTTAGGAATGGATTATTTTACTTAACTTCGTGTAACTCTGTAGTAATCTTACGAGGTCTGTTTTAAGTTTTTATAAACTTTGTGTTACTTTGACATACGTCAAATAAACCCGTCGTCGGTCACGTGATTACGACAAAACATGCCCCGACTTTTTTACGACTGTTTCATTCCCAATTGTTATGTACTCACAGACAGACAAATAAATCACTTTTATTACTGCCAACTGTTTACCGTCGCTATTACGTACTACTTATTCGTTAAAATCAATAAAAATGAATTACTAAAATAATGTTTTGCTAAGCGATAAACTCGAGACCGGCGGACGTGGAAGGTTCTTACGGAATTAGATAGATAAGAAAAGCGAACGTCACGTGGTGTTCCCAGGCGGTCACCCATCCAAGTACCTACAGACCGTCCCTGACGCTGCCACGTTACCGGTCGCTCAAATTTTACCCCTCATGCGCCTAAAGAAGTTTCACTTAAAAAAAATTAAGAAAAATAAAATGTTCTCATTTATTATACCATAATTATTTCTTTTGTCCTATGTACGTTGAAGTTGGTTTTTAATATTTGTTTTATTTTCGAGCAAAATCTATACTAATATATAAAGCTGAAGAGTTTGTTTGTTTGTTTGTTTGTTTGTTTGTTTGTTTGTTTGTTTGTTTGTTTGTTTGTTTGTTTGTTTGTTTGTTTGTTTGTTTGTTTATTTGTTTGAACGCGGTAATCTCTGGAACTACTGGGCCGAAATGAAAAATTCTTTCAGTGTTAGATAGCCCATTTATCGAGGAAGGCTATAGGCTATGTGTCATCGCGCTAAGACCAATAGGAGCGGAGTCCACGCCGACGAAGTCGCGCGCAGAAGCTAGTTATAAAATAAAAACTCAGTATAGAATCAGTGAATAGGTACCTACGTAGTACTAGTACACGATATAACATCTTCAAATGGTCCCAAATCGAAGTGATCATTCACACGTCCGCGTGTGTGGCCGACGTAATGATTATTATTTATGATTTCGTCAACTCGCATGTGTCACATTCGACGGCGCCACCGCACGGACAGACAATTGTTATATATAGATAACGTCATATGATCCCATTGACAATGGTCCATTCACATCGCGACAGAGAAGCTTAGGATCGATTGAAAATTCATCTTGTTAATGTTGAAATGACCATTATTTAAAATAATATTATTCAACTGAGATTTCACTGAATTTTCAAGAGCTGTTTATTTTTTTATTATTCTTTTTTTTTGTGGTGTTACGAAGTTATAATGGCTTAGTAATGAATTGGCGATTCAAAAAAGATGTTGAGTTTCTTTCAAGTTCTTCTCTGCAGAATCTGCATTCCAAACCCTTGGTTCTCTTTAACTACAAGTATAATGGATTAAAATAATGTTAATTAATAAAAGAATATTATATTATGCTTTGTAAAATCACTATTTAATAGAGTTTTAAAAGCGTAATTGAATTTAAAAAAATTAGTTTGTTTGAATTGAACTACCGTGGGAATATCTCCATGTTACGAAAGAAATTAATTCATGTAAATTCACGTAAACTCGCTCTGCCCAGCAGGGAGATACATTTGTGAAATTTATTTTTGTGATACTTTGCTTCTTAATATTATTTGATTTGATCTCAATCGACTGCAACAAGTGAGAACCATGGGCGTACCCACAGTGGGGCAAGATGAGGCATTGCCCCACCCTTATTCGAAGCTTATAACCGAATTTTTAGATAATCTATACTAATATATAAAGCTGAAGAGTTTGTTTGTTTGTTTGTTTGTTTGTTTGTTTGTTTGTTTGTTTGTTTGTTTGAACGCGGTAATCTCTGGAACTACTGGGCCGATTTGAAAAATTCTTTCAGTATTAGATAGCCCATTTATCGAGGAAGGCTATAGGCTATGTATCATCACGCTAAGACCAATAGGAGCGGAGTAAACGCCGACGAAGTCGCGCGCAGAAGCTAGTATATTATAATTTAACTTTTAAGTTAGCCAAAGCGTCCACAAGATAATATTGAAATAATTTTAATATAGAAGGTTAATTATTCCATTTTCCTACTACGCATTTATTGAATTTTTACAGTTTTATTGCTCCTACCCCGCCATTTTATAAAATTCTGGACACGCCCGTGATGAAAGCTGTTATCATTATGTTGCAATAGTCTTGAATGTGATTCATTTTATTGAAATCAATTCTTGTTTAAACATTTATAACAAATATTAATTATGAAAATAAGAGCATTTATTAAAATATTACATGAAGTGATTTAAAAGCAACTTATAAAGTCGACTGCATTTTTATTTACATTAGTCAATTAATTATTTATTTAAATAATTTTAACCTTAGAATATATTTTTTGTATAGTAGGTAAACATTATTATAAATATTTTACTCTACTTAAACAAAAAAGAGTCCTTTGATTTCGTCATTTTTTTAAACAAAAACTAAATGTTTAAAAGGGTGCACCTTGTTCGCAAACAGTACAACAGATCAAAGTAAAAACCATGCGTTATTAATGATTACCAAGGGTGTAACCGACAGTTAAGTAGCGGAAGATTAATTATGTGTTAAACACGAGCCACACTTAAGATGATGATGTTGTGACGTTTCTGCGTTTAACATTCTGTTGTGCTTTTTTTTTTGATATACAGACTTATTAGTATTATAAAATAATAATAAAAAATCGAAACTGCTGGATGAGTTTTAACGATTTTTAGGAAATTTGATAACTTGATTGTTTTTAATGTTCTAGTTTTATTAATTTGGGTTAGTGGCTTTTAATAGTGCCAAACTATCGTGGATGACTTGAATGAAAGAAATGACAAGATATGATAGACATTTTTCGAATAATACTTACTGACTTAAAAGACTTTACTCGTCAATTCTTACTTTCAAATATGAATGTTATTATTCATGTTTCATTCTTACTTAAATTTCCTAATTATTCTGTTGAAAATAATATAAATAATAAAGATATGTGGGCTTAGTAGTGCTGTATTTTACATAACTTAAGTTTTCATTTTTAACAGTTTCTTTTTTTAATTTTTCTCAGCAGAATCTACATTCTGTATCAGTGGTAGCTTCACATTAACCCTTATTAGTTTGTTAAATTCTAACATTATAATTTTTCAAATAGCGATTAATGATGCTTTTGCGACACACTTGAAAGAAAATTTTGATTGGATATGATTTCAAATTCTTATACAACTTTTGGTTATCGAAATAAATACAGCAGAATATGTTTCTCCTGATGGTAGCTCTACACATTTCTCTTAACTGTTTTTCAAGTCAGAACTAGAGCCACGGGAAATGGTAATTTACCTTAAAGAGTATTTTAACATAGAAAGACATGTAAGACGTGTAGCCACATGTAATGCGGTCGATATAATTATAACGGCGGTACTACAGTACTTGTAGATAAGGAGCTTCTCACGCGGTTTCGCGTGGGCGTCGCGAGTGTTAAAGGATGCACTTGGATTTTATTGAAGTCTATTGTTTTAGTTTATCTGGAAATAGACAATTATGGAAATCTTTATTTCTTTTTTTTTTTCAGAGTTAATTTTGAGTTTTGTTATGTTATATATAGCCCTTATGGTTTTTTCCCGCGCTAATTCACAGAATTAGTCAGTCATCAGTTTGTGTGGTTTTTTTTTGTTTTATTTTCTACTATTTTGTTGCTTTGAGAATAATTCACGAAATAAATAAATTTATAATTATATCTAGTTTTTATGTAAATTAGTGATTGTAAGATTTGTAACAACTGCTTAATTATACCTACTTCTGTGTAATGATTTCGCTTAAATAGTCTATATATCGGTAAATCATTAAGGGTATTGTTAAATGTCTAGATTTTTTTTTGTTTAGGACTAGACTTTATATTGTTTGGGAACAGAATTTTTAAAGATGCACTTTATGGGACTTATGTCTATCGCTATTATGTATAACACTCCCCCACATATCGAGGTAATCCCATTAAGGAGGCGCTACACTAACCCCAGATAAGCGAAGTGACACCATTAATCAGGTAGCAGATTCATTACCGGACGAGGCACGACGATTTGTCATAGACAATACACAGATAGGGCAAATTGTTGAATGGACAATAAAAGGATAGGGATGGACCAAATCAGTTGATCCTTTTGTGTGGTAACAGTTGACGTTAAGTGTTGAAAAGTGATAGTTACCGTGAGAAATTGACGAGTTTTATTGTTTTAAGATTTCGTCCTATCTGCTACTTTTTGGATTAGTTTTGGTTCAAATTATTTTGAGTATCCTGGGAACTTATATCTGGGTTATTGAAAATACGGTGACAATGTAGGTAGTGATCGCAGCACCAGGCCGTTATGTTAGCAGTCGCGGTTTTTTCCTATATCATGATAAATACTTATTTGTATAGACTTTATAGATTATTTGGCTTGATCAAAGTGTATGTAATGTGCGTTTCTGGACTACCGCCACAAGCAATTATTGCCTTTTATAAATATGTGATTTCAAAATATACTTTTAAGCAAAGAAAATCAAAACATGCGATATAATTATTATTGTATTTGTTAGTTATTATATTCAATATTCAGATACTAATAATAACTTTAGTTTAAAAAGGATACAGATTTACACTTGCTTGTAAAGGCTTTTGTTACTCATAGGTAACTGCAGATTTAAGCTGCAAGTGATGAGTGGTATAGGTAATACCTACTGTGTTTTTGTAGCTTAACAGACGATAGCACGATATAATTCCACGTATATAACACCTATTCATATTTTCAATAATTTCTTCTCAATTTAATTACACGAATCCTTAAATATCTCTCTCATCTCATTCGTCAATCACAATGTAATCCAGCATCCTTTCATCTTAAGCAACAGTTATCACTCGTCCTGTCCGCTTGTGTTCGTATCTCCTGAACGAGAGCCTAACGGTGATTTTTATGCTTTTAATAATTCGTTTATTTTGTGTAACTTTTAATGCGCCCGTCAAGTTAGACCGCGATAGTATCGGGTTAAACAAACACGCTCTTGGAGTTTGTTGTCATGATTTGTTTTAAATTAAATTCACTTTTTAACCGACTTCCAAAAAAAAAGGAGGAGGTTCTCAATTCAACACGTATGTTTTTTTTTTATTTTATGTATGTTAGCTCAGAACTTTTGACTGGGTGAACTGATTTCGATCAATTTTGTATTAATTGAAAGATGTTGCGTGTCATGTGGTCCCATTTTAATTTAATTGAGGTCTGACAAGTACTTTTAGAGTTATATCTAATAATGCGTATTTACGTGACTACTTTTTCGTCGACCTACGTTATATTATACTGCATAACTTTTTACTCGGTGTACCGATTTCGATGATTCTTACTTTAATCGAAAGCTAATACTTGTCTTGTAGTCTTGTTTAAATTAGATTGATATCTGATTACAACTTTTTGAGTAATCTTTAATAGCGCGTATTTACTTGACTATTTTTTCGTCTTATTACGTTGTATTACTTGTCGATGTAATTGAAGTCGGTTTTTTTTTCGTTTGCGAGCAAACACAATTATAACGGTTGAGATTATTCTTATTTGAGATTTTTGTTCTTTATTTATGAGTAGTCAAATTATTTTTAATAACAAGAACAGCTTATTAAACTGCAACTTTAAGATTAATATATACCAATAGAAATGTCAAATAAATATATGTAGAATTTGATGGTAAAAAAAAGAATAATAAATTAAAAACTTTATACTGTCGGATACTGTCATCCGTCAAATAGTTTTGTTATCTACAACTGGTGTAATGGCACTTAATACATTAAATTAAATACAAAATCACAATATAGTCAATAACTTCCCAAAACTAAAAACGAGTGTGCTTTAGTTTAGACAACACGACTGAAGTAAAACATACGAAACGTAACTCTCGCTCTTTCTACCGTCACTAACTTATATCTCTCTTTCAACTTCCGTTCGCCTCACCCGATTACTTTTCGTAACGCTATCGTCACGCGTTCACCAGCTTACTCCCCAATTTAAGCGTGCGTATAGAAATTTTACTTCAACAAACAATACAACCAGACACGTAGGTAGCTATTCAAACCATTCCTATATTGAATACTACCGACCCGCCATGTCTTCGCACAGGTGCAATGCTGATACTAAATATAAAATATATTTAGTCACATTATCACATTAGAAACCTCTAAAACTATTAGTGTTCCTCTACTATATTATGCATGTATTATACATATAAACCTTCCTCTGCAATCACTCGTATTTACTAAAGAAAACCGCATCAAAATCCGTTGCGTAGTTTTAAAGATCTAAGCATACAGACAGCGGGAAGCGACTTTTTTATGCTATGTAATGATTATCAGATAATTTGCGTCAACAAATTTACGACAATACGTCGGCACATCCTCTCATCAAACACATCATGACACAAAACTTCAATCGATCCAATTATAAGAAGTAGCGATCATTACCATCACCGTACATGGTCGCCGGTAGCCATTATAAATAATAAACTGTCAAGCTTGGCTCCGAGCAACCCATACTCCGCTATTAGGTATTTTAATTTATGTGTAAAACATTTAAATTATGTAATCGATGTCGTTTCATAGGAATCTGATGTCTCTTTAATTCCGAACTTAAAACTGTAGGTACACCTAACTCATTTTGGTAATTTCTGTCAAATTTTTAAGTTTGATGTGATTTATATCTATAAGATCTGATTTTGATAGTTTTTGTTTATTTCAATGATATATAAATATGATTATTTCAACTTTATTAAAGATTAAATTATAGAGTTACAAAAATGTTTTTAAATTACTAAGAAGTGTAAAGTTTTGGAAGTTGTTTAATCATAAACGTGTTATTAAATAATATTACGGGTATTTGGATACTGTTAGCTCAGAGTAGACTGGACTACTGGAGATATAGATTCATAAAGATTAAGATATTTATCTTCAATGCATACACTACCTACGCTTAATAAATATATTCTTATATGGCGGTTTAGATGTAGGCTCTACGAGTACTTTATAGGAATGCGTAAAGGGAAATAAAACGAATTGAAAATTGAAATAAATTAAAGAAAATACTCTTTAAATAACTTTGTTAAAACATTTTTCCTATCTTTTGCATTGTTTCACGATTCAGCCTGTAATATCCCACTGCTGGGCATAGGCCTCTTTCACCATGTAGGAGATGGATCTCCACTACGCTGTTCCACTGTAGGTTGCCGGAAATATTCCCTACTATGAGTAACGATCGCTATCACATATTTATGATAACAACCAGGACCGACAGCTTAAGATGCTCTCCAAAGCACGGTGGGGAGAGAGAGTTGTGTCACATATCAAAATATTTTTTTTTGTCATTTCATCTACTCTTGATTCTTAAAGCCTCAGAATCCAGAATGTTTTAGTATATCTGCTATTGCATCTCTAGTGTAGGTCAACGACAAACTATTAAAAAAGATAATTGTGTTTGCTCGCAAACGAAAAAAAACCGACTTCAATTACATCGACAAGTAATACAACGTAATAAGTTGAAAAAATAGTCAAGTAAATACGCGCTATTAAAGATTACTCAAAAAGTTGTAATCAGTTTTCGATCTAATTTAAACAAGACTACAAGACAAGTATTAGCTTTCGATTAAAGTAAGAATCATCGAAATCGGTACACCGAGTAAAAAGTTATGCGGTATAATATAACGTAGGTCGACGAAAAAGTAGTCACGTAAATACGCATTATTAGATATAACTCTAAAAGTACTTGTCAGATCTCAATTAAATTAAAATGGGACCACATGACACGCAACACCTTTCAATTAAAACAAAATTGATCGAAATCGGTCCACCCAGTCAAAAGTTCTGAGCTAACATACATTTAAAAAAAAAAAAAAAAAAAAAAAAAAAAAAAAAAAAAAAAAAAAAAAAAAAAAAAAAAAAAAAAAAAAAAAAAAAAAAAACATACGTGTCGAATTGATAACCTCCTCCTTTTTTGGAAGTCGGTTAATAATCACAGCACTTGATATAGTATCCCCTGATTTAGGGAGTTATGTAATCGGATGCTGTAACGGTGAGGCAATACGGATGATCGATGGAGTCAATTAGGTTGGCCAATCCCGGACATTCCCGCCGCAGTGAGAGTGCTACGAGACTTACACGACACTGTCATTTGACCGGTAATTAAAAGTACTTACACGGTCAAAACGACCGTGTAAACTACAGCATTAAGGTGATGTAAATGTACAGAATGTGGGAAAGAATCTTAAAAAACCTGCTCGAGGATCTGTGAGAGGTTGTATTGATTTTCTATTGTTATTTTATTTATTGGACTATCAACATAAGATTACAGTGCATTAAACTTTAAAAAAAAAGTTCTCTAACTGTTCTTTCAATAATATTAAGATGTAGGAGGTCACAAATATAGTCACTTACGGGTAATAAATATAATTTCTTTAATTATAATCCCATTATCGGTGGTAAAAGAGTATCTTAAGGAAATCTGCGTGTTGAAAAGAAATTTAGTTACTACAGTGGACCCGCGGTAATCGGACAAACGTTTTGCAGGGCAGTGTCGGATTACCGAATTTGTCGGATTATAGAGTACCCTGCCTAAGACCCCCTATAGTCCGGAATTTTTTTAAAACAGTACCTTGTAATCCGACAAATTACAGGTTCAATGATAGGATTATATATGTATTCAAAAATGATACTTCATTATGTATGTCTTTAGTAAATTAAACAACTCAATAGAGAGCTTACGTTTTATTATAAAACTAACGTCATTAATGCTATATCTAGAACTTACAAAAAATATGCAATAACTTTACATTAGGAAATAATTGTGTACAAACAAATGAATACCCTACGCGTCGAGCACAATAGTACCTACTAGTGCGTACAAGTTATAACTCGTTCAAACATGCATTAGCAAAATATTCAAACAGACCATGTCGGATTACAGGGGGTGCCCGATTAGCCGGGGGCCGGATTACCGGGGGTCCACTGTATACTTGTATAGTGGTATATCGGTAAATCCGAAAATTCGACAATCGCGTGGCCTTTGACCATCTGTAACATCATTAATCTGATACAAATTCATTACGCAAGTGTCGCTAAATTTGTATATACTGTGATGGAAATATTCAATATCGAGCGCCCCGGTAATAATTTGAAATATATAGAATGGTTTAACCTAATATTATTCTAGACAATCATAAATTTATAAAACATTTTGTTTTACAAAAAACAATTCTTCAATTTTTATTTTGAACTTTGTTCATTCATTCATACACCCATACACATATGCCAAGTAATTTTTAATAAGATGCTGCGATGCGAAAGCTTTAGAAGTTGAAACTTTTTTTATTTTTGCAAACAAACAAGCGTACGGCTCAGCTGATGGTAAGCGATTACCGGAGCTTATAGACTTCTGTAACACAGAAGCATTACAAGCGCGTTGCCGACCCTATCCCCGATTCCCCCAGGAGCTCTGATCACCTTACTCACCAACAGGAACACAACACTGCAATATTATTTAGTTGTGATCTTCTGTAAGGTCGAGGTACTTCCCCAGCCGGGCTGCTCCAGATTTGAGAAGCAAATATTCAGCAGCAGAAAATTATTAATGTATTGAAATAAATCACAGTCTATTTTTCATTGTCCTTTAAAAATTAACGCTACTAAATTCCTAGAATGACTATTATCCTAAATAAAGCGAGTGTAGATAAGGGCGGGAAAGGGATTAATAACCCTCGGCTTAGTGATAACATGGAATCACTTAAAGGGTTTAAAAAGTTCTTTAAATTTAGATCGGGGTATAGACTGCGATTCGTATATAAGAATTTTTTTTGAAAAGACAAACATACAGATAAAAACGATTTGATAAATAATCATTGAATTAATTCAGTCAGATGAGTTTAATTAATTTAATTTGCCAACCCGTGTCATCTCTTCATAATAATTAATTTGATCTCAAATGAGCTGCTTATTTATTTGTACATCACTTTCACATAATTATACAATCAATTCAAAATATGTAAATATGTAGTATAAACATGTACAATACGAAAGTAATATATTTTCTTAATATATCTTTCATCTAGTTGTATATTAGAATATTTTGTTGATCGAAGTATTATTTTCAACTAAACGATCACAGCGCCGCGGGCGCTAGAATCCTTCGAAAAAAACGCCAAAAAAAGTGTAAAAGTGCCACAAAAGTGACATAATTTATAAAAGAACTAACGACGGTATTGTGTGCTTTCGTTGTAATTTTTATTTACGATTGTTTGCCGTATTTTATGTTTTAATATGACCATATTTATGACCGTTCGGTATTTGTCCTACGGAATTTCTATGGGGGTTGCTTAATTTATGGCTAAATATTTAATCGATGTTTTGATTATGTTTTGTTAAACGACAAAAATCCTTTTTTAACAGTCTTTATGTTTGATTTATCGATTAAATAAATAAAGGCTTGACAGTATCGACAAGGTTAGTGTTTATAAACTGTATGTCTATGCTGTAAGTGTTAAGGTCTGTGGACTTAGTGACGGTTAATCTCATGCAAGATATTACTTATTTTTATTAAAACACAGTTTATATATTTCTTTTAAATGAGTGACTGCGGAGTATCTTACCAATTCTTCTCTGCAGACTCTGCCCTTCGAATCGGTGATAGCTTCACTTTTAAAAATACGCGCTAATCTTAGCATCTCCTTCTTTGTATTGAAAAGCTCTTCTAGTTCTGGATAGCCCGGTTGACGAGGAAGGCTGTATAAGCTCACGCTAAGTCCAATAAAACTGAAGCATACTGCAAAATACTGCAAATACGGATAAAAAACATTTATTTTTTAACATATAAAATTATAGTTTTAAAACATGCATACAAGAAACACATGTACAAGAATGTGGATATGGTGATGTTTAATCTATAGAGCGCTAGTAATGGTGTTAATAGCCATGAAAGATGAACCACTATAAGTTGTAACTGTCGTAAGTAGTTCCAGAAACAACGCTCTCCCAGGATCACACCATTTAATTCACATTACCCGCTACTTTTATTGGTGTGTCGTAAACTCTACGAAAAATATCATTTTACTTAACCCTTGGTAACTACTCAAAAAAAATTTTACTTGGTCGCTACTCAAGGGTCAATCTGACCCTCCTGTAAAACAACATATATTTTTCGAACAATAAAGAATGTTGAAATAAAATACACTATATAAGAAAATGGATATATTGTGTAATACAGTTCCAATGCTTTAATTATTTTCTGAACAGTTTAGACATAAAATAATGGAGCAAGTATTACAAATTGGTATTTTGCATGAAGAATAAACATTGTTTGTTTTGCGATCTTTTTTATAGGGACAAATACCGCAACGCTTCCTTTTAGATGCAGTATTGGAGACATCTAAAACAGGTCTTTTAGGCATAGATAATTTAAATATCCTTAAAGTTATCATACGCAATTGTCGGGGTATTTTTGTGTTGCAAATTTGCTGTCGAGCGTCCGAGATGAATGAGCGCTTAAAACTTTTGTACTTCAGTTGTACTTCTTGAATCTTGTCATTCGTGTGTAGAACGATAGTCTCCAGTATATTTTCGTCGATAAAAAGATCGAAAATATGCACGAATAATGAATCTGGCCCTAGATTAGTAGCTGATCCTTTAGGTTTTCCCACGGACACAGATATAATATTGTGAGCTGGATTACGACTTTGGGCTGGAGCGCATGCAGTTATTTTTTCCAATATAATAGTTTGATCGGTGGGCAGAAGAAGTATCGATATCTTCCGACTCAGATAACTCTAGGTTGGACGACATCTGATCACCTATCTCTTCTTCGATATCGCTCGAACTATCGAGCTCACTAAATATTTCTTCATTGTTAGAATCATTATCACTGCAATTGGCATTAATTAGGATATAAGATAAAGCGTTTTCTCGATTATCAGCCAGGCATCGTGGAAATATCTACCTCATCAAAATCATCAACATCAAGCAAACCATTCGCAATCTCTTCACCCGTAAGCATATTTTTATCAGCCATACCGGTGGCAAAGCAAACCCAAAATTAAACCAAAAGCAACACCTAATACCTATACTATAGGTAATTGCAAAATAAACCTAAAATAATGAATATCTTACACAAAAGAAAACACAATAACAATGCACTTACCGACTGTCGATGCTACTCAAGGGTCAACGTGACCCTGTCCTTGTCGTTTTGGCGCAAAACAAGCACTAAGCGCTTAAACACTCCCACTACGCGCAGCAGCGAGCGCCGTACTGAGAATACATGGGCGGGCGGGTGCGGTCGTCTAAGAGTAATTGTTCAAAAATATTGTTTTCAAAGTTGACAGGGTCTCACAGACCCATCAGTAGATACCAAGGGTTAATAAAGTCAAAACGGTTGAGAGTGCGCCGTTTCGTAGGCAAGGGTTCCGTTTCGTATTCTACTAGAATAAATATTATTTTACCTACGCCTTTAAAAAATCACTATTAGTGATAATACCGCTTTTGCGCTCTTGTTCGAATAGTGTTATTTCTTTAATGTTATTTTATCTGTGCAATAAAGTACTAAATAAATAACGAAGTAAAATAATGAAATTAAAACTTGATGGATTTTGGAAACTTTTTGAATTTTTATCTTTGTTGACGTTTATTATTTATAAGAATAATATCAATTATTACTATGATATTTTAAAAAAAGTGTTATAATACTTTGTATATTTCTAAAATATAATATTTTCTGTCCTTTTTGTTTTGTTTTTAACACTATTTGTCTAAAACGGTTAGACTAAAATAAAGTTTGTTTTGAGACTACAAAGGTTTTTTCGTTCCTCTGCGGATCTCTTAAAATTTGAACCAGTAAAGTTATTCACTAACAAATTCGACACTCACATTTCTATTTAAAAATAAAACGACTTAAACATAAGCCTATTTGCTACGCTGATCTGTACTCTAATTTACATAATTATTGTAATCAAGATCCCACACAAGTAGGTACTCATCGGTCCTCAGTTCCTGGCGCACGATCAGATACCCTCAGTTTGTTCTTAGCCCCAGTGTCTATTTCAAACTTTTTGTACAAATATCGACAATCTCATATTTTATGGAGTTTTTATTGTTGTGGAAAGAATTTCCGAGGACGAAAGGCACCGCGCCTGACCACAGATTAGGACTTTAATTCGTAATAAATTTATTAATGATTAATAATGATATCGAGTGGTTTTTTATTGGTGGGACAGAAGTTCAGTGTCGTCGGTGACAAGGGATAAACGTCGGTATTTACATTCTGTGATCCTGGACTAATTTTAATAATGATAAAGAACTATTTATTAAAAAGTGCTTTTGAATCTTACTTGAAAAAGAGTTTTATTACTAATACAATTTAATCGAAGCCCCGTACTGTGTTTGAGGGGAACTTTGACAGTTATTTTTAGCAGTTCTGTCAGCAACTTTTTCTAACTATGTAATAGGTATGAAGCAGGTACACTTGTATATGACATAGACTTACCTACTCGTAAATTAATATGTGCAGCTGCAGTGCTATGCGCAAGCACGAGAACAGTTCGATAATTTCGGCTTATTTCAGTTAAATTTTAAAGTTAAGACAACTTTATATTTTATATCTTTACTTCTATACTAATATTATAAAGCTGAAGAGTTTGTTTGTTTGTTTGAACGAGCTAATCTCAGGAACTACTGGTCCGATTTATAAAATTCTTTCAGTATTAGATAGCCCATTTATCGAGGAAGGCTATAGGCTATATATCATCACGCTACGACTAATAGGAGCGGAGCATCAATGAAGAATGTTTCAAAATCGGAGTTTTTTCAAGTAACTATTCCACGCGGACAAAGTCGCGGTCAGAAGCTAGTTTTGTATATGGTTATCAGTGCATGAAATATAGTCTTATAGTCTTCAAGTATTTCCAAAGTTCCATACCTCAGTTAAATAATACTGTTTTCAAACAGTGTTGTGTTCCTGTTAGTGAGTAAAGTGACCAGACCTACTGGGGGGGATTAGGATATGGTCGGCACCGCTCTTACGACGCTTCTGGTGTTGCAGGCGTCTATAGGCTACGGTAATCGCTTACCATCAGGTGAGCCGTACGCTTGATTGCCGACCTAGTTATATCTATATGTATATAAAAAAGTACGCAAAACAGGACAACATTATTTTGTCAACAATATGTACAATAGTAACTTTCCTTACTATATTAGGACCTCGCTTCAGCCTATAATCCCACTGTTGGGCATGGGCCTCTTTCCCCATGTAGGAGAAGGATTAGAGCTTAATCCACCACGCTGCTCCAATGGGGGTTGGCGGATATATTCCCTACCATGAGTAACGATCGCTATCAAAAATATTAGGACCTACAGATACAAAATTGATTGTGTAATGGTCGATTTACATCAGACGAGCGAATGCTCATTCTATCCCCACTATATCAAATTCTTGTCAAATTCTTTTAGTGTAAACAGGCGTAGAGCATTCTTTCGTTGTTGTATATATGAATACGAGTGTTCGGAGATCAAGAAAGAATGCTCAAGATTGTTCTAGCTCTAGCTCTTTGCTCGGTTGGTCTAAATCCACCCTAACTATCATCTAAGTTAGAGGCTCTAACGAAGCATTTAATATTAATTTATTAATCCGCTGACACGTATAATGATTAATGAGCCGAGTTTCAAGTGAAAACACACCACCTTCCGCAGACCTCTTGACTTTAACCGTTTTCTCTCCGCCTTCATCTCGGCATTACCTAGATCTTTGTCTGAATTCAAGTAGCTCTCGTTATAATTGATTCTATATGTATCTACTTTGGTAATTTGGTTACACGAAAATTTGAGGAGTTGACGAAAAAAGATCGGGTTTTTTTGAAAAATATATCTATCTATATTTGCAATGTCGATATGACATTTCTTTGAAAAATCGATGAGGTTTAAGCATTAATAACTTTTTATACTAAGTTTTTTTAAGTTAGGAGTTGCAATATGATTTAATTTCACCGCGGTTATAAATACTACGACTTATAAATAATACAAAAGTAAGGTCCGGGGTTACAGCTAGTAATAAAATTAAATAAAAAAAGAAAAAAAACATACATACAATCCATCCAACTCTTAGAAGTTGTTTAATAAATAATTAAACAGAACTACTGTCAGATCAATTAATATTCGAAATTCCAGCGATTTAAAATTAAAATAAAGTTTCAAAGTAAAGAAGTTAAGTAGAGCAAATTAAAATTAATACCGAATTACTAGTAATAAAATAAATAATAAAGATTAAACTTAAGTAAAAGAACCAAAAATGTCTGTATTTACGAGAACAATCACCATTTCTAAGATTAGGTACAGCGTCCTGTCCCGTCTCAGTTTCAAAGCTTGAATTGAGTGTAACTTGCTCTACGATGTCTCTCTCATATGCATTAATTCTAAGAACGAGAGAGAGATACTAATTTTCTGTCTCATTCTGTGATTTTTAAATATAATTTAAGTTTAATTTTTTTTATTTTTTAGTAAATTTTTTAAATAGGAACTTTGAATACACCAAAAATAAAAATAAAGATTGCACTTATCAATGACATACAAGTCTTCTTATTAATATGTACTCATATGATAAGTTAAACATCTTTAAAATATATCTGATCTTCATTAAAAAAAACATCGATATTTTGCCTCTAATCTTTTAAAATTTAAGAAATTATTATTATCAAATTGTTCTGAGATTTAATATTCCTTTTGTTAAGGCTTTGAAACGTCACTCACAAGTATGCGATGAAAACCGAGAGAATCGATTAGTATCAAGGAAATTTTAAATGATTTTCTTATTTACATTCTAATTCTATTTTAAATAATTATCCTACATAATCTTACAGTTTTTCACAATTAAGAAAGTCAAGTCGAGGATACAGAGAGAGCAGACCGCATCGTTCCCCATCGTCCTATCATAAGCAACATAATATTCACGGTTTAAATTCCCATAACCCGCCGAGTTAGTGACAATAACTCCGTATCGGATCGTAAAATTTTATCGCTTTATTTTCCTTTTTTACACCTTTTGTTCTACACATTAGTAAACACATAAAAACTCTTCCGATCCTTGACACGCTAACACCAACGTGTCGCGACCGCAACACGAGATTTAGAAAAAAAAATTAAATAAAGTGGCTATAAACTTTTTGGTTATCTGTGCAATAAAAAAGTAGAACACCGGGTCTCGTTTTGTTTAAACTAATAATACGTTTCTTTGAAATTATTATCAAAATTATAGTTATTTTCTCATGTGTGTTAAGTATTAAAAACATTTTGAACAGTTTAGTATAAGCAGTAAAAAATAACAAAACAAGCGCGAAACGATTAAATATTTATAGTATATTATTACAAAAACCTATTCTAAATTAAGTAATATATTTTTTATGAGGTTGTATATAATTAACGGAACTTAATTAGGAGGTGCAAGTTTCGCGCCATTATTTCAAAGTAAAAAACGTTGAGAACATTTTTAAGGTTATCGGAACTATTATTTGCTAACCTTTACATCATAATTACATGGGCGTGTGTTTGTTATTTCAAATTAAGATAAGTCTGGATTTAAATTAGTAGTTATTAAAAAGTCAAGCGTGATCGGTTTTTTTGTCGTTTGACAGTTCTGATAGATGTTTCTGTGACATGTTTAAATGAGTTGTGACATATCAAAGTGTAATTTGATATTTAACGTTACAATTACGTACTACCAATTTAATTAATATAATGATTGAGATGGCAAAAACTAGTTTTGAGACTGTAGTTTTTATTTTCAATTGTGACAAAAAAAAACCACAGACTGTAAATAGCAGTGTAACCTAATTTAAAAAAAAATATTAGTACTTGTGTGTGTGTGCATGCACGTGTGTATTAATGTGTTATACGACACGATTCAGTCTGTAATATCCCACAGCTGGGCATAGGCCTCTTTCCCCATGTAGGAGAAGGATCGGAGATTAATCCACCACGCTGCCCCAATGCGCGTTGGCGGATATATTCTCTACTATGAGTAACGATCGCTATCAGGTGTACATGATAACAACCGGGACCGACGGCTTAACGTGCTCTCCGAGACACGGTGGGGAGACCCACGGCAAACATCTGTATGGCCAATACAAATGCTGTCGTGTGCGAGGATCGAACCCGCAACTGCCAGCGCAACAGCCGCAAACCAGTGCTGTGACCGCTGCGCCAACACGGCGTGTATTAAGAATTAAGATGAGATTATGATGACAGATGTAATGTAATAAAAAAATATGAAATATGTAAAAAATATGAAAAAATCAAATCATATATACATACCTACAATAAAACAAACACAATAATAATATTTTAGAGCGTAAAAAATATCTAACGAATTATTGAAGAGCGTGAGACGTGCAAAAACTAAAACCTATCATTACCTGTGAGCGTATTATTATTGGCTTAGCAGATTATTGTGTTTATATTCGCCGACTAGGAAATGCCCGAACGCCTAGGCTGCAATTAATTGGTGATAGGAACACTAGTTTCACATACTCTTTAATATTGAAATATGATATTAATCCTTTTCGTTATTTTTTTTTTAAGTTGTATTTTATAAACAGTTTCGTTAAAACAGGTCGAGATGAATATATAATTTATCAGAATAGTTTTCCAAGCGCACAGTCGAGGGTAACAGCAAGTGTTATCGTAAAGAACCTTAAATAGTTGAAAATTAATGAAAAAGTTATTTGTTAACCTTTAGCTAGCGAACTTTAGAAATCGAAAAAAAAGTTTAAGGAGACTACGCTGTCTGCCAATTTGCTTACTTATATTTCAGGATTTTCAGGAATATAGATACATGTCTAAAACTTTCAAGTTCATTCTATTATTAATAATTTACTTTCACAAGACTGACCGCAATTGTCCCTTTCAGACTCTTGTGACCATGGCGCAGCCCCGGATCTTCAATTTTTTTTAGGCGGGGCAAAAACTGAAAAATGCCGCCCCCGCCCACTTATATTTATTTTATTTTTACCTTTCATCATCATCATCATCATGCTTATAATATCAGCTATCAGATGTCCACTATTTGATTGAAATTTGGACATAGCCTACATAGGCCTTTCGGAAATAATGCATCCATCGCTGTTCTTTCTGTGTTAAGCCTATTTATTTACACATAGGTACATAGACATAAACGTGTAGGATATATTATATTTTATATACAGCATAGGATAGGATTTAAAATAAAAATATGTATAATAAAAATAAAAATCAAATATTGTATTGCATTTGTGAATTGAAATTACAATTTTACTCTTTTGCACTCATTGTACCTACTCTCTCTTTCGCACGCACGGTAACCAGACGCGTGCTGCCACGATCTGCGATTTCTGCGGGCGAGCGGGCGCGTATTTTTAACCCCCGACGCAAAAAGAGGGATGTTATAAGTTTGACGTGTCTGTCTGTAGTGTCTGTCTGTCTGTGGCACCGTAGCTCGCGAACGGAGGACGCGATTTCAATTTAGTTTTTTTTTTGTATGAAAGGTAAATATCTGCAAATACATGTGGTGGGGAGAAAATGAGGATGGAAATCCGAATGTCAGCAAATTTATCCAAGTAGGGTTGCAAATGAAATAGCATCACATGCACTTTACAAAATTAATAATAAAAATAAATGAATGGTACCCATAAAAAGTATAAAATAAAAATTAAATTAAAAACAAAAAAAAAACCGACACAGTAACCTGAGTTCCCTTTAAAAGTAAAAAATAATGAAAGAAACTCAATCTTAAAGTACCTAAGTATGTACGAGAATTAATAATTCAAAAAAAAAAAAAATACATCGCGTTGCGGGACCGCTCCAAAACTAACAGTTCAATTACAAATAGTCTAAATAGTCCAGTCATTTGATAGTTTTACCTGGAAAGTTTTCCGGTAGTTTTGAAAGTTGGTGATTTTATAGATTTCGACGTGCTCTTTTCGAATTTTCACTTTGCCACCTCGTATTTTTGCCGCTCGCGTCGCCATATTGGAAAAATGGCGCTCAAATACAGTTTTTTTTTAAAATAACTCCGTTCCAACTCATTTTATGATAAAAATAGTTATGTAATAACTTAAACTAAAGAAAATTTCCTACAATTTATGTAGTAACCTTTTTTTTTGTAAAATCTATAGTTTCAGCGTACGAGAGCTGCAAAGTCCACTCTAACACGCGTTTACGTGTCATAATTATATTTCTTTAAGTCCCGTCGACAAGTTTTGAATATTTTTTTTAATTTGAAAAAAATATGGTATGTTCTAAACACTATAAATATTTAATTCCCGAGAATGAGTTTGAACGGAGTTATTCTCAAAAAACTGTATTTCAGCGCCATTTTTCCAATATGGTGGCGCGAGCGGCAAAGATACGAGGTGGCAAAGTGAAAATTCGAAAAGAGCACGTCGAAAACTATAAAATCACCAATTTTCAAAACTACCGGAAAATTTCCAGGTAACCCCCTTTTTGAGCACCAAATGACTGTACTAAAACTAACCTAACTTAACCAAGCAACATAAATTTTTATAAAATTACTTCAAAATAAGCGCGTTTTTTACTTTTTAAAGGGAACTCAGGTTACTGTGTTGGGTTTTTTTTTAATTTTTAATTTAATTTTTATGAACTATGCCTACGCGCTTCGCGAATAATAAATGTTCGTGCAGCATGTCTCACTCTGCGCTCTGGGTATCGGTAGAGTTGATATGGCCATGAAATTTCTGTACTTGTAGGTACTATTATTTATTCCGTGGTCAAAGTTAAGTAAATGATGAGTTGTCCATTCGTCTGTAAAATGTGAATTTGGCCGCCCCCTGAACTTGCCGCCCGGGGCATGGGCCCCGGCTTGCCCCCCCCTAGATCCGGGCCTGCCATGGCGTCTCCAACATCTCCAAAATACATATAAACTGAGAACGAACAACGACGAACATTTTAAACAAATAAATATTTGATTTATGTCTGTATAAAGCTCTAGTTTCTGCCCGCGACTTCGTCCGCGTGGAATACTTTGGGCTAACGCTAACCTTAATCATTTGCGAAACTTTAACTGTTTACGCAGCGCACGCGGCGAAAACTCAAAAGCTCGAAAGGAAAAAAACGTTTTTGAATCATTCTTCATTGATGCTCCACTCCTACTGGTCTTAGCGTGATGATATTTAGCCTATAGCCATCCTCGATAAATGGGCTATCTAATGAAATAATTTTTCAAATCGGACCAGTGGTTCCTGAGATTAGCGCGTCCAAGCAAACAAACAAACTCTTCAGCTTTGTAATATTAGTAAAGATAGTGCTGCAAAAATGATTCATCAATTAAGACATTCACTCATAGACTGCTTCAGATGTGAACGGGATGTTAAGTTACCAATGCACGTCATACGATCTGCAGGAGGCCGGTAAATTAGGGATCATCTAATTTACCGGCAAAGGGAGTTATTTATTTAGTAATAAATACGTCAATTACGTACAACACTCGCGACAGATTTACTGGGGCTCACGTACGGACACGACTACTTGGTGTTGTTGTTTTGTTGTTATATATATCGACCATAGTTAGTAATTAGTAATATGGTTTGTTAAGGAGCTTCTTATGGTTGTTATAAAGATGTTAGACTGGTGACTGATGTTGAGCTAATGTCCCTACTAGTTGAATAGGTTTTTAAGTCTGTTGAAATATGCCCACTTATTGTAGTGAATGACTATCGATTGGAGACGACAGTGCAGGACTTTTATAATAATTTACTACATGTTATCAACGTCAGTATACAACAAGCACGACAAGTTAAGTCTACCCATATTAGACACAAAATTTTCTCAGAAAAGACAATTACACTGCTAAATAGGAGACAGATATTACAAAGAATGCCAATCAAGTCCCGATCAGAAAAAAACGAACTTAGCGCACTTTATAAATTAACAAGTAAATACATAAAATATGACTATAAAAACTACAGGAATCAAAAAATACAAACTTACCTTACACAAGGAAAAAGCTTCAAAAAAGCGATAAAAGAACTCCGAACAAATAAGACTTGGATTGAGGGATTAAAACAATCAGGACAAATAACACACAACCGTAGAGAAATAATAAATATTGCTACAGAATTCTATAAAAACCTATACAGTGCGAATACACAACAGATGAATAATAACAACATACAGGAAGCCTATAACAACCACGAAAACCTAGAAAATAGTATAAACTATATTGACGAATTGGAAATTATACAAGCAGCTAATAAGTTAAAATTAGAGAAGAGCCCAGGCCCAGATTTCATCCCCAATGAAGCAATTAAACACGGATGTGAAATATTAGCATCACCACTGGCCTCATTATTTAATTTAATACTCAAAACTGGGAATACACCTGCACAATGGTCAGAATCCATTATAATCTTGCTCTATAAAAAAGGAAACCCTAATGACATCGGCAATTACAGACCAATAAGCCTTCTACCAACTATTTACAAACTCTTCGCCACCATAATTAATAGAAGAATATCTGAAACTTTAGAAAAGAGACAGCCCATAGAACAAGCTGGCTTTCGTAAGGGATATTCAACCATAGACCACATACACACTCTGGAACTTATTATTGAAAAATACCAAGAGAACCGAAGATCGCTCTACATAGCATTCATAGATTACCAGAAAGCTTTTGACACAATTTCACACACAAGTATATGGGAAACATTGTGTAAACAAGGAGTAGAAAACAAGTACATACAAGTAATAAAAAATATATACAACAACAGCGTCAGCAAAATCAAACTGGAATCAACTGGCCCCGAATTCAACATCAATAGAGGAGTGAGACAAGGGGACCCACTATCACCAAAACTATTTATTGCAGTATTGGAATCTATTATTAGTCAATTAGACTGGAAAAAGTACGGCTTGTATATCAAAGGAGAATACCTGAGTCACTTAAGGTTCGCGGATGACTTGGTACTGCTATCTGAAACCGGGGGCAACTTAGAGCGCATGATACAGTCATTACACAAAGCCAGCAGACAAGTCGGATTAGAAATAAACTTGACAAAAACAAACACCATGACAAACAGTTATAAAAGAACCATCTCACTAGAAGACAAACCATTACAGTACGTAGAACAATATATCTACTTGGGGAAGCAGATAACATTGGCCAGCAATAGCAACGAACTAGAGGTGGAGCGCAGAACAAGAATTACTTGGAACAAGTTCTGGAGTTACAGAGAAGTAATGAAAAGTAACATGCCAACAGAAGTGAAAAAGAAAATGATGGACACTTGCATTTTGCCATGTCTTACATATGCTTGCCAGACGTGGAAATTTACGAATAACATCAAAAATAAAATAATAACGTGCCAGAGGGGAATGGAACGTAGCATGCTCAATATAAGAAAAACACATAGAATCCGTCATACAAAGATAAGAAACATAACCAAAGCAGTAGACGCGGTCAAGTATGCTCAAAGATTGAAATTCAAGTGGGCCGGCCACGTAGCACGACTTAAAGATAAGAGATGGACATATAAAGTAACTACTTGGGGCGGTCCACAAGGCAAGCGGCGCGTCGGTAGACCATGCACACGCTGGGAAGACGATATTAGAAAAGTCGCTGGACCACACTGGATTTGTGTCGCCAGAGACAGAAACAAATGGAAGTCTTTGGAGGAGGCCTTCACCTGAGAGGGGTCCATGCATGTAAGAATTGAATAATAAATTGAAATAATTAATAAATTGAAAAATGAATAAATAATATAAAATAAAAATAAATTGCAATATGTAATGAAGATTAATTGAAATAGTTAAAATTAAAATAATAATTAAAGTATTATTGTTATTTGCATGTAAGAATTTATGTAATGAATTAAAATATTGAAAAATAAATTGAAATAATGTAAATAAATTTGAAACAATGGAAATGAATTGTAATAATGAAAACAAAAATAATACTTAGTGATGACTTGAATATTAATAAAATTTGCCTATACTATTTTACTATTTTATGATATATTTGATAATTTCAAGTTCTTAATTATAACCAAACATTTTTTTATATTTTTTTGAATTTGTATACCGAAAAATTTTCAAAGGAAAATTAGTAATAATTATGCATGTAATTTTTATTTCTTTAGTGTTAAACTATTGTAATTGCATGGAATAAAAGGCTTTTTTATTTTTTTATTTTTTATTTTTTTTTATTTATTTATTGTAGTAAATATTTATATAATAAAGAAATAAATATATATAAAGATAATGGAAAACAGAAAGTGTACAATTTCTTGGACAATGTCTTTTAACGTGCTTATATATATTATATACGAGTTATTAATTACAAATAGGTATTCTGCATTTGAAATAAAGTAACTTTTGGAAAATGAGAGTAAAAAACAGCATGAAAATTAGATCGAACCCACAGCTTTTCAAATTTTAATGACCTTCCAAAATTCTAAATTAGTTTTTGCGATCAAAAACTAAGGCAACAGGATGTGTGGTGAGGCTTGACTAGAGCGTCCCGATTGCATAGATTTCCGAGAAACGTGCGGCGACCGCTCAAAGGGCGAAGGGCGACATCTTCTCAGTATTTTGATGGATTTCGAAGTTTCCAGAATGTCCTGGCATTGATCTGTCGTCTGCGAATCTAGTGTTAATTTATTCCTCTGATCAAGTTCCTAATTTGCTTTTTATTTCGATATAATTTTAATGGCCATGAATGGAGGATTTATTTCACTCTCTCGGAGGTTTTTTTCTTAGACCGAGCTTGTTGTTGCGTCGTGTTTGTTTTTGAGGATACAATTTTAAACAAAGTGGAGAAAAAAGATAAAAAAATTAGAAATTGAATCTAAAAGCATCAACCAATGTCTTAAACACAGATACAAAACACATACAAATAAAATATATAATATTACAAGTTGTAACATAAATTAACTTTCACTAAGCTTTGTTACTTTTTGCACAATAGAAAACAACGCGTATCGCAAATAGCGACGATCTTTCTGCAACTACTTAGAGCAGGGGTTCCCAAAGTGTGCGCCGCGGCGCCCTGGTGCGCCGTAGAAAGTAAAGAGGGGCGCGCGCGCCGTGAGTCGATTCTCTATTTTTACCCGAAACTACAACTATTGTCCGAAACTACAAATATTTATCATTACCAAGCTCACCCGTCACAATGATTTGATTGAGTGAATATCGTATTTTATCTTTGCTTTTCTTAAGACTTAAGTCTTTCTTGTTATTGTCTATTTCAATTCTTTTATAATAAAAAAAAAAAATTCAATTTCATATTGTAAGCAGACATTTTAATTATTGTTCCTATCAATCTAATTACTATCATTATAGGTGCCTATTTCTTTCTACTGTATCTTTCTCAAATAGCTAACTAGGGTAGGGCGCCGTGACAAAATTCTAAATTTGTGAGTGCGCCGCGGGCTGAAAAAGATTGGGAACCCCTGACTTAGAGGCTTCCACTCATTTCTAACAAGCTAAGAACGTACGCTACTCGTAGAGTTGGTTCCGTACATACTTGTAGCTGACGCATCAAACTTCGTACCGCCGCCTTTTTTTCATGAATATCTCGAGTTGTTTTTAAATTTCTTTCATACAAGCCTCATCCTAACAATCAAAAACAGAAAAAAGCTGTATCTGTACTTATGTACACAACTACACACGTAAGAATTTATACATGCCGCGGGTTAAAATGGTATTTGGGGTTAGAGAGCGTCCCACCATTCCAACCCGAGCTCAAAAGTTAGAGAAGAGAAAAATTAAACTACAAATTAAATTAAATTTAGCATTAGAGGAAAGAAAATAAAAAAATTACTTCAATTTTAACAATTTATTGACCGGATCCTAAATTTTAAACCACAAGATTCAAACTAGATTTGTAAAACTAAGACCTTAGTCCTGGCACGTGGTGCATGGAGAGATAAGCACTTAACTTGAGTCCTTGGGTTGACCCCGACGGCCCTTGGTTCACGTCGGAGTCGCCTCGCACGCCACGTGGTCCGGCGTAACTCCCGTCGATGCTTCCAGGTGCCGGTAAAAAAATGGCTGGGTCGACCCGCCGTCCGTCGCTCACACCCAGGTATCGAGAGAGAGATACCTGGGGCGGATTCCTCTGGTTACGTGGACTGGTTTGGATGTTAGGTGGGTATGTGGCACCCCCAGGACCCCAGAGAGAGATACCTCTGGTTAAGTGGGGCCCCTGGCCGAATGTATCGCCACGTGGTTTTCGTGACCTTGATCGACCTTGACCGCCCGACGCCACGCCAAGGACCCTGGAATGACACACCCAAAAGGTGAGCCCTTCCGAAGCCAACCCTCCACTAACTCCGGGTTGACAACGGAAACGGCCCATTAGAGACATGGACACGTTGACATTGCATGGCATAAATCAAATCAGAAGACTGTTATATTAACTACACAGACACAAAACAATACAGACACAAAAATATACAATTCTTTCTTTAAATTTACTTGAACAAATTAAATTTAGATTAAACACAGAAAAAAGCGTATTAAGATCTTTGTACTACAAGAACTCACCCACTACCAAGTCACACGAAACCACAGCACTTATGTAAAAACGGACAATGAAAAGGAGAGGTCCAGCCACGACAGTCGCTTATATAGCAAGCCGAAACCCCTACGTCGCTAACCTCGCCCCGGAGCACGGTCCACTTGACGAATATACTGGACGAAGTCCTACGCGTTACCACGCCAGAAGCCCACTTCAATAAGCACCGAATACATATAAAAAATATATGTTACATACATCACTGGCAGTAGCTAACTTCTCGGTGCTAACTTCTTCTTCGTTGACTAGCTAACTTCAGGGTTTTGGTTTTTTATGTGTAAAATACTCTCATCATTTTTCCCTAACGTGCCAAAAGAAGTATAACATCAAAAAGGTGTGTGTGCGATTCACACACGATGGAAGTGAAACTTCTTTGGCAAACTAATTAAAAAAAACTAATTTTAAATTAGCGGCAGCGCGTCGTCCAGCGCGGCGCGCCCTTCCCTGTCGTTTTTTCGTTGCATCCGATTCATAATCGCAACGATTCTAAAGAAGTTTCACTTCAAAAAAGAATTATTTAATTTGGTGCCGATATTCGGAAGTTATGCGTATACATTTGAACGATTTAATTTCATTTATGTGGATTAATAAAAACAAAAAAAAATATTAATCCACATACAGTCGACTTGTTTTTTCTATAAAACTAATCTAAGGATATAGATCGCAATCGTACAACGTTCGAACATTACTTTCAAGAAATAAATTACATTTACGATCGCTACACTATTGACACGTGACAAGACACGTTAAAACGAAACGAGAACAGGACTCGAACCCACAGCCCTCTACACTAAACTGTCAAACGAACATAGAGAGATCGGCAAAGATAACCCTTGCGCTAGTGATGCCCCATTGTCCTTTATCGATATCGTCTCATCGATATTTCACGATGATACGCTTGACCCGAGAGGTGGGTGCGATTTATCGATGGAAAATAAATGTGAACACCATGGGAAATGATATTTGCATGAGGAATTAGAATATCTTAGGAAGCGCAGTTAACGGTTATGCTCATTTGCATTTTATACTCTGACATTTATCGTGCTCTTCGATGTTAAAATATTTATAAGCTCTCGGAAATCGATTTTCTATCATTCGTGATTAAGATTAAACATTAAACGCCGCGCTGGACTTTACGTTGTGACTTTACAGTCTACTTGACATGTTAATCTTTAGCAAACTGATTTACGAATTAATTATAGCTTTCACTAATAAATTTTTTCGATTTACAACATAAAATTATTTTGGTACAATACAAGTAGATATGTCTATATCTCTAGTAGCTTTATAAATAAATAAAATAAATAATAAATATCTTATAATATGCACACACGGTCGTCTGTTCCTATATGATAAACAACTTAATGCTTGTATTACAGGTAACAGCCGACTGTTATAGCTAAATATTTTTCTGATAAATATGCGTAGAAATAATACGTTTATAAATAAATACTACAAAATACAAATATCACACCCAGACTCAGACGGGAATCGACCCCATAACCCGCGGAGCAAAAAGCAGGGTCACTATAAACTGTGCCAACGGCCTAGTCAAACTATTCTGTGTGTTGTCCGACAACTGTTTCGAACTTGTAATTTTTGTAAAAATATTTTTGGGATAACAACCTTGTCATACAGTACATAGCATTTTTACTTTTCTTCATACAACTTTTACAAAATTTCTTGTAACTAAACCTTGCCCTAACGTTCAGAAATACAACAAATATGTCATCAAACGCTACAAAGAGCAAAAAAAAAGTAAAATACCATTAACAACGTCATTACAAAACATACAAACAAAGAAATAATAAAAGTCACCATAAATAACGCTACCATAAAATAGTGAACGCGGAGCTATTTCCAGTAGCCATAAAATACTCTTAATTTAATGAAACGAAGTTAACTAATTAAATGGAGCTATTAGGATTAATTAAATGAGGGTGAACCGATTTGAATATTCTATCGATAAACGAGGAAATATTATCGACTATCGATATCTTGGCCATCAATCTCTAGCTCACTCCATTCACACGTCTTTATGATCCAATTTTCCTAAACAGTATGAAGCTATTATTGGAATCGGGCCGTGATAAGATAAGGAACAATGTAGGATCAGCGGGTTCTTGATTGAGCGCTGTCTGTCTGTTGAGACAGTAAAACCTTTTCCGGCGCCATCAAAGTATAAAATTTACGTAACGATATGCTTTTTTTATTATTAAAATATATATTGTAAATAATAGAAGACTGAGTTGATTTTTACTTTGTATTTATTGATTTCAAGTTAATTTATTTCAATTATAGAGAGACTGTTCTATATCATTTAAATGTGGGCATTAGTTAGTTTTTATAACATTATAATAATGTTTTCATAAGAATATGTAAAATAATATGGAAGTTTCTCATTGTACCTAATTGTTCCGTTCCGTTCCTCAATGCCTATGAATGCGTGATTATAGCCTATATTACTTTTCTAACGTGTCTTTCATTTTTTGATAGTGGAAGTGCAGATAGTATCGCTTAGCATTTCGACTGTCAAGGGGATGAAAAACAAAATTAAATGTTAAGCGTAGGTATTCTTTGTAGTCTGCAAATTTATACAATTTATAGTCATACAAACTTAAATATCTCACTTAAATGTAGGTACATGTTACCTATACAATAATAAAAATAAAAAAATTTCATTTTCATAATACTCGTTTGAATTTGCCACTTCAAACATTTACTAATTTATTAACATTTCATAGTACCTGGGTGACCGAGCCTAGCTTGGTATTTTCATTTTATTTATTATTTTTTTCTCGGTATTTTTATATTTTAATTTTATTTAAATAATAAATCACGAGTGAAATTAAAAAAAAGAAAAAAAATTAATCTGGAGACAAATTCGAACTCGGGTCAACACGATTTGACACCCGCCGATTTCCTAATTACGCTATTACAGCTATATTGACGGTAGTGAAATTAAGCTTCGTATTCTAATGATATTTTTTCATTGCCTAAAAACTGGGATAAAACGAAATTTTTTTTAAATGAATCCTAGCTAGATCAATTTTTCGCCCCCGAAATCCCCTGCATACTAAATTTCACGAAAATCGTTGGAGCCGATTCCGAGATTCAGAATATATATATATATATATATATATATATATATATATATATATATATATAAGAATTGCTCGTTTAATAGTATAAGATTTAAATAGTTATTAACAGTGAATCGAGGCCCGTGTCCAACGTCGGAAACGCGCGCTATTGTACTGTTTTAAAATACGCCACAGTAAATATTCGCTACCCGCAGAAGCCCAATAAACCATCCGCGGCCACCATTGTAAACGTGACCAACAAACAAACAGACAAATAGACAGCCGTATTAGCATATATCTCGTGTTATCATAGAAATATTGAAATTTACTAGCTAACACATGACTGGAATATAAACTCTATTCTGTTGAGTTAAGGAGGAAGTTCGTGAGTGTACAAAATGTGATGTATTTGATTTTAATCGTAAATTTGTAGTCGTTTTGGATTAGAAAATTACATTTTGCTGGCGATCACGATCTTTGACGATTAGTCGGATATACGCAATAAATATGATCGTACCTACAGTTGTAAGGGCTGTCTGGTTCTTCGTGTGTTTACCTACTTAGTGCTTATGTACAAGAATATTCTTATGTATTTTATATTCCTTACTTGGTAAAAAGTGTAAAACAGAATCAGTAATTTGTGAGCTATTGTACAGAAGAACAAACGCACGTACTTTTTACGTTACAGTGTCAATCCGCTTTGTAGCAGCGTGGTGGATTAAGCTCCGATCCTTCCCCTACATGGGGATAGAGGCCTGTGCTCAACAGTGGGATGTTACAGGCTGAAGCGTTACAAAATTCTGGGTATAGGTACCCATGAATGGGGCCTGTGATAATTCTAAAAATTTAATTGCGACAAAATTAGCTACAATTTTGCATTACAATAACGTGTATTAGACAAAAACCTAGATCTATTTTACTTTTGTTACGTTTTTTTTAAATAATAAAATCGCCAAAGTCAACTTCAAGTTACTTGACAACTATAAGAAGTATCTTCAAAATCCGTCCTACATACATACATTAATATTATCTACAAAATACAACACATACCGCCTGTACATACACTTCTACGAGTAGGTACAACTGTTAACAGTGCGCTCATAGATTTCCTTGATTTAGCATAGAATTAATTTCATCCTATGAAAACCTGGGCCCCCTGGGCTTCGCCATGGGAGGCGCGGTATGTTCCTACTTCACAGAGAATTGTTAAGAAATGTTATTTTATTGCAAATTTAATACATATTTGTGAAATTACATTTATTATACTATGTAGATCGTAGAGTACAAATAAGTTAGGGAGAAGTTAGACACATATTGAAATACTCATATTACATATTATACAAGATACATATAAAATATAAAATAAATCTATCAAATATTCCTCTTATCCGTATTCCTGGCAAGTTTAATTCAAACATAAAATTCGTATATTGACTGAAAAAAATCTTAAAATTTATCTGAGGTAAGGCACACCAGGAAATTTCATGCTCAATATCTGGAGCAGCCGACTGGGGAAGTACCTTGACCTTACAGAAGATCAGATGTAAATAATATTGCTTTGAAGCAGTGGCAGTGTTGTGTTCCTGCAGTGAGTAAGGTGACCAGAGCTTCTGGGGGATTGGGGGTAGAGTCGGCAACACGCTTGCGTTGCTTCTGGTGTTGCTGGCGTCTATAAGCTACGGTAAACGCTTACCATCAGGTGAGCCGTACGCTTGTTTGCCGACCTAGTTGTACAAAACAAATAAATTGTGTTAGTTCCTCTTTTTACGACTTCAATGACTAAATACTTATTACTTAGTACCAACTTTAACTAAATTAAAGTAAGATTACCAATCGATTCATTAAATTTAAAAATAATAAGTATAATATATAGTGTTATGTTAACATTAAAATAAGTGTAAGTAACATAAGAATAAAATATGGAGCGTATATTTATAATCGTCTCAAGCTAGGCTAACGGATATTTCACGAGGCGAGGACTTCCGACCTTGCAAATTACAAGTGAAGTAAATCAGAGCGGCTGTATTTCAAATACGACTTAAGTACCTTCTTCACGCTAACAAGACATGCAGCGCGAATCAGTGCGATATTTTTTAAGTTGTATGTATTTGTAATTATGTTAATAACCTGGTCTTAAAATATGTAAATCTTAATTCATTAAACGAAATAGTAATTAATATGAAAAAAATCGCACATGATTCGTTTTTATTAACAACAAACTTTTGAACAAAAACCGCGTAATCTATATTATGTATAATGCTATAGGTAGGTATATTTGCTATTAAGCAGTGAACAGCCAGCCTAACCTACGAATAATTCCAGTTATATACGAAAGCCAATGTCATGGGACAATTTAAGAGCCATTATGTCTTGCGGCTATTCACTTATACATATTTATGAATGAAATTGCCAATTTGTTGAGGCTCGATAATAGTACGGAGGCGCTCCTATAAGGGTGGCACCAATTTAACTCTAACATTGTGGGGCACGCCTTGTACAGCGTGATGTGTGTTTAGAGACACGCTGCCGACTGCTTGACAGTTTTATGGACAGGCGTCCTCAGTTAGAGACGGATAATAGGCCCTAGAGCTGCAGTAATAGTTCCACGACACGCTTTCTCAACCCAATTTGAAATTGGTTGCGTTTTCAACTTTATTTTTCGTGTTTTCTCATGATCTGTTATTCTTTGTTCCAGAAGGATCTCTCGGACGATTGCGTGTTCGAAGAGCATATAGAGGAGAATTTCTACAACACGTATTCGCGGATCCGGGGTGGCAAGAAGACGTATCTGGCCCTCGATAATAAGGGCAAGGTGCGCCGCACCCAGATCCCGGTGAGCCGACCGCTGGGCAACCTGTCCCGGTACGCGCTCTCCATCACAAAGGGCTGGGAGGGCCCGCGACAGACGCAGTGTCCTCCTCGCCGACACCGCGGCAAGCTGAAACGGCCGCCGCCCTTCCACAGAAACTGCCAGCGCCGCGTGCAGAAGCAGAACCTTAGAAAGCGGAAGCACAAGAAAGTGAACGATCCGAAGAAGAAGCAACGGCACCCGAAGGCGCGCAGAAAACACGAGAACGGGACAACGACAACGACAGAGAGCTGGGACGAGTCCACCATGTCGACGATGTCGACTACAGATGCGGAGTTTTTTCGCTCAGCGACCGCGCAGGAGGGGGGCGGGCGCGCGTGAGCCTTCTCGCGCTGGGGGCAGCCGTGGCGTTCGCACACTAGCACCGTTCCACCCTACTCGGGCCAGAATCTCTAGCATTCCCTTCGACGTCGTTCCCCCCACACTCCCGATCGGCGTCACCGGACCTGATCCCGCGACGCAAACACTATTTCCTATACTATAAATATGTACTCGAAATACTCAATCGACATACGAGACGACGCCATTCGATTCGATGTTAACAGTGACGAATGATATTACTCTACCAAAGCTGAAATTATCTATCTCAATTTGTATTCCTAGTTCGCTTTAAAATAGGTTTATCGGCAAGATTCCAATTGTCTTAGTTATCATGAAATTATAAAAGTAGACGTTATCGGTAACTTGATGGGCGAAGCGACCGGCTCGCTCGGAGGAGATTGTCGTTTGGTAAGGTGGAACCGTGTTAGATGAGAGAGGGAGTCCTGCTCGCGTCGGTCGCTCCGGGTCTGACGCGTCCGAACAGCCCCTGTAGACAAATGGCGTAAAAGCTAAACGAATAGAATAGAATAGAATTCTCAATGTATGGGAATGACACTAGCTTTCGACATATTATATCGAATAAGCTAGTGTCATTCCCATACATTGAGAATTCTATTCTATTCGTTTAGCTTTTATGCCACTTGTCTACAGGGGCAGTTCCGCGTGTTGCACTGCGCGGTCTATTCTGCAAGTGTCAGTTTTGTAAATCGACCGGGTCGACCTTTAAGTTTTATATAATTAGGGGTAATCGCTCCGTTAATGGACGCTGCGGCCGTCGGGTGCCGTTAGACGAGCGAAGACATCTAACGCGCCCGAAAAGCTTTAAACAGTCATAATTTTCCAAGTTTAAACGCTTTGTCGGCGTCTATTCAAATTATAGATTTGTTGCATCGCTTTTCGTGGACGATTTAATTAACAGTGCGATATCGTTTCTAGTTTAAAATCGATTTGTATTTAAATTAAACGAAATTATGTAATTGATTTGACACGAGCAGGAATCGTTGAAAGCTTTTGTACTTAGAGGGATGTGTTGGTGTAATTTCATAAGAAATTGACTGAAATATATGACTGAGTAATGTAGGCACTGTTGGTTTTGGAGTAGGCTATGATAGGATAATGTGCGGCGGACGGCATGCTTCTGTATTATTAGTTTACGAGCCGAAGCGAGCGGTGTTGCAACTTCGATCTTTCGGATTTAATTTTAACACTTTAAAAAACTGCCTCAAACCAGTATGGACTGGATCAAACCGGTAATTTCTGGAACAAAATACCACATGAGAGCCGCGACACCGCTCGCCTCGGTGAGGGCGAAATTGAGTTAGTGATAATCATTAACGACGATCAAGTGATTATTAGTAGGTAGATATAAAACGTGTATCTAATTTGTAAATTATTTATTTTCCATAGAGAAAGTTGTATTTTGTTAACGTTTTAGTTGATTTTTTTTTTTAATTTCTTGTCTCTTAGTTCTATCCGATGTAGATGTGTAGGATGTCATACGCTTGTACTTTTAGTGAGCCTATAATGTGTATTATATTTAAACCTCCGTTCGGCGACAATATGTGTGTGTGTGCGTCGCGTCGCAGGAGGACGCACACATCGTCACCGAATGGACAACGATTACGCGAATACATTCTCTTTAGTGATTTCCCTCGCAATCTTGTTATGTGTATAAGTTTGTATCTATTGTAAATACTGTGTCAGCGAACTCTCAACTCAAATGCAAAACATATACAAATATTATAAACTAGCTGCTGCCCGCGACGTCGTCTGCGTGCGTTCACTGCTCGTTCCCCGTAGGTGATAGCGTGATAATATGTAACCTATGTTCTGACCCGACTTCTTAATAATATTCGTGCCAAATTTGAAGTAAATCCATGCAGTACTTTCTGAGTTTATCCCGGACATACATACAGACAAACAGACAAACAGACAGACAAAAATTCTAAAAACTATATTTTTGGCTTCGGTATCGATTGTAGATCACACCCCAAGTATTCTTTTAAAAAAATATTCAATGTACAGTTTTGACTTTTCTACCATTTTATTATATGTAATAGATGTTATCAAATTCACTGCCAGTTTACAGGGTTACCATATCAATATAACTTGTTAACATAAAAATCAAAATGTCACGTTTGAATGTTTAATGCGTGTCACAGTCGACTTAAAAGTCGTCCGCCACAGTTCGCTGACTTCAGTAAGTCAAGAAAATATTGTAAATGTACAAGAAGCTTTATAATTGTACCTACGTGTGTATGTTGAGCGAATATTTCGATTTAATTTATAATGTATTTTTTGTATAATGTCACGTGAAAACGACAAATCTGTACAGGATTTAAAATAAAAGCATTTATGTACTCAAATCGTTAAGAACTAGAGTGTCATGATGTCATCGTCGAATTTGTCATTTTCATTCGAAATAAATTATTCGGGTTCCTTATCGATTATACCTGACGTTTACTATATTGTAGATAAATTAAACCAATCGATATTTTAGTAATAGAAGCAGTATTTCGGTATTGTGAAAGTTCTCCGTTACAGTACCTAGTTTTATAATTTTATATTGTATAGACGTTGTAAGACAATTGTGTAATTTAAACCTATCTTTAATCTGGTTACTCGATTCCTAATCATTTTACACGCTATTGCACGTAATCGATTTCACTGTACCTAATCTTTAAGAGCTGTCATGTCGATAATTGAGTGACGTGAACATCGATAATCTCGATAAATATTGTCGTTTTGTAAAATATGAGTTAATTTTATGTTATTTATACACATGTGCCATAAATACCTACTCGTAATAGTTATACCCAACGTCTCTGACGGGACCGTGCTCCATTTTCTGTTTCGCACAATTTTAACAAGAGGGAAAAGGAAGTTTAAACGGGAGTCATTTTAATGTAAATATAAATACTCTTTCATTATTGAATTGTAAACGAAAAATTTATTTAAAATTAAAAAAAAGAACGATCTATAAGGTTTTAATCGTATATAATGAATGTAATGAAATGCAGGGTGCAAGATAAATGTTTTTAAAACGGTTCCCACCAATAAACGACTCCTAGCCCCCCACTTTTTCCCCCAATAAAGTAAATCGGAAACGTGAAAGGGGTTTAACAGTATTACTTAATTAATTTCAATACCTTTACATTTTTTTTACAATAACTATATCCTATAGGTGCGCAGCGGTGTACAGTCGAACGCTACGCATTAACTAATTGTATCATTACTAATCGGACTTAACTTTGAAATCATACTTTTTAAATAGTTTTTAGCAAAACAAAGATTGATCGAAATTTTTAGACAATAAACTTTTTACAGCCTCTTATACCGAATGATAAATAAAATGATTCTTGAAATATTTTGTTGTTTTATTTATTATGCATTCACGCACATAAAGACATAAAAAATTATAAATTAGTTTTTTATGGCAATAATGCCTATATGACACAAAGTACACGCAATCTGAACCAGGATATGGGATACAGCCCGGGGTTTCCAGTTTCCACGGACGGAGCGAAAAATGTACGAGAAGATACGTAGCAATTGAAAAAAAAATACAAAAAAGTGCAGCAGTTTTTCTTTTCATTTTCTTTTTAAACAGTCATTTTCGAATTTTTACCTTCTTATACACACATTACTTGTCTTTCTTGAGACAATGTTACTTTTTCACACTAAATTTGAAAAACTTATCTAAAAAATGGTTCTTTTAGTTAAAAAAGCCGACGGATGGCGGGATAACCATCCATGCTGGCTTTGAAATACACAGGCCAAAGACGGGCAGCAGCGTCTTCGGTGCGACGGCGCCAGCCCTGCGGTCACCAACCCACCTGCCCAGCGTGGTGACTATGGGCAAAACACATGAATTCGCGTCATAATGTCGGGCGCGAACTTGTGGAGGCCTATGTCCAACAGTGGACTATGATAGGTTGTAGTGGTGGTGGTGGTGGTTCTTTTAGTTGGGAAAACAAATAGCAATCTCAGCTCTTTAGTTGTTCCAGAACGTCCAGATACACAGGCCCTTTGGATACACAGCTTGTACATAATTTATGAAAGTGGTTAAAGAATCAATATCATATTAGGTAAGATACTCTATTTTTCAATAAGAAAAATACGCAAATACTTAGTCTGAGAATCCTGGAAAAAAATTGATGTACATACCTACATAAATATAAACCACCATATTTATTATGATTAAGCCTGTAACATACTTATATTTGTGGAGTTTCTCATATATTCTGATTTGGTAAGTATAGAACCGTTCTGTAATGGAACGGTTAAACATAAACAAATTATCGAAAATCGGTATTTAAGATTACTAGCTTACAAATTTGAACTAAGCGTTTCTGCATCAGCCTGTAAATTGCTAGGCCAAGGCCTCTAGTCAACCCAAGAGCTATCAGGGATCCGTGATAAAAACCGGGATCGACGGCTTTTCGCGGTAAGATAGGAAAATCCAAAAATACATACACTTAGATCAAACACAAAATTTTGTAAAAGTAAAAATATCTTAACCTAGGAACCGGACCCACGATAGCCAGTGTTAAAGTAACTATTTTCAGTACTACACCAGATCGCTTGTCTTACTCCTTTTCAATACTTAATTATACAATAATTACATTTATATTTTACAATATTTATACTCATTTGTTAAGCCTGTAATATCCCACTGCTGGGAATAGGCCACTTTTTCCATGTAGGAGCTTAATCCACCACGCTGCTCCAATGCGGGTTGACGGATATATTCTCTACTCGATAAATGGGCTATCTAACACTGAAAGAATTTTTCAAATCGGACCAGTATTTTCTGAGATTAGCATGTTCAAACAAACAAACAAACTTCAGAAGACAAAAAATATGGCTAAGGTTAAGTGATTGCTAGGCAGACTGCGCCAGCTCACCCGCACTTACTAATTTAAAAAAGTATTTACATATAATATTATGTTTGTAGGTATATTGTGTACTTAACATTTTACAAATAATAAACATTTGGCATTAGATAAATTAGGAATAACCGCTCTGGTGTGCTGATGCGAGAAATCCCATAAAACACCGACGGTTTGCGGGTTCGATTCCCACTCGGGATCGATATTTGTATTATTACAAATGTTGCTTTCCGTTTTGGATGTCTGTCTTTCCTTCCTGTCCTTGTGGGTCTCCTCACTGTGTATCTGAGAAGAATTTAAGCTGTCGGGCCCGGTTGTTATCATAGACACCTAATAGCGATCGCTACTCATAGCAGGGATTAGGGACCATATCCGCCAATGGCAGACGGCAGTGGAGCAGCGGGGTAAATTAAGCTCCAATCTTTAACCTACAGAGGTCTATGCCCAGCTGTGGGATGTTACAGGCTGGATCTAAAGGTACAACTTAACTATAATGACAATAATGAGAAGAAATTTTATAAGATAATTGTGTTTGCTAGCAAACTAAAAACAACCGACTTCAATTGCATCGGCAAGTAATTAAAAAGTGTGTGTGTAGTACGCACGTGAGAAGTTATACTTCAAGCTAGAGTATTAAAATACTTCCAAAAAATCACTTAATAATTAGACAATAAGTCCACAACGCCATCTCTTAGAAATGATAAAGACTACTTTCTTGTTTTAGTCCACAACGCCATCTCTTAGAAATGATAAAGACTACTTTCTTGTCTGCAAAACTAGCGGCATCTATTCATGCATGCTTGAACTACTTCGTACCCACACGCGCATTGTAAAAATTTACTCTCATCATCATTTTTCTCTAACGCGCCAAAAGAAGTATAACTTCAATAATAAATAAATTAACAAACGCACTAGTCGTCACTACGATTTTCGAGGGTTCCCCTCGATCTCACTGGAATTCCATCACCAGTAGTGCTATTCTGTAAGGTGAGAAATCAAATTCGTATTCTCTAAAACTCGACAGTCCCGGTAGCGCCACACTGGTGAGTGTAGCGACGAGTCGAACCCTGTTGCGTGAGAAAGTTGACATTAATAGTATGAGTAGGTTTGAGTATGAGTATCGGTATTCTGTGTTTATAGAATTCCAAATCAAGGTCAAGTGGGATTTGCTTTCGAAGTGAGGTCTGTCACTCAGGTGAAGCTCGATATCGAAATGGTTTTTTACAGAATAGCACAACAGATCCTGGTTTCCTTATCATGGTACCTAAGTTGGGATATCCCCTTTCCAACAAAAAAAGAATTATCAAAATCGGTTCATAAACGACGAAGTTATCCCCGAACATACATATAAAAAAACATATACATATGTATACGGTCCAATTGAGTAACCTCCTCTTTTTTTGAAGTCGGTTAAAAAGAAAAAAAATACTTTAAATTAATTATAAAAGTAAATTTAAATATTTTAAAAATATTATAAATAACATACCTATATCTTATTAGTACTACTAAATAAATACATAAAAAGTGGCAACACCACAGCACAGGTAAGCTTATTTAATACATCACTGGTCTGAATTTATAAATTTCAATCCGATGTAATAAACGGCCGAAGCCACATCTGAAGTCAACGAATCGCGGGAGAGAACTCCGGAGTTCCGGACTTAACATACAAAAGCTTATTTAAATATAGTAGATATATAAATTAACACTTCTGTAATTTTGAATTTAAATATGTACCTATTAAAAATGATTTATAATTTATAAGTATACATCGTACTTACATAATATTACAATTTAACAGTTTTAATTCTTCTTCTTCTTCTTCTTCTTTGGCTATAGCTCCCTTGCGGAAACAGTTTTAATTTATTATTAAAAAAACGATTGTATGACATACCATTTTATGACACTGTTACGAATTCTCTTGTGTTTTATAAATATGTTTTTTTTTGTTTCAAAACGATGTAATAATAATATTATTTATATTAATATGAAAATATATTATAAATTCGATTTTCAATTTTAAAGTACCATTTTAGCTGTTGTAGGTGGCGCTGGCTGCAATCAAATAATAAAATAACAAAAAATAAAGCATTCTGTTTACTATAATAGCAGAGAAGTGATCTTTTAAAAAATTAAATAATTTTTCGTAATAAGAATACATAGGTAACCGTTTTATTTACTGAAAAGAAATTTACAAAACATCCACAGATAAATAATATCTCGCGCTGACGCCATTATCGAGTGAAGGTCGTAACGCGCTCGCTCGATGCTCTTTTCATCGATCGCCATCTTGCAAGCTAGTCATTGATATCAGAATCGATGCGTTTTTATTCGGTTTCGATTTTGTAATCATAAAATTTAAGGCGGCAAATTGATTTGTAACCTGGAATCGATATGAAGAAAACATCATCATTAGTTTGGCGATTTTTCGATCGTCTTGAAGAGAACAAAAGATGTGTAGCGGTGCTGTGTAAATTATGTGATACGCAATACAAGTATTTCGGTAATACGACGAATCTGCGAACACATTTAGTGAATAAGCACCCGATACAGTGGGATTTAGTTCAAAACGGTAATCTGGACGAGTCTACATTTCGTGCCTTCGATGATGAAGATAACACGACACAATCGTCAATCACGTCTAAAACTTCTAAAAGGAAGAAATTTATAAAGGCCAACAAAGATGAAAACGTACGTTATTCAGTATCAGTTGATCTTAAAAACCGACGAGATAGCCAAAATGCCGTCGCAGAAGATTCAATGCCACTTATCGAAATACAGCGGGTATTTATATTCATAAATGTAAAAGTTATTAGGTTATGTCTCATCAATATCTAGTGTTAGCTAACGATGAGTGAGACATCGAGTTCATCGAGTTGCGTAGCTAGGGATTGCTCTTGACTTCTTGCTACTGAATCGATGAAAACGTGTGTTTGTGAGCGATTCTAACTATTTACATAAACAGTAAATGTACATGAATAAAATCGCATTATCATAGTTTTGAATCTTAATAATAATTATGTAACCTATAATAGGTATGTTGCACATTTAAGTAATTGCAATATACTACCTCGTGGTATTTTTTTCGTAAAGCTTTTTAAACAAGCCATCATATAAATAAAATGTCAATACTAAACCAAAACATTTAACCTTACAGGTGGACGTGGTTGAAAATGAGACAGATGTTGAAAATCAGAACAATGGCAATGACGAACCAATCAACATTGTTCGACAGATGCACGGTAGCAGAAACTCGGACGAAGAATGGCTCAATGACGATTTGTATGAAACCATCGAAGCTTTTGAACCGAAACGCAAACGGGTGAAATATAGAACCATCAAGAGAGAAGCGCAGACTCCACCACTTAGCGTACCAAAGTATGTTGTGAGAAACAGTACGCCGTACACGAAACCGGAGCGGATTGTCATTGACGGTAGTCCGAGAAAGGACGAATATTCTGTCTTTGGAGATTATGTTGCGAATAAATTAAGAAAACTCAAAAATAGTCAATCTCGCGGAAATGTACAGCAATTAATATCGACTATACTGTGGCAGTCGGAATACGGATTGTACGATAACATGGACACCATTAAAAGAGTTATTTTACATTCTGTTCAGGAGATGGAGGTAGTCCAGACAAATGAGGAGCATATTATTGTGCAGGAGGTGCAAGAAGATTCTCAAACTCAGAGTGAAAGTCCGACTAAAGAAGGAAATTGAACCAAAGAGCAGCCGTCATACTTATTGACAATCATGATAGTTAGTATGTGAAAATTGTTTAATTGTTTTACTTTTTCATGTGGCACTCAATTTTTTATTGTATCACACTATTCGTATCAATTAAAATTGTGCATAATATAAAACTTATTTCATTTTTAAAACGACAACCATTTTAAGAAACATTAAATTTGAAATATTTTAATATATTAGTTATCACAATTATCAGAAAGTTGTCAAGAAGAAGACTGTATAACTAAAATTCGTTTCAATGCAAAGAGTATTAAAGATATTTTTAAATACCTAATCCTAGAGCTAGAAACCACACTGCTGAATTAATAATACTGTACAATTTAGCTTGAAAAATATTCCCTACTATGAGTAACGATCCCTATCAGGCGAGCATGAGGCGCTATCCATGAAAGCAACCGGGACCTACAGCTTTACCTGCTAAGGCACGTTTGGTAGCCCCATAGGATAGACACCCAGAACTTGAGTAGTGAATACCCAGAGCGGTTGGTATTATAATACTTGTTAGTATAATAATACTTGTTTTTAACAAGAATAATATTCTTTAAAACATTTTCATTCAAGTGGTAAATTTTTTTTTGCATAGCTGCAAAATTCGTCATGACGTAATAATTTGACAGATCATATGAGGCTATCTCGCTCACGCACGTCAATCAGCTGTTCTACCAACATGGCCACGCTGAGCCGTACATCGGGAAAATTATTACGAAAAGTGCAGTTTTTACCAGTTTTAACGCGTAATTTTAGTTCCGTGAAGCCTAATAAGTTAAACAATTATGTGTGGAAAATGTGTGCGTGTGCTGTCGGTGGCGGAATTTTGTTATACGCCGTTAATATCAAGAGTAGAGAGACCGTCTACGCTCTCAAAGCAAAGGTATTTTTATAATTAGACACTCGCTGTAAGCTATTTATAAATATTTTTACACGAAAGATACGTAACATGCAGCGTACTCCTGTATATACAGTAGTTATATAGCTTTAATATGTAAAACTTACAGAGGTTAGTGTCATAATGTCATGTTGGTATTGATTTCGAATGTAAACAAACTATGACATAAATTATATCATCGCTATAATTATATAGTATATACAACAAGTATATTACCTGTCTTGTGGAATTATAATTATACTTTTCGGTAAACTTTAATAATATACTTTAGTAGAAAATATTTAAGTATTTAGTCCATGTGAAAACAAACCGCAATTTTCTTGTTAATAATATTGAAATAAATTGTAATAATGAGGAAAATATTATGAATATTAGTAGCTGCGTATATATACTAAAAATAGAAAATGATATCAATATTTTTACACGTTTTTTTATTGAATTTGAAGAATCTTTTTCCTTGCTGCCCCCTTACTACTCACTAGTTGTAAAGCTACTATTGTAAAGTAGTTAATAATTTTGTATTTAATAAATATCGCCTCGCACTTAACACCCTCTAAAGGTTGGAAGACTTGGAAGTCCTGTGTTGGGGTCTGAAAATGGACACAACACAATCATACACCCAACTACTAGAAACATCTGTATGGCTTATGCCTACAAACATTAAAATAATAAATAATAATAATAGATAACCATGAATGCATTGACATGATTAACCAAAATGTATAATATCTTATTTCTTAATAGCTGTTAATGCTCGTATTGTACTTCTGCAACATAATCTCATACAATCTCATAAATAGAACTATACTCCGTTATCTATACTAATATAATAAAGCTGAAGAGTTTGTTTGATTGTTTGTTTGTTTGTTTGTTTGTTTGTTTGTTTGTTTGTTTGAACGCGCTAATCTCAGGATCTACTGGTCTGATTTGAAAAATTCTTTCAGTGTTAGATAGCCCATTTATCGAGGAAGGCTATAGGCTATATATCATCACGCTAAGACCAATAGGAGTGGAGTCCACGCCGACGAAGTCGCGCGCAGAAGCTAGTTACCAATAAAATAGAAAGTTTAAACGAATTGATCGATTACTTTACTATTGTTCACATATGAACCCTTGTAAACAATTACGATGACCACCTGAAACCTCAATCAAGTTGACACAAAAAAAAAAACTGTTAAAACACTGTAAGAATTATGAATGTTAAGCCGGTCGGTCGCAGTTGTTATCATGGACACCTGATAGCGATCGTTACTCATAGTAGGGAATATATCCACCAACCCCCATTGGAGCAGCGTGGTGGATTGAGCTCTGATCCTTCTCCTACATGTGGAAAGAGGCTTTTTTATATATGGCCAGCGTGAATCCTTCGCCGCAGCGGTCACAGCACTGGATTGAGATTGGCTGTTGCGCTCATGCGGTCTTGGTTGTTATCATGTCCATCTGATAGCGATTGTTACTCATAGTAGGGAATATATCCGCCAACCCGCATTGGAGCAGCGTGGTGAATTAAGCTCCGATCCTTCTCCTACATGGGTAAGAGGCCTATGCCCAACAGTGAGATATTACAAGCTGAATCGTGAATCCTTCAAGTATATAAAACCTTCAGGCTACTAGCCGGTTTTTAGAATTTACTTAAAACTAGGGGGTGTAAAGACAATTTTTTTTATTTATTTTATACTTTTTTGTACACCACAAATATAATATACAAACAAATGAAACAAACCTTAAAGATAAGTACTGACAGTGAAGTACAATGGGCAGACTTATGGCTAATTAGCCATTTCTTCCAGACGATCAAATTTTAATTTATACAATCCTTTAATAGTTACATATTAGTATAGACATTAAAACAACGAACGACGAAAGAATCAGCCTGTAATATCCCACTGTTGGCCATAGGCCTCTTCCCCATGTAGGAGAAGGATCGGAGCTCTGCTCCAACACGGGTTGGCGGATTTGAACAACGTTATACGATAATTTAAGCAAGGGTGGTTATCACTGAAAGAACTAAATATTTTCCGTTCGAAAGCGTATTCCTTAATAAATGTAGGCTTAAAAAAACGTGCAAAGACTTATTAGTAATTATCACTCTGGATAAAGTAAAGGGTAACATACCACCCAGAAAGCCCGATACTTCCCGCCGCTACTAATGTCGACAATTAAACCTGTGTCCTCGGGCGGTTAAAACTGTTAAAAACGTGTTAATGAGATATTAGAACTTGATCGTTAACTGGTTCGTTGTTTGACAGATTTCGATGTTAAAGTAAGTACTTCGAGATGATTTTAGTTAAATCAACTTGAAAGATAAGTTAGTTTAAAAAAAAATTAAGTAATCCAAAAAAATTATTTTTTGGATTACTTAATTATTTTTTTTTTATTCTAGGCATACTACAGTAGGATAGAATGCCATATATTCCTTTGAGTAATTAATAGCAAAATAAATAAAATATAAATTTAGTACATAAGTATTTATATTAATAAGTATTTAATTGCGACGCCGCGTTGGCGCAACGGTCACAGCACTGGTTTGTGGCTGTTGCGCTGGCAGTTGCGGCTTCGACCCCCGCTCATGACAAACATTTGTATTGGCCAAACAGATGTCTGGTTGTTTGTGCAGTCCTTGTGGGCCTCCCCACCGTGCCTCGGAGAGCACGTTAAGCCGTCGGTCCCGGTTGTTATCATGTACACCTGATAGCGATGTTACTCATATTAGGGAATATATCCGCCAACCCGCATTGGAGCAGCGGGTGGATTAAGCTCTGATACTTCACACCTACATAGAGAAAGAGGCCTATGCCAAACAGTGAGATATTACAGGCTGAACTGCTGAAGCGAACTGCGATCCAAATGTCAATCTCAACTCAATGGTTCTTAAAACTTTTTACTTCTAAACTTTTGAGAAGTATACGAAACAGGTTTATTGTGTTTAATTTAAATATCAACGTTCTCTTTTATTTCAATACAGTTGTTTGTTCGATATTTAAATTTTTTTTTGTGCAAAAAATAGTTTTTAATCGATAATTAAAGCGGATGTTATCTGTCGCTCGATCTCCAATTCTTCTAGCTGACTAGCTCCGAGTGACGCTATCGAAGAACTGTCTCGGTTTTGATTGAACGCTCTGCTCGGATCCGGATATTTTTGTACGTATGATGATCTGTAGACAATGATTTAAAAGAATTATAAATAGGTCTAAACCTTTTTTTATTGCTGTAAAACTTCTTTACGCTCGTTTGACTTTGGGAGTAAGCTGGTGAATGCGTGACGAGTGTTACGAAGAGTGTGATCGGGCGAGGCGTACGGAAGTTGAGAGGAAGATATAAGTTAGACGGAACTAAACAAGTTTTGCTTCAGTCTTGTGATCTAAAGCACGCTCGTTTCTTTGCTTCTTAGAAACGATTAGAATAAATTCTTCTTGCATTAAAAAAAAGCTTACTTTTAATCGCAGCCCTCGATAATAACTTCTTGTATTTATCATGATTAGCATTTCTTCTTCCACTTCGTGAAGTTAATGGCAACTACTACTGCACTACTTGACATTCTCAATTACTACTAAGTGTCTATTAGATTTAAATATATTTTACGTTTCACTGAATGCTCGCTGAACTGGCATTGCAAATGCTCTCATAATAACAATACGTATCTATATTAATTTTACGGAACATATAATCGAAATCTATGACTGTATTAACCGAACTCAGTGCGTTTCCCGGCTGTTATTTATCGATGAACTCCGTATTAATTTCGATCCGCTGCCCGCTTGTTCGTTTTGCGGCGCCCGCGCGTCGCGCGCTAATCCTATCATTACCTACGCTACCGTAGTCTCGCTGCCGTCCACTAAACACTCATTTATCATCGAATGATCAACAACTATCCATACTTCTATACTAATCTATACGAATATTATAAAGCTGAAGAGTTTGTTTGTTTGTTTGAACGCGCTAATCTCAGGATCTATTGGTTCGATTTGAAAAATTCTTTCAATGTTAGATAGTCCATTTATCGAGGAAGGCTATAGGCTATGTATCGTCACGCTAAGACCAATAGGAGCGTAGCACCAATGAAGAATGTTTCGAAATCGGTTTTTTTTTTCCTTTTGAGAGCTTTCTCTGCGTAAACGGTTAAAGTTTCGCACAAATCATGTCATGACAGAATTGATCCTATTCCACGCGGACGATGTCGCGCGCAGAAGCTAGTGTCTATATATATATATATATAAAAATCCTGTCACGATGTATGTTAACGATGAACTCCGAAACTACTGAACCAATTTGTATCAAATTTTGTAAGCATCGGTAATTTGGTCCAACTTGGGAGATAGGGTAGTTTTTATCTCAATTGGACCCGGTCGGTGGCGCTGCTATCGGTATGTAAGCAATCAAATTTAGTAGCTGTTTTTCGAGCAGGACTACGTCTGCCGGGTCCGCTAGTAATATTCTAAAAATATATTATGTTTTGTTTATTCGTAATGGATAAACTTTAAAACTACTGAACCAATTTTTATAAATTCTTTCACCAAGTGAATGCTACCCTATCACTGAGTAACGCAGGCTAAATTTTAACGGGAGAAGTCGTAAGAGTCGAACTCACGCGGGGGAAAAGTTTGACTGTATTGTACAGCTGGAAGGTTGAGCTGTTATGATCCACTGCGTTTACTTGTTTGCTGCTAAATTATATATATTAAATAATAAAATATAATTATTAAGAATACCCGTGCATTTGTTTACTGTTTAGCTTTTATACAGCATGGCGTGATATTTTGCAGCCTACCTATAACTTTCTCAGGCTTAAAATCCCAAAAAAAATTAATAGTACATAGTTACTCGACTAGGTTATTATATTAGTGCGTTCAAACAGACACACAAACCATCAACGAAACTCTTCTGTACTTCAAAATATGCGTATACTATTATATCTAAAGTGTGCTCTATAATGTGCGTGCATCATTAACACAGCTAGTGATGTTATCGCCGTCTCTTTATCGATAAATCGCGACGATGATGCGATACAGTAGCATTGTATTTCATTGCGTGTTTTATTGCCTTGTTTGTACTTAAGACACGATTGTTTATTACTTTTTAATTTTTATACTAAGTATAAAAATATCTCAGGTTATTTCTTTAATGCTGACTTACTGTGGGAAATAACGTTCCGTATAGTTCGAAATAAAATTGTAAGTTGTGAATCTACTAAATTACAATAGGCCAAAATTGATAAAATATTTCTGATAAATAGAAATTCAAGCGCTGGTCCAGCAACATTAATAGTAATTAATACCTTACATTCAACGTAATCAGAATAATTATAGTCTTGGGTCGGGGGTCTGGAAACACAAACAAACTCCAACGGCATGAAAACCGTCTTCATAACCAATACAAACATCATTATGACAAAACAAGCAAAAGTGACTCTGGACTTTCAGCACAACATCCAACTGTGTCTTCTGCTAAACTATCATCAAAAAATAAAAAACCACTTATTCTGGTTCAGAAAAAAAAAAATATACCTAAAAGGTTTATTATTGGCTAAAATTTCACCCTATGACCCATATTACTATAGTAGAAAACAGAACCGCTGTTCGTCTAATTAAAAGTAAATTATTATTATAAGATTGGCGGTCCATAAGTCAGTTTTAGGCCTAAAAATATTTAATTATAACATTTTAAATTAACATGGTTATTTTTATTACTAAAATTATGTAAAAAAATTAAAATAAAAAAAACATAGTAACAATCCTGTTTTTAAATAATTTTGTATTTAAATATGTCTATATTTACATACATACATATAGGTAGGGGCATATAGGTAGGGGTAGGCAGAGACCACTTCTTTCCACTTGCTACGATCCTTACATACTTGTTTCGCTTCATCCACTTTCATTATTCCTTTCATACACGCTCTACGGTTTAGGGTACTCTTGACCTGGCCTTTTTTCAAGTATGTCTATATTTATATGTAAAACTAATTCTGCCCCGCGGTTTCACAAGCGTTAATTTGAAAAAAAAAAAGCTTATAACCTTTCTCGATAAATGGGCTATCTAACACTGAAAGAATTTTTCAAATCGGACCAGTAGTTTCTGAGATTAGCGCGTTCAAACAAACAAACAAACAAGAAAACAAGCAAACAAACTCCTTAGCTTTATAATATTACTAGTATAGATTAGATTTATCGACTTTTGTCAGCCATTACTAGAAAATCTCAGTCTAGTGCTTAAGCGTGTTGGCGTCCGAATATTTATAAATAAATATCTTTAACACACACACACACATTTATGTCGCTCTCTAAGTACACTATGAAATCCCTGCCACTATCATCTTATGAGAGAAATTGCCTTAGACATTTACTTATAATTTATGTAATAAAGCCTCTACTCATATAAATAAACAAAGATACTTTAACATTGGCGCCAGACTATGACAGGTTACCGCGTGCATGACAGGCGACAGCTTTGTGTATTATTATTTCAGAACCTTATAAAAAGATCATAAATAAAATTAGGGTTAAAATCTTAATTACTATTTACTGATCAGAAAACATACCAAAAGTCCAAATACCTATAGTTAAATTAAGATTTTTAAAACACACAAACTCGAGGGTACACGTATTTTGAAAAATTAAAATTTCGATAAGAATAGACGGCGAAAAACTCAACGAATTGGTGATAGCTTTACATTAATTAATTCATTAAACTAATATATATACTTAAATTACTTTGTAAAACGAAAATACAAAAGTGTTTTTGATGCCTACTTGAAAGTTTGAGATTTAGTTTATGATGCAACAGACCGGGAAATACACCAAAACTACAAGTCAAACGCACCGCATCCGGCCTGAATCACGACAGAAATCGCGCCTTTTATAATGGGAAATGATAAATAATTCATCCCGCTAGTTGCGGTGTAATGGTCGGGCAAATGGGTTTACAAATAGGTGAGACAATGGCACCGTTTTCTGACTCACTTCATATATTTAAGGTATTTCCTTAAACGACTCGCTCTGATGGATTGCTTTCTCGTGCTTGGTAAATGATAAAGTTTGTAAAATATAGGTTAACTTAAGCGGCGGGGGGAGGAGGGGGGGTTAAGCGGGGTTTGCGCTAACGGGCTAGTCGAAATCTATCGATCACGATTCAGCCTGTAATATCCCACTGTTGGGCATAGGGTTCTTCCCTATGTAGGAGAAGGATCGGAGCTTAATCCACCACGCTGCTCCGATGCGGGTTGGCGGATATATTCCCTACTATGAATAACGATCGCTATCAGGTGTACATGATAACAACCGGGACCGACGGCTTAACGTTCTCTCCGAGGCACGGTCGAAATCTATAATTATCTATACTAATATATAAAGCTGAAAAGTTTGTTTGTTTGTTTGAACGCGGTAATCTCTGGAACTACTGGGCCGATTTGAAAAATTCTCTCAGTGTTAAAAAGCCCATTTATAGAGGAGGGCTATAGAGGTGGCGGTGTTGCCAGTCGGCCAGCCATCCAAGTACTAACCGTCATGACGCCCACCGCGTCATGAAATTTTAGCCCTTATGCGCCTAAAGAAGTTTCACTTCAAAAATTGTCTCGTAAAGACGATTATGTCTAGAAATCATTAGTTGATCACTGACCCACCAATGGAACAGTTTCACGTACGGGCTTCTTGCAATAATTTGCTGTTTAGTTCCTTCATCAATTTACCTACATTTCAGTACGATCCCTATCGTCACCGGTGAGGCACGAAATGATCCAATTTATACCTGGACGAGAGTCGACCGCCACGATCGAGGGTCATCTAACCCAGATCTTCGACCATCGGTGACAGGACATTCAATTAGGTGGTGTTAGGGCTAGCAATACTCCTAAAACAAAACAAGAATCCACCTAATGCCTTCATCAGATTTGATTGCCAGGACCACAAATACTGTGTTAGTGGACGCGACAAAACGACTAGCAATCATGCCGACATATCGGAAACTCAAAATGATTACATGGAAAATATATTTTTATATTATATGTATGTCTTTTGATGTAATGAAACGTGATATGTACACTTCTAACCGATGCTACTGTACCGAGGTCTACTTCTGCGTGGTCTGTACCCAAAGAATTTCTGGAAAAAAATCGCTCTTTTATCGATAGGATTGCCTTTGTACATTTTTATCTGTATTTTACTGTATATATTTGATGTAAAATGAAGAATAATAGTCGGTCCCGGTTGTTATCATGTACACCTGATAGCGATCGTTACTCATGGTAGGGAATATATTCGCCGACCCGTATTGGAGCAGCGTGGTGTATTAAGCTCCGATCCTTCTCCTACATGGGGAAGAGGCGTATGCCCAACAGTGGGATATTACAGACTGAATCGTGAATCGTGAAGAATAAATAAAATAAATATGCCAGGTGTGCATTTTATCATGTAATACCGTTTTGAAAATATTTTGAATAAATATCCGAAATACTACGTCGCAGCCCTAAATGAGGGGAGATAGTGCTCCTAACTTTAAAACTGTACAGCCAACTGTTAGGGCCGGTGTCTAAATTAAGAAGATAATTTGTATTCTCGAATTTCAATTCCAAGTGCTTTTGAACTAAATTAGAATGAAGTTATTTTATCTATGGAAGCAATCGGCAATGGTATCTTGAATAGAAGGTGTTCCCAGTGCAGTCGTCTCCGGGAATTCGTTTTAACAAATTAGTTCATAAAATATACATTTTGTCCTACTGCTATTAAAACAAGTCTGAAAGGCGAATGGATGGTTGTTTGTTCGTCTATCACACCGAAGTTGATGTAAGTACTAGGGCGACTTGGCGTGAGATTTATAATATTATTTATTAATAAATGTCTAGGAATTTCATTAGCCATTCTCGATGTATTCTTGTTAGTCATATGATCAATATTCCGTACATTTTGGCCTCACACCAGCTATCACGCCTGATTGGAGTCACGTCTACAATTCTAGGAACATCATAGTATTCAGGGCTGCCATCGATATTTCTTTCCTGGTCTTCAAGGTGGAGCATGATTTCATGATGAAAATCACGATAACATTGAGATTTAAATTATAAGTTGTATATTGTTAATATTGTAATGTATTCTTTATTGGAAATGCGTGATAATAATTTTAACATATGAATTTTTCGCTATTTTTTTATGGGAAGTTTGAAAACTTTAAAAAGCAATATAATGTTCTGTTGTGTGAATTTATTTGTCTACCTACTTATGCATTGTCACTAATATTTATTACTTTGATTTATCAAGTATAACTTGTAGACTTGAACCGAGAGACTTGACCGAGAACTTGTAGTACTAAAGGATGTAGTTAATTGGGATTATACTTGTGCATAAATGTAAAAAGATATTCTGAAAAAAAAAAAATCTTACAAGTTAAATAAATGAAACCCAAATTCTCTGATATAGATTAGTATAGATCTGATGAAATACCACCTAATCTATACTAATAAATAAAATTGGAGTGTCTGTTTTTAATATTAAAATAACCACTTTTTACTAAATTCATATGGACATATACACGGAACATATACCAAAATAACATTTTAAACAATTTTTGTCTGTCTGTCTGTTTGTTCCGGCTAATCTCTAAAACGGATGGCTGGGACTTTCACTGGCAGATAGCTGATATAATAAGGAGTAACTTAGGCTACTATTAATTTCGAATTTTTTTTTTATAACTGCGAACTGAACAATAACTTTTTTTGTTAAATTCCACGCGGACGCTGTCGCGGGCACAGCAGCTAGTTTTCAATATAAATAGATCGTAATGATTGTAATGTCAACCCTGGTTCTAATCGATGCCGTCATCGAAATCTGCGGTCTCATTTCAATTGACGCTCTTAATCATCAAGTTCGTGTTGAGTATGGCGAGGATGCGCATCCTCGCCATACTCAACACGAACTTGATGATTGAAACAATCGGTTTCTCTAGCGACGGTGGTAGGTATTAACGCTTGCGGTTTCCTAGAGCGGAGTTTTAATGTTAATTAGGTTATAAGATTTCCTTGTATTGGTCATCATATATCTTCCATTTGATATTGTATTGTTTCGACTATTTGAATTGATGCTACAGATTTTTTTTAGGTGAGAATACTTTCAAAAATTGGTGTACACTTTTGAAAGGATCAGGGACCGGACAACACCGCTTAAGAGTTAAGCCTTTTCGCAGGGTAACCCCTACATGGTGTAGCCCTTATCGCAGAGTATCCTTTTATTCGAGTTACACCTCAAAACCCAGCGAAACGGGTAACTCCTTTAATATAGTAACCACGTGAAGGGGTTAACCCCTTCAGTGGCTTAAGCCTATGAGGAGGTTACCTACACGAAAAGGTTTTATTCGGGTTACCCTGAATTAACTAATAAAAAAATGAAGTAGGCACTACAAAACACACTTAAGCAAAATCACTGCTAAATAGTTTTTAATTCCTTCCGTAGTTTCGTCCGAGTTACGACTTCCAATTTTCTAATTGAAATGATAATACATATTATAATAATAATAACTCTGAGAATGAACAAGTTCAGACACGAAAAAACCGGCGCGAGCGTCGGCGCGGCGGGAAAATGCCACGTGTGGTAGTGGTTAAGCAATTCTCAATCTAATGTCGACTACGAAGAGTACATATTTAATGTACTTTGTTCGATTGGCTTACCATGTTACAGTGTTACAGGGTTTTGAAAGGGTATCCCTTATCGGAAAAGGGTTGGTTTAAGCCGTTCGCAGGTGTTACATGCATCAAAGGCTTTATTTTTTTAGCGCTTCAAAATACCCCTTCAAAAACCCTTTCAACGAGTACCCGGCCGGTCCCTGGAAAGGATACACAATTTTAACATTCTGTAGGTATACTTATATTTTTTTCAACAATTTATTTGATGTGCAGAGTAAAAAACATATTAAGCAGCTTTACAAGATTTTTTTGTATATAATAAAATCGTAATCGTTGCTTCTTAGAAGTTTAGTATAACTTTATAATAAACTAGGTAGCTGTGCCCGCGACTTCGTCAGCGTGAAATTAAAAAAAATATTGTTTAGTTCGCAGAGTTACAAAATAAATAAATTTCTAAAGTAAAAGTAAAATAAGTTACTCCTTATTACATCAGCTATCTGCCAGTGAAAGTCCTATCAAAATCGGTTTAGCCGTTTTAAAGATTAGCTGGAACAAACAGACAGACAGACAAAAATTGTAAAAAATGTTATTTTGGTATATGTACCTACCGTGTTTTTATCAATATGCGCTTAGTAAAAAGTGGTTATTTTAATATTACAAACAGACATTCCAATTTTATTTATTTGTATTATAGATGAAGATATCCCAGTATTTTGTTTAGACTCAGAAATATAACAAGGAGACTCAACTGAATTCAATCTATATAACCTTATAGTTTATTTACCTAGTAGTAGGTACTGTACGACGGTGAACTATTAGGGCCTATGCAAACCGCGTTTTTTAAACGCGATACAGACGCGATGCAAACGCGCGTGTGACGCGATACAAACGCGATGCAAACGCGCGTATGTCGCGATACGAACGCGCCGTCGACGCGCGTTTGAATCGATACACACGCCAACAAACTGCTCTGTAGGATAAAAACGCGCCGTCGACGCGCGTGTCACGCGATACAGACGCGATGCAAACGCGCGTATGTCGCGATAGAAACGCGCCGTTCGCGTGTCGCGTTTAAAAAACGCGGTTTGCATAGGCCCTAAATTTTAAAGTAGTTGCTCGATTTAATAGAACAATGTTCTAGTTACAAAAGAATGTAAAAGAGAGAAAAACTAATATCTATTATTTATTTATATAGTTTAGAAATTGACACGATTCAGCCTGTAATATCCCACTGTTGGGCATAGGCCTCTTCCCCATGTAGGAGAAGGATCGGAGCTTAATCCAAGAGTGTATTAAGTATGAATAAGTTCGAGGGACGTAACCAAAGGACAAAAAAACTCGCAAACAAAACCCCTACGTCTATATTTTTTAACTCCGAACCGTGTAATACATTCGACCGAATACGATACTCGCAAAAATATCATCGAGTTAATTTAAACGAGAGAGTGCCGCGTCTCGCGTCAAACTTGTGTTCGTTTCGTTTCGTGTAACGTGTTCCTTTGTTGACTACTTTTTTCTTGTCCGAGAAACATTATCCTGTATGATGTCTCCGAGGAACTACTATTGGTTCGAGAAAAGGTACGGAGTGAAAAGCGAGCGAGTAGTGAGTGATTTTAGTTAGTTTTGCTGATGTTGTAATAATGGGTATGCTAATAAATATGTAGTGTGCAGTACATGTATGTGCTCCAAAAAACCATTTGAAACTTTTGGATACATATGAATGTGTCCAATGATATTAGAAAATTAAAAAAAAAAGTTTACAATTTTTGGTTAGATACGAAATAACATAATGCGATAATTCCAGATTTTCTTTTAATTTTATAAAATAAACTAGCTTCTGCTCGCGACTTCGTCCGCGTGGAATTTTTTGGCTAACTGGAGAAGCTGCTATCTCTGTTAGCTACCACAATCGAGAGTTTTCGTATAGGAATTTTTTGTTCGTCTCATCAAAATGAAGCTACTCCCGGAAAATTAGCTTGATACTAATCAGGTGAACAAAATGTACTAGGGATCCCTACCTAACTTGACTACGCATATTTTGATGTGCGTATGTGATCAAAATTACTTAAATTTTTAAACCTAAAACAGTAACATATCATTTTGATATATCTACAAAAAGTAAAATGAACTAATCGAATATATTCACCCAAATACGTTTAACACGAGAGTTGAATACAAAACACTTAAAACTAAATAATTCAGAGAAAACAAATGGTAGTGACCCGGCGCGCTCGTAACAAAACCCTGAACGGCCGATAGTATCGCACTCACGATTAAAAGTAAATCAGTCGATGCTATTCAACGGTGACCCTAAATTGCATACAACCCCTTACAAATGCCCATAATGCCCTATGAGACATTAAGCAAAGGGTGATTCGAAGAATGGGCCACCAACGACGCCCATTGATCCAGTTCTACGCGGTCAGTATGAGTTTTTTTGTCCAAGATTTTATGATCATTGTCATGTTCAAAAATTTGGAAGATTGTTTATTTTCAAACAAGATTTATAAGATAAGTTTTATCTTCCCGTGCAGTTATTCATAATGTTGAGGACGGGAAGCGAAATCAAGTACACATTAATTTATTTGCCAAATAAACATAAATTCTTATTGATACTTCAATTACAGTTATAAAATCTTGTAATAGAAATGTTCAAACCTAAGTCATATCCCATAAACATTTACCATATCTTTCAATTACCGCAATGCATCAAATGCGAACCCGTGATGCAGCTCGAATCCTGAATATTCTAGTACTGATTCATCTCGTTGGTAATTATTATTGAAATATCGTATGAAGTAAACATGTTTTCAACGAGTTATATTTCCGTGTGGTAGATTAAGTCGCGTCGTCTTCCTGGGTTCCGTTAATAGTGTCTATTACTGTACGATCACGCGCTACCAACTTTCTAGGTTATCGCTGGAATCCAGGATCGCTATTGCGGACAAATAAGGAATTTTAGTACTTCTGCAGCGTATGATGCGGTTAAACGACGGGTTAAGTGAATTCATTTTACGATTGTATTCCTATTGTTGTCTTAAATGTGAGTGCGTGTAGTGCTTCCGTTAAAAGTTAAAACGTTATTTATAAAACCGTTATCTTTAGGTTTTGATAGCATAGATGAAATTTATTATTATAGGTTTTACCAGTAAATTGAAACTTGGGTCTATTTTTATTATCTTCATTTTAATGTTACTACTAGCCACGGAAAATTTTGAAAAAGCAATAAAAATAACGGTATTTCTTTAATATGAAAATTTAAATAATGTTTTATTTACTAAGTAGCCTAAAAATTATTTTTTACAACTATACCAAATATTGTAATGAAAAAAGTCAGTAGGTAAGAGCAATACAATCATTAAATCTAAACAAAATCAATTGTTCCATCAATTTCCTTAATTGTCTCGTAACTGAATTGATTGTGAATCTGGTCAAACCAACGTCTCACTAAGAACCCTCCCGTCCAATCAATTATCGTCAAGCGTGGCTGTTGGCTGCTAATCCGCTTCGTTTCACACTCCGCTGGGGCGCCGCGTTGTGGCTGTAATTGATGACTCCACGGGATCTGTTGCTTGGTACTCTGAGTGAATTACTGCAAGGGACGCTTCTGGAAACTTCAGGAAATCTACTTTACTGATACGTTAAGTGGATCAACTTGTGCTTTCCTGTAAGTATTCTGTTGTGCTTGTAATGTTCCACTTACAAGGTTTAAAACCACTCGTAAGCTATTTAACTGTATGGTTTGGTATAATATTTTTATTAATATGAAAAAATAACCAGATGAAGTTTTAGCCGGACTTTAGACTGTCCTAATTGCGGTTAGAGATATGTTTGTCTAATGACTAAAAGCCACAAATATACAGCCGATATAAGTTCTAGAAATAAACCAATGAGTCTGAGCTAATAATACAAATATATTTTAAATATCCTTAGATCAAGGCAAATCACCAAGTTTAACAAATAAACATACATACTAATTACAGTCAAATACACTTAAACCATTACGCAAATGGATTCCGTCCGAGTTGCAGCGTAATGCTAAATCTACAGAATTCCCAAATGAATTCCCTGATTTCGAAGAATTTCCTTCACCGGAAATAGTCGATGAGGGTGTCAACCCCACGAATGTCACAAACAAAACGTTCAACTTAATCTCAGTGGAATTTTTCAATCAACCACATACACTTCATAATTCCTTCACAGCTGAGCATGAGAACCCTGATGATAAAGATCTCTTTAAGCCAATTTGTACTGTAAAAACTCAGGAATATAATTCAGATTGGATTGGAGGGTATTCTAATAAAAAATGGTGAAATGGCGCGTACAATAGGATAGGTCGGTCATAGAAACAAATCTGTTTAGGGCGAAGGGCAAACATCCTTAACATGTTTTGAACTGGTCCGAGCATTTGATCAAAGATTAAATGATCGCTTTCGACATAAAATCAATTCTGTTTAGTGGTTGAGTTATTTTATGTATTATAAATAGTAACACAATAGCATTTGTGTATTCTTTATACATTTAATAAATGGGTGGAAATGGGATTAAACTTATAAGTAGGTATGGAGTCAGCTTATTTCTGTCTTTATTTTCCAAATTTATTGGAAGTAACAAAATAATAATTACGCCTTACACCCCGTGCCGTACCTACGTGCGCTTACACCCCGGTGGTTCCCCGGTGGTGGTGGTTTCGATTCCCGCTCAGAGTGAAAATTTATACCTATTAGTAGGTACAAATATTTATTTCCGGTCTGGTCGTCTGTTTGCGTATATCTCCCCACTTTGCCTCGGAGAGCACATTAAGATGTCGGTCCCGGTTGTTAATAAATCAGTCACATTCGCATTCAGCCTGTATCATTCCACTGTTGGGCATAAACCTCTTTCTCCACGTAGGAGAAAAATTGCAGTTCAATCCACCACGCTGCTCCACTGCGAGTTGGTGGACGCTCAATAAATCAATGAAATAAACAAAAATATTGATTTATACATATTTGTTATCAATTAAAAAGCTTCGAGTTTCACAAGCTCATTCTTTTTATTAGGCTTGGGTCCTGAATTGCATTTGTTTATTTCATTGACAATTGTTCTAATTAGAAATGAATGTTTCGTCGAACATCAGATGTCAGTCTAGTTCATAATTTAATAGTTAGAAACTCGAACACGCGTCCCTGCGGCCGCGAAGCCACACGCATTGTTTACTGATAAGCATCTTGTTTGTCAATCACTACTACGACCTACCCCTAAAATGATCCCTCAAACTGCAATCGGTTTTAAACTTTAAACATTAATATTAAGGCTTTAATTGTTTTGGAAATAAATATCAGGTGGCGTTTCGTTGATTTCAAATATTTATAAATAGGAAGGCGTTGTCTTCACTACATAGTATAAAACAAAGTCGCTTTCTCTGTCCCTATGTCCCTATGTCCCTATGTATGCTTAGATCTTTAAAACAACGCAACGGATTTTAATGCGGTTTTTTTTTAAAAGATAGAGTGATTCAAGAGGAAGGTTTATGTATATAATTTAGTATAGTTTTATGTAAATTAGCAGAAATACGGCGATAAATGTTGAAGAAGTCGCACAAAATCGGGCCAACAGGGAGCTTTCCACGCAAACGCCGCGTAAACTAGCAAAGATACAGTGGAGTAATGTACTAGCGAATTCTAAATCTATAAAAATGCTACAAAAAAGTCCGCGATAGCATATCTCTATCTCATACGGTTGACTTACAATAACCACTTTTATGTTCAAATTTTTAATTAAAAACATTACGTTATTTTCCAAGCTATTTTCTTTAGTTCAGTATTAATCCTTATCCAAACAAATATTTTAGTTAGCTTAGGAATTTAATGCAGATTAAAATTGCCCTTTACACTATATCAATCATATGAATAGGTTTTCAGATATCGTCGTTAGAAGTAATTAACAGCGAAACATTTAACCCTTTAACCGCCATCGCCGTAATATTACGTGTTGTAAGAGTAGTACCTCAGCCGCCACGACGGAATATTACGTAAAGATCCTGTCATTTAAAAATGTCATCATTGCACCCGTGCGAAGCCGGGGCGGGTCGCTAGTTGAACTCATAAAATTAGATCCCATACATATCTCTCATACACATCGCTGGTTATTAATACGAAGAAATACTTACTTTTTAAAGTATACTATTTTTTCTAGTACACAGAAACACTTCGATAAATACTTTTATTATAAAAGCTCGTTAAAAGTTGGCAGATCAAGATGTATTAAGCAGAAAATTGCTTATGAAAAACAGGCCTAATTATTGCTCTCAAATCATATCCTGATTCCCAAATCAGGCGAGCGTCAAGGAGCGCTAACGAATGGTCAAAACAAAACGTCAGACTTTTCACTTTGTAACCGGAAAGATCGCCTCCGTGACCAATTTTGAGACAGGCGAGCCTCATTAACGTAAACAAAATAAATCCATTTTGTGCCATGCGTCAAGGGCATAAGGAGCGATCGAATTCTTTTGTGACGCAACCGAGCGGTAAAATGATTATTGTAAAATCACAGAAGACTGATTTATATAGACCGAGCCGACTCAGCCGATGCGTCTAATAAATCTCAATCAAGATGCGGGATACGATATGATCGGTCGTCTGTCGGCGCCGGGGAGATGACAAGGATAGTCGCGTTACATAACTAGATTTGCACGTAATGAACCAATTTTTGTTTTATTTACCAACGTCTGGCCTCGACCGTTTCCATATTCGTGGAACCGTGATAAATGTTATTGATAGCTTTCTTTAAATCGTCTCGATTCTTAATCCCCCGTATCGAGACGGTGACAGAAACGTATGTGAAAATGAAATTCCGACGTCTGAAAGGAAGGCGGGGTAATTGTGAATTTACGAGCGGATTTTCGACAAGGGGAAAATTCAATGGATAAACATTTGAATGGAATTTTTCAAGTAGAAAAAGGCACTATAGACTTTTTTTTAGACGGCGATAAGGTTTAAGAGAAGGGTGAGGCTTAACAATACAATGAATATCTCAACAATGATGTATTAGACGATGCAGTCGATAGTTCTGGAATAAATCACGTTTCAGTAATGTGTTTCGGAGATATCGATGCTTTATCCGTCCAACACGCGCGTGACGCCAGTTCATAATTTATAGGACAATAGGACGAACTATTTTAACGATAAATCTTTAAATTCTGTACAAGTAAAAAAACGTTTAAGAACACTTGGTTCGTTCGACATTGTCATTAATTTACGTTTAGTATTTATGTTTTATTTACATATAAATAGAAAAACATCTTTACAGACAACATTAACAAGATTAATAATATGTCAAAATGTCAGCCAAGGTAAAAATTTGTGTTACAGAAATGTTGAAAATTATCAAAAGATATTTTTTATGACTTTCATTTCTCTTTTCTATTCTTCTTTTCTTTATATTAGATCAGATTCTTCTAATTGATTAATTGCAGCAATTTTGTCTTACAACTATCTGTTGTTTTCATATAAATTTAGCTGTTACAAATCACACGCGAAAATATGTAACCAACTTTTCTAGCATATTTGCTTTAATCTCGATCACATCTACACCTATTACAAAATAAATTAATAAACTATAATTAAAACTGTTTCACAATACTTAAAATATTGTTAATTAATAAAATAATAATATTTAAGAATCACATTTTGCGTCAGACTATCAATCAATTACTTTTCGAAAATAAAAATAAATGATAGGTTCCTTGACTTGTACAGATTTCATCAAAAATGCGAAACATTTCTTATTTAGTACCTTTTTAAATATATTCCTTTTAAAATCAATTATCATTCAAACTAGATGAACACTTCGTAATTAAATTTTTGATTAAACTTATATTGTTTAAAAACACTTGAAAATCTAAGATCTAAATCTCGAGATAAAGCTAAAGAATGGAAATAACTATTAACTTGAACCACTACACTCCTAATTTTCTTTAACATAAAGCAAAGAATTTCCACTGGAAAATTATTAAATCCTTTATTATCTTAGTAGGTCACTAAGATTCAAAATATTTACAAGCTTAGAGAGATTTAGTGGGTATCTCGTGATGGTATTATAACGTTGCTACCGATCTTTATTTTTCAGCTTTCTCTTTTATAAGAATACCTGATAAATTCCTCCTTTGATTTACAATAAGCGTGACATCTTTTAAAAGAGCTTTGTAAAGAATTGGAGTAATTTTATTATTTATACCCTGTGTTTGTACTTCGATGCGTATTTTATTGGGTTTGAATGAAAAGAGCCCGAGGATCACTTAGAAATATGTCAGTCACAGTTTTATTGCGTCGTTTGTATTTACTTTCTATGTTTGTTGCTATGCCTACTATGTTGTGTCCCACGGTTTTGTTTGCTACTAAAGTTAAACAATTTTTGGTTTTATGTAAGTGTTGTTTATGATTTATATCTGTAACCTAACTCGCAAATTTGAATAATACTAAAACAATTCAAAAGTAGCTTAAAAATACGATATTTAAGCCATATTTTATAAAAATTCATAAATAATGACTTTACAATAATTTATCTATAGGTACCTACTTAAAGATACCATCGATTTTTTAAATTAATTTCAACTATAACCAGAATTAACCGATGATATACAGTCATATGAACGTAATGCAATAAAGATGGTACCATAATGAATCAGTACCCGAGGTCGTGAGGTAGAAACAATACCCCTGGCTGGTCACGGCGTGTCATGTCTCTCTGACCAGACCACCTGCTCTTGCGATGATTGAAAATTATACTTTAGCAATACAAAAAAGTATTGTTTAAAATATTCATCATACTTTAGCTATAAATTCAAATTGAGTGACATTCAAAGTTAAAATTTAAAATAGATTTTCTGTCAATGAATGCCTAAAACGTAAGTAAATTAACTATGGCTTAAATAATTACTTTTATTTAAAAAAACACCATCTTCAATTACATCGAGATCATAGTCGATAAAACAGTTAAATGAGTATTTAACTCATCTCGATCAAATTTAAATGGGACCACTCAACAAGAATCAGCATTTGATTGAAACAATAATAATTATCAAAATCAGTATACCCATTAAAAAGTTATGAGGTAACACACACACACTCATAAAAAATACAGTCAAATTGAGAACCTTCCCCCATTTTTGAAATCGGTAAACAAAAAGTTACCAATTCCACTGACACGTTTATGAATTTACCGCCAATTATATAAAATATGATTTACCCTTTTGAAGTTAAAATAATGGGAACCAAAGAGAGGTTAAGTTTTTGTCTTCAGCCTCGTTAACAGTGACACGTGTTCGCCGGTGATTGCTCTCGCTAAATTTAGCAGATGCGTCAGTTTTGAGCTACGGCATGACAGACGGACATCTCTGATCGATAGTCTCGTACCTGTCGGGGACAAACGGGTTCCTGTTGGATCTTTACCGACAATCAAGATTCTTCGTGAACTGTAAATTCTTTAAACGTTTAAATACTTGGAGTAGTAAATTTTGACATATTATTCGAGTTTCGATCGATATATTTTCGTTTTGTAAGATTTTTTTAAAAGAGATTTTCATGGCGAGTCGGCGCTGTAGTCACAGTAGATGGCTGTTAAACTAGCAGTCGCGGGTTCGATCTCTGCTCTTAACAAATTGTATTAATTTTGCAGTAGATTTTGTTACATTTATATCATACTAGCTGCTGCCCGCGACGTCGTCTGCGTGCGTTCACTGCTCGTTCCCCGTAGGTGATAGCGTGATAATATGTAGCCTATGTTCTGACCCGACTTCTTAATAATATTCGTGCCAAATTTGAAGTAAATCCATGCAGTACTTTTTGAGTTTATCCCGGACATACATTGACTTTCCTATCATTTTATTATATGTATAGATTGTGGGCGTTTGTACTTGTAATGAGTGCATACCCAACGCAGGATTTCATTCTACTTGAGGTCGTTTAGTGTGAAACGGATTTGACCGTTACGATCAACATTACAAACTCCATAAAACTTTAACAACAAGACCTTACAAGACCATAGAACTTTTGGTACAGAACGATGCTATGACGAAGACATGTGAAATATTTAGATACAACTTAATTTTATTACGTTTAACGCCGACAAAAAATGACAGAAGAGATACAGACATCAATTATTTATACATTTTTTTTAACTGGAGCTGTCCAAATAAAAACGCGCGCAAAAGTTCAGGCGCCATCTTGTAAAGATGTTACATATGACATGCACATGTCCAACATAAGGGATCGTTTGAGAACTGTCAAAATAAATGGCAATCGATCTTTGGGCAACAATGGGACAAAGCGTTAGACATCGATATGTGTTAATGTTGCCGGTATCATAATTATGTAGTATTTGACTGGAAGATGGATGGGTTTACAGATAATTATAACATCTGTGACTTAGTTTTTGCCGACATTTTTTTGTTCGTGGAATTTTGTACAATGTTTTTACTATTGTGGTATCATTCATTTTAATAAAGTTCTGGCAGTCATTCTTATAAAAATTATAATTTTGGTACAAACAAAAAGGTTTCGTGTGGCATTTTAAAATCATCTGTGTCCTTTTAGCACCATTAAAAGCCATTTTTAATAAAGAAATGAATCTTTAGCACTTGATATTAAGATTAATTAGCAGAATCATCGCCATTATTATCAAAATCATCAGCCTAAAAATTGATGGAGCCATAATTTGTTCAGGTCATCGTCTCATCGTCATCCTCTTCTACGTATTAGTCGCATGTTGTTTAGACAGAAGGACATTCACAGCAATTTATATATCAAAAACACGATGTAAACGATTTGTTTGTCGGCTTCTATAAAGTGAGCGTAGTCAGTTAGTCACTGACTCAATTACTTTATTATGACCCTCCGCTAAATTCGACAGTTGCTCTTTCTATGACATTAGATTCAACTGCCTCTACCGCTTCCTTTTATTTACCGACTTCAAAAAAAGGACGAGGTTTCCAATTCGACTGTATTTTTTATGTGCGTTACATCAGAACTTGGGGCGGACTGATTTTGATGATTCTTTTTTTAATCGATAGGTGGTGCTTGTCATGTGGTCCAATTTTGCAACAACAAACACATTTTGGGAGATCCAGGAATAAATTTACAAAAAAAAAATCTTTTCACATAAATTAAATTTCTATTGTAGCCTTTCCATGTAACTTTTTGAATTTTTACTGAGATTCAGAAATAATGTAATTCTTTCCAAACAAGTCTTATACATATAAATTCCTAAATAAATAATTTAAAGTTGCTCCCTACTTATTCTAATAAAGACAATTACAGTCGAATCTACTTTCAAATGTTGTCGTAAGAGTAGACTTGATTATTTAAAAGATTACCGTAAGTCCACATGAATATAATCTGAACCAACACTGTTACTAAATTCACAAACAATGTATGAACCATGACAAAAACAGATAATTCAAATATCTTCTCATTTAAGAATAACCAATCTATTGTCATATCCTAAAAATCAAATCTAAAACCTGCCCACAACTTTACCAAGTACGCACTTCGACCAGGGCCAACAAAGAGTCTCTTATTCCTATGAGCAGTATAAATAAATAAAATTACGTTTTAATTGGGAGGTGCCGAGATCAATACGATAAATCGTTCGGTCGAGACGATAAAAAATATCGCGACCGACCCCTCCGAGCAGCACTAAAATGTCAACAAAGTGACTCTAATACCGTTACGTTTTTAACTTAAGTGCCCTTTACAATATACGATATTTAATCGTCTTACGATATCGTTCAGACAATCTTCTAAAACTGTACCCTGTTAAGACATTACATACCTATATATCCTTAAGTAGCGCGTGTTGTGAAGCTCAAAAGCCAGAATACTGAAATTGCATTAATGATGTATTTAATTTGGGTTTTTTTTATTAATTTAGAGATTAATCCTTGTAATAAAGTTTAAACAAGATATACAATACAAGAGCTAAACGTCTAATTAAGCATTTTTACTCTATAATAAAAAAAACTACTGTGCTTTAGACCACACAACCCAAGTAAAACTTACGAAATGTAACTCTCTCTCTTTCTATCTTCACTAACTTAAATCTTCCACTCAAGTTCCGCCCGTCTCGAAAATTAGTACAATATAGAATGTGACTTAGAAAATATCTTTAGAACAAATGTATTTTACAGTTTATAATATGCATGGATTCATCTGACATTGTCATCATAAATCATATATAACGTTGGTACATTCTAGATTACGTAAGTCTATGAGAATATGATTCTTCCTAAGTTTTATTCTGAACAAGTCACTAAAGAACCAAAACAACTTGAGGATGTTTACAGTTTTAAATATTATATTAACACTTTGTAGCATAATAGAAAATTGATTTACTAAACAAGATTACCTTTATAATTAAAGTGACAATGTAGTGATGTTCGTCAATGATCGAATGCACTGCTTGCCAACCTTTTATAGTTTCGTTGAAAACTTTATTTATGCGTACCCCGACTAACTCCGTACTACTTCTAAATATTTACTTATCTCGTTTCTCTCAATCAAAATCGAAACAGTACTTTATTTAAGTAGTCTTTAAAAGCACGTTTGATTCGTCATTTTAGAAATTAAAATTGTTTGTTTTAATTATTTAGTTGCATTTAAAGGTGAAGCTACTAACGATTTGGAATGTAGAGTTCTTTATAGAAGAATTGTCAAGAAACTCCGCAGTTACTCTTTAAAATTTACTTTTGGACTAACTGGAGAAGGAAAAATACATAAGAGAAAATGATTTTATAATCGTTTATGACCTATTTTTATACGAAAAATTAAAATTACTTTTATATCTATACTAATATAATAAAGCTGAAGAGTTTGTTTGTTTGATTGTTTGTTTGATTGTTTGTTTGATTGTTTGTTTGTTTGTTTGTTTGAACGCGCTAATCTCAGGATATCCTGGTCCGATTTGAAAAATTCTTTCAGTGTTAGATAGCCCATTTATCGAGGAAGGCTATAGGCTATATATCATCACGCTAAGACCAATAGGAGCGGAGTCCACGCCGACGAAGTCGCGCGCAGAAGCTAGTGTCAAGATAATTTTAAATATTGTATCGTAACATATAAACGCCTCGAACTTGCCGAAATGAATTAGTAAATCGGCGTTGACATTCCCGTCGTCCCGCCCGATGTCCCGATAAAAAGAGCGACAATGCCTATTTATTTATGAGAATCGGGACGCAACAATGCCTCCGATGCTGTCCAAACAAACTCGGATAACGCTGACGCCCGACATTATTGCTAGCCCTATTCTATTTAAAAAACTAAATAAGCATTACGGCTTACGTGAGATAAGGGATGGTTATTGTGTACTTATTTGTTAGACTAGCTGTACCCCGCAGTTGCCTTCCTCGGTAAATGGGTTATCCAAAACAAAAATAATTTTTAAATTCGTACTAATAGTTCCAGAAATTAACGCGTTTAAACAAACAAACTAACAAACAAACTTTTCAGCTTTATAATCTATATATATAAAAGAAAGTCGTGTAATCGTGTTAGTTACACTATTTGTAACTCAAGAACGGCTGAACCGATTTGGCTGAAAATTAGTAGGGACTTAGGGAGGTAGCTTAGAACCAGGAAACGGACATCTAGGATACTTTTTAACTCAATTGGACCCGGTAGGTGGCGCCGCTATCAGTATGTAACTCCGAAACTACTGAACCAATTTGTAAGCATCTGTAATTTGGTCCAACTTGGGAGATAGGGTAGTTTTCCACTAGGGGGTCCACTAGTATTAGTATAGATTTCATATCTTATTATTTTGTTTATTTATTTATATTTTCTTCTCCTTAATGGAGAAAGAGCGTGAGAGCAGTGGGATGTTAAAGGCTGAATCGTTATTTGAACTCAACTTTTAACATTATGGCTTATTATTAAACCTCAATAAACTGTGTTAAAATGTATGTGTCGGCTCCGACACGCGACTAAAGTTCACTCTCCGATGTCCGTGATGTATAAAAACTAAAATTTTATAATAATAATTAATGAATTTATGAAAATCAATGAACTCGTTAAAGGTCTGTTGTCTGTACCTACATGTTAAAAGTACAGTCCTATTCATCATAGACGATAACACTAGACATATCTCTCGACTTCACCCTCGTTGACTTTCGATATGTTCCCCACTTGTCACTTTAACACTCTGTCTAATCGGGCTGTAATTTCCTGAGATTAGAGTGTTCAAATAGACATTTTAGTCTAATGAATGAATATGTACTATACTCAGAGATAGTAACTTCCTGTACCAGTAATAAAATATAGATATTATTTGCTCTAAATACGGCTAAGCGATAAAGGCTGCATTTAAATTAGAATTTGTCTTACATTCATATTGTCTGTTAAGTATAAGAATTTCTTTAAACGATTAACTACGGAGTTTCTTGTCAATTCTTCAATGCAGAATCTATATTCTAATTCGTAATAAACGATATTTATTATAATAATACTATGTATTTATTATAAGGCGTTATTTAAAATCGCATTCGCTCTCTATGTTATTATACCTAATTTAATTTTACTCCCGATTATACATATTTTTAAACAAAAATTGAATCTTCAGGCTCATTGTCCGCAGTTATGACTATAATACAATTAAACAAAAAGTAATGTTTAATCACAAAAATACAAAAATTTGACTTCTCCCTATAATCCTATTTATAGGCACGTATGTGGATGTGGATGTCTCATTACTCATAATGAGACATCCAGGGCCTATATCTATCACATTTTAAAATCAACTCAAATCAACACTAATATTATAGAAGAAAGATTTTTTTTTTGTTTTTTTTTTGTTTGTTTGTATTGAATAGGCTCCAAAAGTACTGGACCGATTTTAATAATGTTTTCACTAATAGAAAGCTACATTATCAGGAAGTGACATAGGCTAGATTTTATTTCTTAAAAACTTAGAAATGTGCAAAAAAAACGGGTTATGTTCACCAAGGTGTAAAAAATCGTCTCAAATATTTCTTTTCTTCGCGTGCGCTACTTAAATAAGTTAAATGGTTAAAGATAAGACAAAATGATGTACGACTGAATTATAGGACTAAAAAAGATCTACAAAAAAGTTCGCGAGGGTGTATATCGATCTATAACAGCTTGGCTAAAAAAAGGCGTTTTAATATTTTAAAATTTAATAAATGGGTGTTTGTGTTAAAATAATTCTTTTACCCGAGCGAAGCCGGGGAAAAGAAGGGGACAAATTGTTGACAATTTTCATTTACATGCCACATGTGTAAAGATCTCGTTGGTCATGAAATTGTACATGTTTACACATGAGCGAACGGTGTCAACGTGAGTCAGTGGAAAGAGGGAATGACTACACTTGTCCTGGCATGTCTTCCTGGAGTTCCTCTTCTTTTTATGAAAAGTAATTCATAATAATACCTTGTAACAACGGAAAACAGAAACGTGTAAAAAACTTAAAATTATCTTTGAAATTCATTATACTAATTTATAATTATTAATTGAAATTAATAAATCCTAATCTATACTAATGGGCATGACGAAAGATTTTGAAAACCTCTTTCATAATGTGGGTACACATTTACTATTTACGAAAATACCTATATTTCGTTAATAAACATAAGTTTAAGGATGTTTAAAACTATTTTTCTAATATGTTTTCAATGAAAGCAGCAAAACGGCTGCAGGTGTCATGTCATGGCGTCGGCTTTGACGTCACAATATAAAGTGGGTCTTACTTTTTACTTTACTTTTTGAAGCGCGCCTGTCGTATTATGTTATGTTGTGACGTCATGCGCTGTAATTTGTGTTTCAATCAAAATGGCCGATTGCAGTATTTTAATGTTTTATTTTAAGTATCGAAAATCACAATAATCTTATTATTTTACATAAAACTAAACCAGTATTTTGAATTTTTTAAATATTATGAGTGTTCCCCTAAAATCATTAAATTGACGATTTTTTGATACTGTCGTGATGCCCATTATAAAGCTGAAGAGTTTGTTTGTTTGTTTGAACGCGCTAATCTCAGAAATTATTGGTCCGCTTTGAAAAATTCGTTCAGTGTTAGATAGCCCATTTATCGAGGAAGGCTATTAGGCTATATATCATCACGCTAATACCAGTAGGAGCTGAGCACCAATGAAGAATATTTCAAAATCGGGGTTTTCTTTTTCCTTTTGAGAGCTTCCGCTGCGTGCGCTGCGTAAACAGTAATTAAAGTTTCGCAAAAATGATGTATGACAGAATTATTCCTATTCCACGCGAACGAAGTCGCGCGCACAAGCTAGTCTTCTATATATTTCTTGTTGAATTAGCTGTGGGTACATGAGTACATCACACTTTCACCTGCGTTATTATTATTTTTTTATTCTTTTTGTTTCTTTGTATCATTATAATTATTAATATTACTTAGTATTATACTGATGAAGATGAAGTAAACAGTCTCATATGTGATCTTAAGCCTCATAGTTCTCCTGGAATCGACGGGTGTCCACCAATACTCATAAAACATATCAAGAATCTCATAGTTAAACCTCTAACGCACATATTTAATTTAAGTCTATCATCCGGTACTTTTCCTACAATCTGGAAAACAGCATTGGTAACACCCATTCATAAAAATGGTGACAAAAGCAACCCGTGTAACTATCGACCTATTTCTTTACTACCAGTTTTTTCAAAATTGTTGGAAAGGTTGGTTTATAGGAGACTAATATCTTACATTGAAAGTAATAACCTACTTCCAGATAGACAATATGGTTTTCGGCGTGGGCGTTCCACAGAAGACGCGGTAAAATTACTATCAAGTATAGTGTCGACTGCGTTGGATCAATAAGTGCTGTCTTGGCGTGTTTCTTGACCTAGCCAAGGCATTCGATACTGTTTCGATACCCATTCTAGTTAAAAAACTTGAGGGCCTGGGAATAAGAGGATTGGCGTTAGAATGGTTTAACAGCTACTTATCAAAGCGATATCAACGAGTACGAGTGGGTACGGATGTTAGCGGTGAGTTACCAGTTGCATTCGGTGTACCACAGGGTAGCATTCTTGGCCCTATACTGTTCCTTCTTTACATAAGCGACATGATGAAAGCCGTATCCGGAAAAGAGGACATCATTTGTTACGCCGATGATACAGCAATAATTTTTCAAGGTACAACATGGGAAAAAACTTACAAAGCAGCAGAGCAAGGAATGTCACGTGTAGCAGATTGGTTATTGAGAAACTTATTGACATTAAATATCGATAAAACTAAATACATAGCCTTTCACAAAACGCGCATCTCACAACCTCCCGCAACAGCATGTTTAAAACTACATACCTGTTGCCTATTACACTCTTACTGTGATTGTCATCCAATTGCCCGCACAACTAATATAAAGTATTTGGGTGTTACAATAGACGAAAACTTATCCTTCAAAAACCACATAGCCGATATGGCATCAAGAATTCGCAAAATTTCCTACGTGTTTAAGTCCCTCAGACACTCAGCTCCCGAAAACATTTTGTTACATGTTTATAAGGCACTGTGTCAGTCTCTTATCGTCTATTGCATAGGAGTTTGGGGTGGTGCTGCCAAGTCAACTATGATCGATGTCGAGAGAGCTCAAAGATCAGTTCTTAAGGTCATGCTTAGCAAGCCCTTTAGATACAGTTCGGATCAACTATACAAAGATTGCGAGTTGTTAAGAGTTCGGCAACTGTTCATATTAAGAGGTGTTATTTTTATGCATAAAGTTGCCATAACCTCACCAGATCACGAACACCGACTTAAACAGCGAGTATACCGAATTCCGGTTCCCTTTTCACGAACAACCTTTGCAAAACGACATCCGTACTACCTCTTACCGCGCTTATATAACCGTGTACAAAGTAAAATAAAAATAAAAGATCTCTCTATTCACGATCTGAAGCAAGAACTTGAACACTGGTTGTTGGGACTGGATTATGCGGAAACAGAAAACTTACTATAAAATTAAAAGGGAAAACTTCTGTATTCATACACACACGCTCATAATTATACACACGCACGCAGACATACATACACACACCCATAAGCATAATAACACACGCACACAACGAGAATAGGTTTTTATTGTGATTAATACTAATTAATTAATTAATTTTATTGTTTAATTTTAATTTTATAGTTTAAAAATTAATTAATTTAATGTTTAATTTTATCTTAAACCCTTTTATTTAATAATTATATATAAATTAGTTTATATCGGCTTGAGCTTTGTCGCTGATGAACTATTTCTACTTTCTTCTTGTAATTGTTTTCCTGGCATCTGCGATACAAGTTTTTACTTAGTGCAGCTGCCGTTGGTAATAAGTGCCTATGTATAGTTTATTGGAAATAAAGATTATTATTATTATATTATTATTATTATTATCATTAACATATAGCTGAGAAATGGCCTAAAAAATAATTGTTCTTTCTTTATTTCTTAATTTCTGGTCCTATAGAAACGCCGGGATAAAAATCAGCCTGTTTGTTATTCTGCTATTTCAACAGTCTACGTACCAACTTTTATTACAATCAATTTAGTAATTTTTGGGTGAAAGTACCCTTACAAACTGACACATTTCTAATATTAACAGGATATTGTCCTGAAAATTTAGTTATCTTATGTATTTTAATATTTACGAAATTGCTTGACGTAATATATCAGGAACATTTATATCACAAGACTTAAAGTAATAAAACAACATCAATATCGGCACATCAGACGCAAATCGATACCCTATTTGTAATAAACGTGTATATTGTTACCCTTATGATGTCATGGTGTGAACTATGGTCTTCTTACGCACAAGTGCGTGTGGAGTCCGTCCATGTGCGTAGATCCGCGAACTACGAACCATATCAAACCATACCGTATCATCAATACATATAATAAAAATGTAACGGGTCGCTGTCTGTACATTTAAGGTATATTATGACAAAAAATATTATTGGGACCTTTATCAACGCAAATAGCACCCAAAACAATGATTGTCAGAATTTAAGTTAGTTTGTCTGTGCGTTTGTGCACGCTAATCTCAGAAACGGCTTATCTGATTTAGATGTGATTTTTACTAATATATTTATGGCAAGCTTAGCTTAACATTTAGTGTTTGTTTCATGTCAATCGGTTCATAAATTAAAAAGTTATGCCAATTTAAAGAATCACGTTGAACATGTAAAGTCATTATTCCACGCGGACGAAGTCGCGAGCACAGCTAGTATGTTACTAAAACTGACGCTAAGCTCGATCAGCTTGTCACTCATAAGCAATCCCAATAATATTGGTCCTACGCCAATAAAATGTCAAACGAATATCATTAGTATTTCTTTACTCAAAAGTGTCTATATGTTTTTTTCTGATATATACTAATGTCATTATTAAGTTGCGATGTCGTTGTAAATTGAGTGTACAGATTAATTTATTACGGTTTAAGGATTAATGTTATGGTCCTTAGACCATTTCAGTTATCCCATTCATGTTAATTAACATGAGAGGGAAAAGATAAAAAAAAAAAAATTGCAGCAGGCTTATGGTGACAGAGGTTGTTTTTATAAATTCACAATATTGAAATCAGCCTATAAAAAATGGTTTCATCTAATTAACAGATGAGGGAAGATTTTGTTATATGTATTCCGGATCTTAGACCATAAATATTTTGTAAGACGTTTACTTATTTCACGTGCAGTTCCATCTTTAGTTGATAGTTTTTAATCAATATTTTTTGAGAAGTGAAACGTAAGAAAGAAATTCCTATTTTGAATAAGACAAAAACTTTCTAAATGCAATAACAAAAAATCCTCATTTGTTACAAGACTTCTTAAATACGAGAATAATTATATTTTCATAATTCTTTCAATAACATTGATATTCACAGTTAAATTAAAGTAGCTACCACAAAGAGTAAAAAAGAGAATTAAAATATAAACCACTATCGTTGCTTACACAACATTGTTTTTAAGTATTCAATATGAATTTAACGAAGGTTTATTTTGTTCCAGGTAATAGGATTGTTGCAGAGACAATGGAAATTATAATTAAACGATAGCTTTTGCAGCAATAACACTTTCGCATTAAAGAGAAAGTTAATGGCAGTTATCTAATTAACTATTCAGTTGCAACAAGACCCCGTGGACGGGAACATGGCTGCCGCGATAACCGAACGAGACGCGAACACGCTAAATCCTATTATATGTTAACTGTAGGAATATTCGAGAAATCATTTATACATTGTAACTATTAATGGAGATGACCCAAAAGATAGGACAGCTCAGCATCTTTACAATAACAGGTTCACATGCAAATAGCCAATGACTTTTTGAAATGATCATAAATTTTGCGTATTCATCTTGGAATTGGAAACCGGAACTTCGTTGAAGCAATTTTAAGATATTATTTTTTTTTTTTTTTTATGACCAAATAGACAGGCATTTGACCGCAATCTCACCTGATGTTAAGTGACGATGCGGTCGAAGGTGGAGCATGCCTGCCTAATAGCAGCCTATTCACTCTGGCCTTGAAGGCACCCAGATTGTATCGTTCGGGAAACACAGACGCGGGCAAAGAGTTCCATTCCTTAGCCGTGCGCATCAAGAAAGTAGTGCCAAAGCGTTTTGTGCGCGTAGGTGGCATATCAATGACATAAGGATGGAACGATCGACCGCGCCTAGTGTCGCGATGGCGGAAGGTTGTTGGGGGAATTAGATCGTGCAATTCCTTCGCACACTCTCCGAAATATATTCTGTAGAACACCGACAGACGAGCTACCCTACGCCGATGATCGAGACTCTGCAACTTGGTGTCTGTCAGAGTAGGGTCACCTATGAGTCTCTTAGCTCGTTTTTCCACCGAGTCCAAAGTTGCCAGTTGGTATTTGGCGGATCCATCCCAAAGATGGCAGCAATACTCCATACAAGACCGAACTTGTGCTTGATACAGTTGAAGCAGCTGTTCTGGAGTGAAGTATCGCCTGACCTTAGAAAGAATACCTAGTTTCTTTGCTGCAGTTTTTGCTTTGGACTCGATGTGCTGCCCAAAGTTCAAATTGGACGATAGCTCTATACCGAGGAGCTGTAAGGAGTCGGTAATTTTTACAGAAACATTTCGGAAAGTCGGAGCCAGGTGTAAAGGGCTCCGTTTAGAGGAGAACACACACGCCTGTGTTTTTGTAGCGTTGAACGTGACCAGATTGGCATCGCCCCATTCGGAGACTGCCTGGAGGGCGACGTTCATGATGATCATATGCCATGGTCACATGGACATTAACAGAGGAGAAGCGTGTTTGAAGTTTTCCCCTTTACTCCATTTTTAACTGATTTCACGATGATTTAGGCTATAACATTCCACTACTGGGTATAGGCCTCTTTACAGGCGAAGGATTGGAGCTTAATTCACCACGCTGCTCAACTGTGGGTTAGGGGATATATTTCCTACTATGAGTAATGATCGCTATCAGGTTTATATGATACCAACCGGGACTGACAGCTTAAAGTGCTCTGAGGGACGGTGGGGAGACCCACAAGGACATACATCCAAACCGAAAAGAAATATTTGTAAAACACAAATATCGATCCCGAGTGGGAATCGAACCCGCAAACCACGTTTAGACGCGTACATAGTACATGCACCACTAGACCAGAGCGGTTGTCTTCAGTAAATATAAGTTATTTTTATACCCATTATTTGGATGAGAATCTCCATGACGTTACAATCATTTAAATTTTTTTGAGTCGTTTTCTAAACCCGCGTAAAAAGTACATCATTCAAATCGAAGCCAACTTTTGACAGTTTCATTAGAAATCTGAAACAGATATCGTACATCAAAACGTGATCTTTGCTTATTTTTTAAAGATATAATCTAATATACACGGACCGCTAAAGAATATAACTTAAATCCTAATAACATACTGGTTCAAATTGTCACTTGTCCTACAATTATGGACTAAATAAATGACCTGATATCAAGTAATTATAACCTGCGACTAACATCATATAATAATTAATAAGCATTCGAAGATGTGCTCTTCAATATTCATAACTCGCATTAATCCCTGTAAGATGAAAGAACATTGCAACAGATGATAATACAGCATTTCTAAATTTATCACATGTTTTAGATTTATAATTATTATTAAGACAGGAGAAGTTTTCGTTGTAAGTCGTGTCGAAGCAATTTTTTTTAAAGTAAAGACTCAAAATAGGGCTATTAAACCAGCTTAGTTATAACAATACATTGACAAGTATAATGCAAAACACATTATTAGAGCTTACGCAAAAGCTACTTGTGTGAGTGGTTCCTTTACAAGCACCAGCTTAAAACTAATAAAGATAATAAAAAGAATCATTAAAATCGGTTCACCCAATAATAAGTTATGAGGCAACACATATAAAATATGCAGTCGACTTGAGAACCTCCTCCTTTTTTATTTTCGCCTAAAATATAACATTAAACATTGACAAATATTTATTGTTTCGAGTTCTAGTTGTTTCTAATTAAGACAGATTGCTCAGGATAATAATCATGATCGATAAACTATTCGACGAAATCCTAAAAAAAGATATTCTAATCATCTCACGAAGGCTTATCTTGAATAATCTGTTCTTCTAGAACCCGTATTTCTAGATATTTAAGACTAAATATTAGATTAATTAAACGACATTTTGCACATTTGTCACGTCGGATCGTCGCCGTGCCGTCGTCGCCTGATCTAAATATATCCACGCCTATTTTAATGATGTCGGTAAATTAGCATTTCGATGCAAATTTGAATAATCTGCCATTAAAGTTGCATGAGAATACAATTTAGTGCATCGATTCGTTAGGATTTTCTCGCTCTGAGCTAGTCTCCGTCACTCGACCCGTCCTATGTCTTGCTGTAATTGGATTTATAGCGCCACGACTATTGATTGTTGGTAATATGAGAAACCATGCAAGCGGTCTCGATTATTAACTACTTGGCTTTACTTATTTGTATTACTGTATTTTAATGTTTTACTGGTTTCTTATTTTCACCTTAGAAAGAGATTTCTGAAATCTGCTGTATTGAGAAAAAATACTCAATATTGAAATGGTTGATAATTATGTTTGCTAGCAAACGAAAAAAAACCGACTTCAATTACATCGACAAGTAATAAATAACGTAAGTAGATGAAAAAAATTAACAAACGCATTAGTCGTTCCCCTCGATTTCTCTGGGATGCCATCATCAGATCCTGGTTTTCATATCATAGTACCACCCTTGGGATATCTCCTTTCCAAGAAAAAAAGAATTATTAAATCGGTTCATAAACGACGAAGTTATCCGCGAACACACATAAACTAAAATATATAATTATACGGTCGATTTGAGAAACCTCCTCCTTTTTCGGCTAAAAATAAAATAAACTCCAGCTAAATACGAAAGTATCTTCGTAAATCCAAATCTTATTAAATTTATTATAATTTCATACATTTAGTTTTAATTGGCGACTTGGAAAAGTAATATGATTTAACTATCGAAGTAATCAACGCACAAATACAACAGGTGCTACAAATGGTCAACGACATAAAATAAAGATAGATTGTCCCAAAAATGGTCTCGACATAAACGAAAAAAAGATAATCTTATTAATCAACGTAAAAAGAAAAACGAACTCAAGTCTACATAAAAGGAACCAAAATAGGTCGAAATTTATGTTAATGTAAGCATCGAGACCATAGGATTCCATAGAATTATCTCTAACTAGTGATTACTCGTTTTTTGCGTAACCCCATTATGGTGTGTTTGTTTTGTGCAAATTTTAGGGATCCTCGAGTTATTTATTTATTTATTTATTTATTTGTATTTGGGAAACAAACAGTACAATATAACACATATTAAAGAAAAATTACAACAAGCTAGTTTATATACCAATCAAGTTTCCACTAACAACTAACACATATAAGAAGCAGAGTGCAAGAATAAAATGACAAAGTGTATAAATAGAAATAAAATATCTAAAACAAGAGACAAAATACAAATACAAAATTAAAATAAAATCAAAATAAAATCAAATTAAAATTAAATCAAGATTAAAATTAAATAAAATAAAATTAAAACAAATCAAAATTAATTCAAAATTAAACTAAAAAAAAATTACAAGACGACTGTTAATAAATAAAATTGAGTAACAAATAAATAATAAGGAAATAAAATATAAAGTAATTAAAATTCATTGATTCATTAATTGATTAATGTTACTTTTAAAACTTATCAGTGAACATGAGAATATATCCATACTATGAAAATTTTTATTATACATATTACAGGAACGACGAATAAAATCATTTTGGGCATATTTAGTTCTAGTACAGGGCAAATAAAAAAGATCATTTTTACGTTTAAAAAATTTAGGGACGTTAAAGTTCAAACAACTTAGTAAATATAAATGTTTGTCATATGCGGGGATCGAACACGCAACTGCCAGCGTAACAGCCACCAACCAGTGCTGTGACCGTTGCGCCAACGCGGCGTCGTCACATCAATCTAAGGAAGATTTATAAAAATAGAACATGTAAAAAATGGTTACCTAATTAGAGTTCAAACTCAAAGTATTAGAGTACCTAGAATTGGGACATAAGGGATTATTTACAAGGTGTTACAGTGACTACTTATTACTTACTGTGATCACAGCAATGATCACAAGATGCTATAATAATATGTACTCGTAGGTACATAAAATAAGAACGCTCATAAAATCATTTCACGTCAAAATCTTTGTCCAAACATGACAAAAATACACGAAAGATTGTAAAAAATTCACTATTTGTGTGAAAGTGATTAGCTCTTTAGATAAGCTATTTTCCTTGTAAACAAAAGTATTCCAAGGTTTTCAAAAAACTAATAAACAGCTTATTTAATTCACTATAACAATAAATAGCCAACGCATTTCTTGCTGTGGAATATATAGCGTTTGAAGTAGGTTTAAAACTACCCAATAATTTTGTGACGCGTATCGAAAAGTATACGAAAAATCATACAATACAATTTTATTTATGCGAACATACAAAACTGACCGAAACTCTCTCTCAGTAAATTATGATGATTAATAGTAACACGAAACCTACCGAGATGTTCCAACGAATATTTTTATTTATTGCAACGATTATTTAGACTGGGCTCAGTTTGTTGATGGCTCTATCACCTAAATTACTACGTTGCCTAATTGTAGCTCATTTACATCTTTTATTCATGCGTCGGTTAAAATAAAAATTAATACTCTCGCTGAATAAATATTGCTTTTGCTCGTTGGGTGGTGCAGTTTTGCAATTAATCTTTTTGTCTTTCGTTCTACTGGAAAGTTTTACAAGATTGTAATATTTTGAGATAAGTTTTATCATAAGGAAGTTATAACATACGAAATGTAACTGAGATAATAGAAATCTAAAAAGTTAAGCGCTCTAAACAAGCTGCTAAGCCCAAAACTGCAGAGCTGGACCCATTGGGCTATATTTTTTTTAAGTTTTGTAATATTTACTTTGTTAAAGTTTCTTACTGAATAAAAAATTAAGCGAAATTTCGCAGATAGCTGGAAAATTTTAGAAAATGTACCCATTATTTCACCTGAATGCGTTTGAAAATTTGCAAGACAACACAACATCAGCTACTTTTAGATAAATACAGCTATGACACATTAATCTAAGGAAGATTTATAGAAATAGAACATATAAAAAATGGTTAATGAGTAGGCAATGATCTGAACCGGCAAATAACGACTAACTGTCAGTATTGATCCCTCAAACTCATCCGTTCTCATTAATTATCCTATTAACTTTTTACAGAATATTAGTACCTAATTGAGTAGGCATAACTACCGGAGACGCAAAAAGTGGAATAACCATAATGCTTATATAGTTAGCAATGTTTTATGTTTGAAAGCAATAAAAAATGCTAAATGCAAAGAATTAATCGTTTCGCTTTAGGCGTTACATGTCGAAATTGCCTTTGAGTGTTGCCAGGTCAAGAGAAATAAATTTTGAGACCGAATGCCCAAAATAATAGGGACTTCAAATCAAGACAACTGCGTTTCTATATTTTTTGTAGTAGTATTTACCTACTTCTCAAAGATCGTATAAGATCTTAATGTAATTAAATTACACATTTATTCATTTTTCAGCGTATATCAGATTAAACACAAAATTTTCTAGAACAAGTCTTCCAAGTGAAAAGGAAGCTTTTGGCCAGCAGTGGACGCTTACCGTCTTTTCAGTTCAGTTAATTATAAAATCGGGACAGTTATCCCCATCAAAAATTAATGACAATGTGCCAATAACCCGTCGAAAATTGGAACGACCCGAGCAAATCATAATTTCTGGCGTCACTTGAGTGATACGTGGCTTAAATTCCTGCTTTGGACTTCGTGGCTTTAAATCAATTTGCCCGTGAACTCCATTTTTACGAGGCAGTAAATCTTTATGAATATAAATTTGATTTTTAATAGATGGGTCCTTGACGATAAGATGGATTCTATCATGAGTTACGGTGATTTGTCAAATTTTATTAAAGTGAGGATTTATGGAAATATTCAATCCGATCGATAATTATAGAGGTTGAGGTTTTATATATCACTGGTTATTATTTAATAACAAAAAATAAAGTGTTTTATGGCATTGCAAATATTTGGTGTTCAAATTATCAATTTTAATAAATCACACCATGTGAAGTATAATTTAAATTAGAAAGTAAATCCTGTCGGTACTTCTAGTGTTTACTAGAGTCTAAGTCCTGTTAGTTTCAAGTGTAAACAAATTTTCGCTCCGCTTTTCCAGAGCCGATAATATATTGCAAAACAAATCGTGTGTCGCAGAAACATGATGAATGATAAACGTCGAGGAGTAATGGGCTGGTGATGCGATCTCGGCTAAGTGTCAAAATTGATTACATTGGATACCCTCCTCCGAGCGTTTAAGGGCCTGTGTAAACCACGTTTTTTAAACGCGCCGTCGACGCGCGTTTTTGTTCTACAGAGCAGTTTGTTGTCGTTTGTATCGATACAAACGCGTGGCACCGGCGCGTCTGTATCGCTACGCTTTTAGAAACGCGCGTCGACGGCGCGCTTTTATTATACAGGTGTGCAAAGGTCTACAGGCTGCGTCTAACTTGTGTGCGTATCGCGTCTGTATCGCTACAAACGCGCGTCAACGGCGCGTTTAAAAAACGTGGTGTGCATAGGCTCTAAGTTCCCCTCATAACGTATGACCGATCTTGTTTCGCTGACTGTCTCGGTTTATTGGCGCTGTTATCAATTGTTGATTGATTAACACTTTCATCGCGTGAGTCATCTCGTAATGTATGTACATATCTTTTGATGTCATGTTTAAGATGTTTTTGATGTTTCGTGATATTCTATAAGGCTGGTGTGATGTCATTTAGATTAATTTAAAATTAATTAAAGTATACGTAATACGTTCTGATAAGAACTCATCGGACCAAACCAAAATCTATTAATTGTACAGTGCTAGTCTAAGAGTTCTCATAATAAATATAACCCCACACTGTACCACTATGGATTCATGGAAATTTGTCTACCAATAGTGACGATTGCTATCAGATACCTACGGTAACTGGGACTGACGATGTGCATACTCTACGAGGCATGATGAGAAGAAATGCTCGTACAAACGATTCAGCCCGTAACATCCCACTGCTGAAGAAGGATTAGCTTAATCCAACCATCTACTGCGGGTTGGCGGAAATATTCCCTTCTTCATAACAACCGGGACCGACGGCTTACGTGCTCTCCGAGGCACGGTGGGGAGACCCACAAGGACTAACATCCAAACCGGAAAGAAATATTTGTTCAAATACAAATGTCCGTCGGTGTTTCCGACTACACGCACCAATATACTAGAGCGGTTTTTCAAGCTACGCTACTGCTCATACATGTAACAAATATTTGATCAAATAAAAGAATTAATCTTCAGTTTAAATCGTACCCGTCACTACTAAAACTGGCGTCAGAATCAGAAAGCAGAACTCTAGCGAAAATTTTAACAAGGCACCCAAATATATAATTTAATCCAAAATGGGAAACAAACGAATACAAATGGGTAGAACCGCAACCGAAACAAGCAAACATTTCTAAGAATCAATGAAACTGGTCAGGTCCAATAAATTAGCATCTCGTTGATGCGAAACGAGCGAGTCTTTATGGCGTGCGATGGAAAATGTTTCGATGATCGTAAAACACAATAACGTTAATAGATTTAGGATCTAATGGAGCTCCGCTGCTCTCCGCGCGCTTAAGGCTGTTGCCTGGAAGTTTGCGGGCAGCGGGGCGGCAGCGGCGGCGGCGCGGGAGCGGCCGGATCTCATGCATACAATCAAATGGACCGACCCTCGAAGACAGCGGCGGGCCAGCGGCGCGGTGGCAGGCAACGAGCGGTGACTCCAGTCAAGCGATGACCGCCCGCGCGTCAGCATTGCAGTGTTGTTGTGTGAGCGCAACGGCAATACGTTTATACGCGACCGACAAAGACAAAAGATGAGGGGCGGTGTGCGAAATTCTTCGTCTTAAGCGGCCGGACTATAGCTAGCCACGCGATCTGCCGCTGGTTTCGAGAACGGTCGGCGTTGCCCGCGCCGCTCCCGCCGCGCCGCCGCTGCCGCCCCGCTGCCCGCTAAATTTCCAGGCATCGGCCTAATGGAGCTCCGCTGCTCTCCGGGCGCTTTACGAGCGCCGCTAACTCGTATTGACAGCGCCAATAACGATTCGGCGACGCGGTGATTAAAATTTACGCCTTATCACTTGTGTTGTGGAATGTTTGCGATTTTAATGTGTGTTTATGTTTTAATAATATCAAAGATTTTATTGAATTAGAATAATCTAAAGTTGTTTATTTAGATCCCGCTATAGGCTGCATTTTTATATTCAAATTCAAATTCAAAATATTTTATTCAGCATAAAATTATTACAATTTCTTACTGAACGTCATGAGTCTACTACCAGTTCGGAAAGAAAAAGCCTCTGACCTGAGAAGAACTGGCGAAAGAAACTCAGCGGGACTAATATCATTTTTTTAATCATGTTTTTTTTTTCCAAAGAAGATTGAAATTTACAATAATTTCATAGGTTGAAATAGCCTGGAGGCGATCACATCATTCCCAAGGCGTACTGTCTTCTATAAAATCGTTAATCGAATAATATCCTTTAGTACACAAACGTTCTTTTACAATTTTTTTTAAATTTCGCAATAGAAGCTTTTTGAACGTTTTCTGGAAGCCTGTTGTATAAGCGTATACATTGTCCATAGAAAGAATTACTGACTCGGCGTAAGCGAGTTACAGGCATTACAAGTTTGTGTTTGTTCCTAGTATTAATGCTATGCATGTCGCAATTCCTGCGAAATTCGTGTATATTTTTATGAACATACATAACATTTTCGTACACATATTGAGAAGCAACAGTCAATATTTTTATTTCTTTAAACTTATCTCTTAATGTGTGTCTTAGTGCTGTGTGGTTACGGCACTAAAGAATGTAGCCACCCCCTCTCTTCCCGTGGGTGTCGTAAGAGGCGACTAAGGGATAACACAGTTCCACTACCACCTTGGAACTTAAAAAGCCGACGGATGGCGGGATAACCATCCAACTGCTGGCTTTGAAATACACAGGCCGAAGACGGGCAGCAGCGTCTTCGGTGCGACAAAGCCAGCCCTGCGGTCACCAACCCGCATGCCCAGCGTGGTGACTATGGGCAAAACACATGAGTTCGCGTCATAATGTCGGGCGCGAACTTGTGGAGGCCTATGTCCAACAGTGGACTGTGATAGGCTGTAGTGGTAGTGGTATCTCTTAATGATTCTCTAGGGCCTAAACTATAAATTGCACGAATAGCTCTTTTCTGCAGGACAAAAATAGTATCAACGGTAGCTGCATTTCCCCATAATAAGATTCCATAGGACATGATACTATGAAAATAACTAAAATATACTACGCGAGCTGTATAATATATAGGTATATGAGTTAAATGAGCTTAAATAGCCAATCTGCTCTTCTTCTAGCTTCTTCTCTTGCGGAAGGGTTGGAACGGGAATCGAACCCGAAACCGTCAGATTTTACACCAATAGTGGTGAGGACCAGAACGTTTGTCGGTTTTCGATTTAGTTATACCTATGGATCGGAAGAATAGTGGACAGAAGCTAAGATACTTGTCTTTTTCTTGTCTTTCTTATACTTTCTCTATTTAAAACTACAGGCATTCTATAAACCCCAACTGTTTTCATGTATAGAAGAAATAATCCTATATATTACAATAAAGTCAGGGTTGTTTTAGTGATAGATATTACTAATAAGAAGCCTAATAAGTGATTCAGTAGTTATAATACAGAACCCTCTCGACTCCTGCCTCACCGTGACCTCCGGAGAGGTCTGACCTCGACTGCTTTTTGCACGCCGACCGATTCATCGACGCATGTCCCTACATATTCATTACATCACTATTGTTCGTCAATGCTTCATATACTGTCACAAAGGCACATTACTTCTATTTTAATGAATTGCTAAAAAATTAATTTAAATCTTAGGAATATCTAATCTTAGGTACAACGCAAAAAAAAGCCATTTATATTTTGAATTATTTAAAATGGACATACCAATAATACACAAGGAACTACCACTTAAGCCTATATTCATTAATTTTTGATTGATTGATTCATTCTGTAATGATCCAATGCTAGGCAAAGGCCTCTTTCGGGCCTAATATGAGAAGAGTTAGAGCTTAATCCACCACTCTGTTCCAGTACACCATTATTATTATTTTTTTACGAGTATGTTACTAAGTCGACAAACAAGCGTACGGCTCACCTGATGGTAAGTGACTACCGTAGCCTATAGACGCCTGCAACACCAGAAGCGTCGCAAGCGCGTTGCCGACTCTATCCCCAATCCCCCCCAGGAGCTCTGCAGGCTTACTCTTGACTTCAATTCCAATCTCACAAAAACACGATTTCAATACAGTTCCAGTTCCAATCTGTAATATTTTGGTACTCTTGACCAAATCGAGCTTTCGATTGAATTGAAATTGGAATCGAATTGACGATCGGTTTCCGGTGTGGCCATTATAATAAAAAATAATAAAAAAATAAAATTTAACTCATGAAATTTTATGTTTTTTTAAATTAAAATGTGTCTCCAATCATTAATTATTATCAATTATATTGTAATTCCTTAAATTAAACCTAAACCTGATTTTTTTAAGCATAAAAACGCAAGATATATCATACATTCTGGCATAATGAGTGTTGTTGTTAAAAAAAAACCTCACGACTGGCGCAATTTTGAGACTTCTACAAATCTACATTTCAAAATTTTCAAATGATCTCAATTACATACGTATTTTCTTAATTTTATATTTATAATTAACTTGTTTTCTTTCCTTATTTATTTCTGTAATAATTATTTAAAACAGTTTAGTAATTTAGTTAAAACCAAAGATATTGCAAAATATACATATCACACGAAGAAAAGTAACTAAAACATATTTAATTTAATAACATTCTCTTTTCTCTGTATTAAACAACGCATATTAAAAAGTTTCTTCTACTCGTTCAAAGAATGAGTAGGCCCACGTTTCAGCAAATGGAAGGTCTGGCAGATTTCTTGGAACAAAATCCGGGGATTGCCAAAGGTTTACTGCGCACCGCCAAGCCAAGTTTACTACGAAAAGGAAATGGGAAGAAGTGTCGTTAGTTCTTAATGCGCTGGGCGGTGCACAAAAAGATGGAAAAGGCTGGGCAAAGGTTCAGTGATTTTAAAACTTAACTAGTATACTCTTGTGTATATATTTTTATTAATAATTATTATAGTACAACAGTGTGTGTTCAGTAGCTACATTAATAGTAATATTTTTAGTATTGGGCTGATAAAAAATGTGCCTTGAAAAAGGTTTGTGGCCAACATGTACGGTCCATGAGTCGCACTGGTGGTGGTCTTGTGGAGGCATTGCCGATTCTTACCCCAATTGACCAAAGGTTAGTTGGTGTGATGGGTGGCCCGGAATTCGCTGCAGGAGACAGCCATGTGGCCATCAACCCGTTCCCCACACCAAACATGGCTTCATTTTTACCAGTAAGTAGTAAGTTTGTATGTACTTATAGGATTCGAATCTGCAGCATATTTTGTATCATACATATTTAAGCTATTCTTTTTTTACTCTATTAAAGAAACAACCTTATGTTAGTTTAATTATTCAGAGTTACTTTGTTGAAGTTTATTTTGATTGTTTTATTATTTTTTAATCAATCTATAGGAATAGATTGATGAAAATAATAATGATAAAATTTTAATTGCTGTTTCATTGGATGTTATAACTTAATTGTTAATTTACTCCTTAATTTTGTAGGTTTCAGTGCAAAACAAAGACATTTTACCTGAAACTCCGACTGTGGTAGTCACTCCTGCCTGCAGCGTGTGCGTAAAATCATATCAAGAATTTCGATTCCTCGGGGTATAGGCCCATAGCTTAACGGCTAAGAGCACCGGACACGGATTGTCGGAAGGTGCGGGTTCAAATCCCGCTGGGTCGAAAATTTTGATATGATAATAAAAAACATTTTCGAATTCCCTGATGTGTGGGTAAACACAAAAATAATAATAGGAATTGAAAATAGCTTAGTGTCGTCTCTTGTCAAAAGAATTTCATTGTAATATGAAACTTTGAATAGTGAAGTGATGTAAAGAGCTCGCTATAGATGGCACCACGGTTGCTTAAACCGAATAAAATCATATCAAGAATTTCGATTCCTCGGGGTATAGGCCCATAGCTTAACGGCTAAGAGCACCGGACACGGATTGTCGGAAGGTGCGGGTTCAAATCCCGCTGGGTCGAAAATTTTGATATGATAATAAAAAACATTTTCGAATTCCCTGATGTGTGGGTAAACACAAAAATAATAATAGGAATTGAAAATAGCTTAGTGTCGTCTCTTGTCAAAAGAATTTCATTGTAATATGAAACTTTGAATAGTGAAGTGATGTAAAGAGCTCGCTATAGATGGCACCACGGTTGCTTAAACCGAATAAAATCATATCAAGAATTTCGATTCCTCGGGGTATAGGCCCATAGCTTAACGGCTAAGAGCACCGGACACGGATTGTCGGAAGGTGCGGGTTCAAATCCCGCTGGGTCGAAAATTTTGATATGATAATAAAAAACATTTTCGAATTCCCTGATGTGTGGGTAAACACAAAAATAATAATAGGAATTGAAAATAGCTTAGTGTCGTCTCTTGTCAAAAGAATTTCATTGTAATATGAAACTTTGAATAGTGAAGTGATGTAAAGAGCTCGCTATAGATGGCACCACGGTTGCTTAAACCGAATAAAATCATATCAAGAATTTCGATTCCTCGGGGTATAGGCCCATAGCTTAACGGCTAAGAGCACCGGACACGGATTGTCGGAAGGTGCGGGTTCAAATCCCGCTGGGTCGAAAATTTTGATATGATAATAAAAAACATTTTCGAATTCCCTGATGTGTGGGTAAACACAAAAATAATAATAGTAATATATTAGTTCTTGATTCTGCTGCTGAGACAGTGGATTCCGAGACAGGTTTGTAACAAATTGTTTTAGTTTCTTAGGTGGATAAATAATTTTTGTAAATCTTTCCCTTCCCTTCTTTCATGAACATAAGTATTACAGTACATGACATCTAACAGTTAATAAATACATTTTCACAGTGCCTATATCATGTGAACGGGAACGAAGTCCAGTGAGGACAGCACCACCATCAAACAGTCGGCGATCTCGGACAAGACAAAGATCCTCTCTGAACGAGGATCGCAACCAATTTGCTGCCATAGAACAGCAACGAGTGGAAGCTGAGACGGTGACAGCCGAGGCCTTGAGAGAGGCAGTTCATAATATCTCTGCAGTTGCTGCTGCTATTAATAACTTAGCAGCAGCAGTAACCGAGGCTGCCCAAATAATTGCTCAAGCAATTATTTCTGAGAGACCAAATACTAATTAATACATTTTAAGTATTTTAATAGTTAGTTTTATAAACATAGGCTTAAATATTTATTAAACCAAATAGTGTGATTTATATTTATATGTTAGAAACCTAAATACTGTGATTTATATTTAAAAATTAGAGACTTAAATACTGTGATTTATATTTAAAAATTAGAGACTTAAATACTGTGATTTATATTTCAAAATTAGAGACTTAAATACTGTGACTTATATTTAAATATTAGAGACAAATACTGTGATTTATATTTGAAAACTAGAGACTTAAATACTGTGATTTACATTTAAAAATTAGAGACTTAAATACTGTGATTTATATTTAAAAATTGCTACCTTAGGTTAAAAGAGGATAAAATGCTAATTGTTAAGTATTTAGTTCTATTTTAATAAATACTGTGATTGTGATATTGTTAATTAAAATTGTGATATTCAAATTTCTTTGTTTTGCACTGAAACCTACAACATTAAGAAGTAATATAAAAATATACATAGGCAAATAAAAACAAATAATAATTTAACAAGAGTTTAATTGTAACGTTAATAACGCCTCGCAGCCCATAATTCACGCACCAAACGAGATCTAGCTTCATTGCCTCTAATTAACTCGGGAAGATCCTGGCTACTTATTTCCTGGGTGCTGTCTTCCTCTACTGAAGATGGTATAGTATCCTCACTGTCATTCTGACTCCAGCTTGCTTTATTACAAACGTTGTGTAAAACACAACAAGCGTTTATAATTCTAGCAGCTGTGTCAGGATGATAGTGAAGGACCCTGTGGCCGAGGAGACATCTCCACCTATTTTTCAATACACCTATAGTACGCTCCACTATATTGCGTGCCACACAATGGATGTTCTTTGTGTAGTGCTCTTATGGTGAGCCAGGCGGAGCATCCAAAATAGGTGTCATTAAAAAATTTCTTTGGGGATAGCCAGAGTCACCTAAAAACATAATTATTGCAATATAATATTTATGTATGAAACAATTGATCACTTATCTTACGATTTTAACTTAGGTAGCTTTTGACAGGGTGTTGATTTAAAATAAAACTGTCGTGAGTCGCTCCACCAAAAGATGAATCAACACTTAAAATATTCATATCTGCATCACATACCTAAAAAGGAATGAACAATTTTTTTATCATAATTCAAAATTCCTTTTCTAAGTTTATGTTAACTAAGTCAAAAGTAAAGATAGAAGAAAAAGCATTACTAAATTATGCAGTTATAGAACCCAAGAGTCAACTTACAATTAAAACATTTCTTGAGTGAAATCCTTTTCTGTTGTAAAACCTCTCCTCATTTTGAGCTGGACGTATGATAGCTACATGAGTACCATCAATAGCATCAACTACCGATGGTATTTGGAACTTTTCATAAAATCTGAAATTAATGCAAATACTTGTTACTCTAAGTCAAATAGATTACAATAAGCACCTAATTGATTTATATGAATAGATAGGTATCACATATTGTGAAGAATAATGTCAAACCAATAAATATTAATAAACATTTTTATTACCTTTGTTTAATATGGTCTCTTTCTCGACGGGTTTGTGGGAATTTTAGCCATTTATTTACAACAACATCTGTATTGAGGGCATTTGTGACCTCTCTGATGGCTCGTGACACAGATTGTTGTGACATCAGCGTTCCGTGCGTAGCTCCCACCAAACGCTGATAGCTTCCCGTGGTGTAAAATGAAAGAGCCACTAAAACCTATAGAGATATATTTTATAAGTATCCCGCATAGGTCGTAAAAGAAGAATGATAAAGAGAGAAGATCAACTTTAAGAGAAGATAGGTCGATATTTCTATTGACATACCTTATAACGCGTAGACATATCGCTACGACGGGTAGTTCTAGGTAACAGCGGCACCAAATCTTTATGAACAATTTCAAATAACTCCTTGCTGAGGCGATAACATTTTTTAAACTCCTCATCACTCATGGCGAACGCATTATCGGCATAACGCGCCATTCTTCTAAGATTCCGCCTTTGTCTCATATCTATTCTATTGGAGTTCTCTAATATATCAAAAATAAGCGCCAGTCGTGCCATTATTTTAATAAAAAACACTTTATGATACACAAACGAACACTAAGGCTGCGTTCCGAAATGCGATGAAATCGATTACAGCGATTTCGTCGAAATCACCCGTTCCGAATTGAAATTAGTGTTATGAGACTAATAATCACTGATCAAATCGGAATGCACTTTGAGCGCTTTGAGCAAAATTTGTTTGTCAGTGTCAAATATCCCGATATCAGTTACCCTGCGTTCCGAAATGCGATGAAATCGATTACAGCGATGACAGCACCGTTCCGATTTGTCGTGAGCACCGCCCCTACCCCAGCCTATAAAAGTATATTTTTTGTAATAATAAAAATACTGACCGATGTATTTTAATTAGCTCTATCCAAAAACATCGCCAGCTTAAACTGCTCCACCTTATATTTCTAATGAAAAATCAATAAAGATTTGGGAAAAAAAAAATTTATCTTAATTTTGATACAGCCATATCTTTTTAAATAAACAATATTTCAAACTGCTCCAAACTGCTCCAAACTGCTCTACATCCATATAATACTGCTCCATAGTAATTTTTCGACGGTGCCGTAGAATAACGTACTATCTGCAAAATAGTCGTTTTACAGTAGAGCCGTTCAAAGTTTTCAATTGTTATATTTCGGAAACGGAAAAACCTGGCGCTTTTATACTTTGGAAAAATTTACATTAAGCCTGTGATTATCTATCAGTATTATTAATTATTTTGAAACAGTTTTATTTAAAAAGATAGTAGGGTCGATGTTTATATATAACGTTTTATAATGGACTTGTTGCTGTCACATTTACACATGTGACGTTATTCACCGGAGGCTCTAAGGATCCAGATGCAAATGGAACGTTTTTTTATGAAACTTAAGCTAGTTATTTCGTTCTATATGCATATTCCAGATTTATTTTGAGCAGTCATTTTCATAAGTAGCGTGTCATAAATAGTATTTATTATTTTTTGTATAAAATCGATTAAAAATAAAACATTTTAAAAACAAAATCAGTCCTTTATTTTAAAAGTACCAAATTTATAATAATTAAACATAAAAAATATCTTCACTTCTTTAAATCAATCAACGTTTCTTAAACTCACATAAAATACTAAAATTATCAGTCTCCAACATCACATTTTGTTCTTTCTTTGTATTTATTATAATTAGAACCGGTTAACACCAGCAGCGACCACCGGCTATCTTACTTCTTACTTCTTGCACGGGCTATTTCGGCAGCTCGACGACTAACGCGCCTATTCTACCACCAAGCTACCACCGGCTATTACGGGGCACTCTGAATACGCGCTTGATGAAATCTACTCTCTGACCTACGCTGCTCCAAATACTATGTGGCTCCGAGCAGTTCCAACTGGAGCTCCAAAACCGATTCGATTCGCTGGCGAAGTGGACGAGATGACCGACAACATGGTGAAGATGGTGTGTACACTGGGTCGCAAACACTTTCCGCCGAGGTAGTCAACGAAGCAGTCTAAAATTTCTCCCGAAGCCTTGGATCTGATGCGGCGGAGGTGCGAGTTGCCCGCTGCCCAAGCAGCTTCGCCAGAACAGAAGGCTTTGTCTAAGAGGATACGGAAACTTGTACGCCGAGACCTTCACTGCTCAAATACGAGAGAGATTACTACTCTGATTGAGCAGAATAGAAATATAAACTTTTTAACGCCGTCATCCACCGAGGTACCACGCCGGAGGCGTGGTCCAGGAGTGTGGTGGTGCTTCTTTAAGAGAGGCGACAAGTCTTTGTTGAAGAATTACAGACCAATCTCACTTTTGAGCCACGTCTATAAGCTGTTTTCAAGGGTTGTTACGAATCGTCTCGCCAGAAGACTCGACGAATTCCACCCACCGGAGCAGGCTGTGCATTTTCCTCCGGCGCGGCGTGGGGTAAGACAGGGAGATGTCATATCACCGAAACTGTTTACCACTGCGCTGGAGGATGTCTTTATGACCTTGGATTGAGAGGAACGAGGCATCAACGTCAACGGCGAATTCATCTCGCACCTTCGTTTTACCGACGATTTCGTAATCTTTGTGGAGACGTCGGATGAGCTAGGCCGAATGCTGGCCGGCCTAAACGAGTCCTCCCGACGAGTGAGTCTCGGTATGAACTTAGATAAAACGAAAGTTATGTTTAACAACCAAGTGATACCGAGACGGGTATCGGTTGACGGTATCCTTTTCGAAGTTGTTCAGGATTATGTCTACCTTGGCCACACCATTCAACCAGGTTGAAACAACTCGAGAAGGAGGCTGATAGGATGGTTTGGCAGGCTTCGTCGAGTCTTGCCTTCGAATATTCCACAATGCTTGAAGACAAAAGTCTTCGAGCAATGCGTCCTGGTTGTGTTGACATACGGAGCCGAGACATGGACACTGACGGACTGGTCCACTAGTTTAAAGTCGCTCAACGTGCAATGGAAGGGGCTATGCTTGGGGTTTCATTCAAAGATAGGATTAGAAATGAGACTATCCGCGAGTGAAAGTAATCGACATAGCCCACAGAATTAGCAAGTTTAAGTGGCAGTGGGCTGGTTATCTGTGTCGCAGAACCGATGGCTGTTGGAGCAGACGGATCCTGGAGTGGAGACCGCGTCTTGGCAAACGCATTGTGGGACGTCCTCTGGCCCGTTGGACCGACGATCTACGTAAGATTGCCGGTGTAGTCTTCATGGAGGATTGCGGAAAACCGGGATGCCTGGCGCGAACTTGGAGAGGGTATGTCCAGCAGTGAACTACAATAGGCTGAACTGACTGACTAATACGTCTTTTAGCTCTAAAGCAATGTTGTCTGAACCCGGATGTAATGGTGACGATGATGGGCTTACAGGTGTCTTTGAAACTGAAAAAATAATATAAAATATAAAAATTACAAAAATAAAAGAAAACAATTTTATTTGAATACGAATAAATTGATGATTTAATTAAGAAAAAAGCAATTTAAACCAAATTACAGTATTTTTCTGGAAGAAAAAACGTACCAATGTTACATATTACATTAGTTTTCCGCAAAAGAACGTTCTATCTTCACATATTACATAAGGATTTCCACAAAAGAGCGTTCTGTCTTCACATATGTCATCAAGATTTTCGCAAAAGAACGTTCTATCTTCACATATAACTCAAAAACGTCAGAATATGTCCGTGGTAAAACGACATATCACTACTTGTAACTCATACTTTAATATCAACAAATTAAGTTTTCCATTAGTAGTCAAAGATGTCTTTTACAACTTGATTTAATTTGCAAGAGCATTTTTGTAAGAAACAATGTAAATACAAATCTCCAGTAAATAACGTCACATATGAATATGAAACGCTAAGTTTGGCGTTAGTTATGTAAATTAAAATAAACCACCATAGAATATAAAACAATCGTTAAAATGCAATTTTGTTATACATATTAATAAGGAATAAGATTAACTTACCAGGATAATTCGAAATTTCCTTGTTATAACCAGATATCTTTCCACTATCAAATTCTTCTTCCGAATTTTTACAGTTGTTTTTCACCAAATCAAGGATTTTATTAGATCTGTTATTATATTTGGACATGTTTTAGTACTAATTATGAATACTATTTAAGAAAAATAACTTTAACATCGGCGAATGCGGTAACTCGTGCGCACAAGCTCGTTTTCCACTCAACAACGTAACAAGTGACTTTGGCACGGCCAACTCGTGCTACCCCCGGCCGCGAGCTCAGTCACATATGCATCTAGTTCATTATAATACGGAGACACAAACACATGGGACGTTGTTCGCCTCAGAATCTCAGAAACTATTGGTCGTAAAATTATTTTTTTTGCATGTATAGATAGATCTTCGACTCCTGAAGTAAATTATGAAATAAAATTGATTTCGTACTATATTCAGATGTAACGTTATTCTACGACACCGTCGTTTTATCGGCTCCGCTATAGTATACTTATTTGTTTATTAATCACATAATATAAATAAAGGTATCAACAATATTACAATATTTTACTGTTCTACTTTTCACAAACGCTTATTTCACTTAAATTCAGTCTTAATGTTAATACTAAAACACAGTTTTTAATAGCGTATCATTTTTTAATAATAATGAAAAAGGCCTCACACGTCGGCTATATTTTAGATCTTGGTGGAAATATTTCTGCTCCACATTTGTATAAAAAAGTATAAAAGTATACAATTACAATTTTATTATTTTTTATGCGATGTAAGGATTATTAAATTTAATTTTTTTTCTAATATTAATTGCAAATACTTAGTTCAGTCAAGTTCATATTCGAATAAAATGCGAGTACAATTATTTAATTTTTCAAATTATTAATGAAATAAAATTTTTTGAAACCACACATCATGTTTTTAAAACAAAACTATGATGACACGAACGCATGAATTCTTGACCTTAATTTAAACTTTATCCCGGCAATACGGCAATGAATGAGATCCGCGCCTGCGCGCTACCCGCTTCAGTCAGCTCATTTATGACAAAATGAATTTTACTTATTTTACAGTTAACTATAGCGGAGCCGATAAAAATTACTATGGAGCAGTATTATATGGATGTAGAGCAGTTTGGAGCAGTTTGGAGCAGTTTGAAATATTGTTTATTTAAAAAGATATGGCTGTATCAAAATTAAGATAAAAATTTTTTTTCCCAAATCTTTATTGATTTTTCATTAGAAATATAAGGTGGAGCAGTTTAAGCTGGCGATGTTTTTGGATAGAGCTAATTAAAATACATCGGTCAGTATTTTTATTATTACAAAAAATATACTTTTATAGGCTGGGGTAGGGGCGGTGTCGTGAGCGTGCCATCGAACGCTCACGTGACGTCACAGATGACGTCATTACTTCCGCCATATTGCGCTTACAACGATTATGCCTCGGGCGTAAGCGTTGTGAGTCTTCTGTCACTTTTGACATTTTTGTCGGTTGTCTGAACTGTCTAATTGAATAACAACAAAAAAATGGAAACAACACATATTATTTCAGTTCACGACGAGAGTACAGGGAGAATAATTCAATAACACAGAGTACATTGTAATAGTAGGGAATTCAATAATGTTTAATTGAACAAGATGTTGAACAAGCGCAAAGAGGTAAAAATTAACTGATATCGGGATATTTGACACTGACAAACAAAAAAATGCTCAAAGCGCTCAAAGTGCATTCCGATTTGAACAGTGATTATTAGTCTCATAACACTAATTTCAATTCGGAACGGGTGATTTCGCCGAAATCGCTGTAATCGATTTCATCGCATTTCGGAACGCAGCCTTAATTTTTATCTCTTTGCGCTTGTTCAACATCTTGTTCATTTGAACATTATTGAATTACTCTCCCTGTACCTCCATAGTGAACTGAAATAATATGTGTTGTTTCCATTTTTTTGTTGTTATTCAATTAGACAGTTTAGACAACCGACAAAAATGTCAAAAATGACAGAAGACTCACAACGCTTACGCCCGAGGCATAATCGTTGTAAGCGCAATATGGCGGATGTAATGACGTCATCTGTGACGTCACGTGAGCGTTCGATGGCACGCTCACGACAAATCGGAACGGTGCTGTGAGCGCTGTAATCGATTTCATCGCATTTCGGAACGCAGGGTTAAAAGTTAACTTTATTGAATCGAGTAAATTCGATCCCAAACACGATTTCCAAGTCGATATGTCAACGTCAAAATATTGTCAAGAGTGCAACAATGTATAGGATCGAGCTCGGGATCGAGAAATCCCAATTTCTATTAGTTACATAAAATTCCACTGTAATTGAGTCAAATCGTGCGCTAGTGTGGTGTTCAAGAGTACCGATTGACAAGTTCTCGATCCCAATCCTAAATTTCAAATAGGATCGAGTTTCAAGAGTAAGCCAGCTCACCTTACTCACCAACAGGAACACAATACTGCTTGAAAACAGTATTATTTAGCTGTAACACTGTGTTTCACTTAATAGAAATTTCTTACATTAACATTTAAAGCTCAAATAAGTTCCACCGTTAAACAAAAACTCTGTCACTCCTATCAACAACAAACAAAACAGTATTTATTACCCATAAGTACAGTTTCACATTTAGCGAGATCACTCGCTTTGTTACACGTCAACGGGATTTAATTATGATTGCTCGTTGAATTTATCAAACGACAAAAGCCATGTTCTCAGAAGTTAGAAACTAGAATGACCGAACATGGTCTCAGCATTAAGTAAGACAGAGATTTATTAATCAGAACTTATCTTTCAAGACCCCATATAGTGTACAGGGATGTCATGATACCTACTGATGAGTTGTTTGTTTTGAATCTAATCTCACTAAGTACTAATTAGACTTGGAAATTGTTTGTCCTCAAACTAAAAATAAACTACTTTAAATTTCATCGATATTGAATACGCATTATTTGGTACTTATAATTAAATAATTGTGTTTCCTCGCAAATGAAAAAAAAACCGACTTCAATTACATCGAAAAGTCTCTCCAACTTGGGAGATAGGGTACAGTTTTTATCTCAATTGGACCCGGTAAGTGGCGCTGCTATCGGTCAATCAAATTTGGTAGCTGTTTTCCGGGCAGGACAACGTCTGCCGGGTCCACTAGTTAGATATAACTCGAAAAGTACTTGTCAGATCTTGGAATCACATGACAAGCGCAACCTTTTGATTAAAAATCGAGAAACATCGAAATCGGTCTACCCAAAAAAATACGGGCGAATGGAGAACCTCCTTTTTTAAGTCGGTTAAAAACGACTCATCAGATCTAGCTCAAATTAAACTAAAAAGCACCAAATTTTAATAACAAAAAAATCATTAAAATCTGTAAACCCCGTAAAAGTTTATGAGATAACACGCATAAAAAATCGAAACGAGGACCTCATCCTTTTTTGAATTCGGTTTTATTAATATCACGTTGTGACACAACAGCGAAGAATGAACGTCAACAATGAGAAAACTATGACGCTATACAAAATTAGATGGTGTTTTCATCGAAGGACAGAGATAACAATAAGTTAAACGTCTAGAAGTTACAACGCAAGACCGCCCCTATATTGTTGAAAGCAATCTTACAAGTCATAATGAAGATAAAGTCTGGCTGAGTGCTTAAAAGCCTTGTATTATAAGATTCTCATTTATGTATTAAGTCTTGTTAAATGAAAATTTTCTATAAATTTCATCTATACTAATATTATAAAGAGGTAAAGTTTATAACTTTGTTTGTATATACGGGGTAATCTTCGCAAATACTGATCCGATCATGAAAATTCTTTCGCTAACAGAAAGCTACACTATTCAGGAGTGACAAGATAAAAGGAAAAAGAGATTTTAAATCAGCAGGATTTGAACCTGCGCCCTCTGACGTGCCGTGTCAACAATTCAATCTAATCAAGCATTATTATTTGCCTTAGAAATTAATTGGTGATTTTAAAACATTTATATTTATCTGATTTGCTGAAAATAGTGAGAGTGTATTGGAACATATCAAATTTCACCGTACCCTTCTTATGTGAAATGGATTATAACGCCCAATGAAGTGGGCACGGGTCGGCTAGTATCTCTATATATATATAAAAATGAATCGCTGAATGTGTTGCTAAGCGCAAATCTCGAGAGCAACTGAACTTGTTTCGCTAATTCTTTTTTTATAATATTCCTTGAAGTACGAAGATGGTTGTTACAGAGAGAAAAATTTAAAAAATTCCCTGAAAAAGTCTAAAAACAACACTTTTCTATATTCCCATACAAAAGATTCGTAATAATACTTAAAAGTCAATTTGAACTTTAATACCATACCATAAAGTTTAAGTGTTAGAGGAGGGGTTCCGGGAAGGATAAGTATTAAAAAATTAATAAAAAAATTTGAATCGACTGTTACGCGGTACGAAGTTCGCCGGGTCAGCTAGTTTCTAATAGATATCTATACTAATATTATAAAAGAGGTAAAGTTTTTAACTTTGTTTGTTTGTAGGGGGTAATCTTCGCAAATACTGATCTGATCATGAAAATTCTTTCACTTACAGAAAGCTACACTATTCAGGAGTGACATAGGCTATATTTTATTGTTATTGAATTCCTCGGAGGGGACTTGTCACTCCCGAGCGTCATCACCGCGATGCTCGGCGACGACGAGTCCTGGAAGGCGATGGTCTCCTTCTGCGAGACAGTAATGTCCCAGAAGGAGGCCGACGAGCGGGTGAGAGAGGAGGCCGCCGACGTGGCTTCCACCCGCGGGCGACGAATGGGGGTGCGTAGGAGGCGCTACTTAATGCGCTTCCAGTAACGCCCCTGTGCCCGTGTCGGGCCGGGATGGGAACCCGGTCCTGCTAGACACGGCGTCGTCGGGACTGTTCAGAGGTGAGCCGGACAGTCCCCATGGAGGAGAAGTCTGGCCTTTTCGCTGAGGTCAGCCTGTCGCTGGAGGGATCCTGTTGCCTGCAGATCCGGGACCCTCCAAGTATAGCGGCTGAAGGCTCCCGCAGGGGGTTTAGTGCGGTAGTGGCACCCCAAATGCTGAGTCCGACATACGGTCTAGGACTGCCTACCCGGGCGTCCTGGATATCACCCGTAAATGGGTTACCCTGCGATACCAAAAAAAAAAAAATTATTGTTATTGAATGAAAAATTTAGTGAAAAATAATAGTATATGTAAATCAAGTTGGAGATGTGCGAGCGAGATGAAAACTACTATTTATTTGTATCACAAAAATAATTAACGCCCAACGAAGTGTGCCTCGGGTTGGCTAGTTTTATATAAATTTATAATTGGATGTATAAATAAATTCGGTCCGTTTTTAAAAGATGGCTTTGACTATATATATTGTTTAGAGATAGAAGATTGCGGTGGTTTCTGAGAGGTTATACATCTGTGAACAATATACGGTACATATTGCCTTAATTTTTTTTTAAAAATACTTATTTTTAACTGGGATGGAACTGTAGGAAATCTGTCTGTAATCTGTCGTAAACCTGTGTGTAATTTGTGTCGCTTGCGGGAGATTTTACTTTATTGCTTTCATTTGAAGTAAAGTGCAGCTGAAGCACATACCTATAATGCTTGCAGATCTTTACAGTGACAATGTTCCATGATAAGTCACGTAGAGAAATGTTGCAACCTTTAAAGGCCTTAAGCTCATAATAAGTTACAATACTTGAAAATGTTTTATTATTATACACATATTTTGAGAAACATTTCGTTCTATTAGTTCTTAAAATAGTAATAGAAATGTTCCTTCACTAGATAGTCTTGGAGGCGCCGTCGTCGTAAGAGTAGAGATCATGACGGATTGTAGCGATGATCACTTGTAACAAATGCGTTTGAGTTTCATCAAAATAAGTGTTGGGTTTATCTCCCTATATGATGTATCATATTTTATATGAAAATGGATCTCGTTCTTATCTCTTATAATAATATAGATTTATTATATTTTAACTGACTTCCAAAAAAGGAGGAGGTTCTCAATTCGATTGTATTTTTTTTTATGTATGTTAGATCAGAACTTTTGACTGGGTGGACCGATTTTGATGAATTTTGTTTTAATTGTAAGATGTTGCGTGTCATGTGGTCCCATTTAAATTTAATTAAGATCTGACAAGTACTTTTAGAGTTATATCTAATAATGCGTATTTACGTGACTACTTTTTCGTCGACCTACGTTGTATTAAACCGCATAACTTTTCACTGGGTTTATCGATTTTGATGATTCTTACTTTAATCGAAAGTTACTTGTCATGTAGTCTTGTTCAAATTTAATTGAGATCTGATGACTTCTTTTTACCCGACTGCCAAGGAAGGGTTATGTTTTTCGCGTGTATCTTGTATGTATGTATGTAATATTCTTAACTACCTGATTCCTCTAGAACCGCTGAACGGATTTGTATAACTGAGATATCGTTAGATTCGTCTTAGCAGCCCAAGTGTTCTTAGATATGTGACATTTAAAAAAAACAAACATGGCGGCTGTGCGAAGCCATTGTAGTTAATGAAGAAATATATATTTTTTTAGAATACTATAATATGGGTATCAAATTAAAGGGCTCAATACAATGATTTCAAAAATGTATATTATGGTTATTATTACTGTAATAATAATAAAGAAATACAATAAGAAAGTTTAAAAAATGTTGAATTTGCTCTTTCCCATGCCTAAGGCAAGCAAGATGCGAGCCGACCTTCTTCCTCATCTCCTAGGCAACGTTCGACGGTCAATTTCGGGGTCTAGCCTTTCCCATAAAAAAAGAATTATCAACTTCGGACAACTCTGTAAAAAGTTATGCTTGGTCAAACATAAAAATAATATATGTATATGCGGCAACTTTAGAACGGCTGCATTTTTTTCGTCGTTAATAAATTACTTAATCAACCACATAATGTAAACTATTTTAATGAATTGAACCGATTACGTAATTTGTCTAACTAAAAAGACATAAATAAAATAATTATTAAAAGAAAACAAAAAACCCGCCTGCATAAAAAACAACTAATTAGAAAATGAACTGAAAAGACTGGAACAAGTTAAAAATTCAAAATTACACAAAGCTAGCTAAACAAATCGAAACAATATCAAACATTATGTACTATACACTTAAAAATATCAATACGATAGTCCTTCAAATATTTATGCAACATCGTACATAATATGCAGTCGGAGACATGAACAAAGAGAGAATGATTTGACTTATCCTTCAATTTCATGTCTCCGACTGCATATTATGTACGATGTTGCATAAATATTTGAAGGACTACCGTATTGATATTTTTAAGTGTATAGTACATAATGTTTGATATTGTTTCGATTTGTTTCGCTAGCTTTGTGTAATTTTGAATTTTTAACTTGTTCCAGTCTTTTCAGTTCATTTTCTATTAGTTGTTTTTTATGCAGGCGGGTTTTTTGTTTTCTTTTAATAATTATTTTATTGAGTAGTCTTTCACAACGCGTATTTACTTGACTATTTTTTCGTCTTATTACGTTGTATTACTTGTCGATGTAATTGAAGTCGGTTTTTTTTCGTTTGCGAGCAAACACGATTATATTGTTAGTTTTTCTGTGGATGAGTTTCATAGACACCGGTATTATTTAGATGTGTCTAAGATTCCTTTCTAAACGATGCACCCTATTATAATACCCAGACAGAGGAAAAGATATCTAAAAATGTATCATTTAACTTATTGCAATAAATGAAATGATTCAAAATATTTCAGAACCTCACTGTGAGGTCTGAAGTGTCCCATAAATCTAAACGGACGCGTCAATTCTAAAGTCTAAACCGATCCTAAAGTCCTAATTATCGTAAGATGAATACTGCCGTGCTGAGGTAAAAGGCAGTAACCGTTTTTCACTGTCTTTGTTAAATTTTGTCTTCATTACATTTCTTTTATAATTACAACTGTTATTGTTTTTATTTATACGACTATGGTAATAAACAAGCATACGCCTACCTTATGGTAAATGGTTGACGTAGCCAATAGACGCCTGCAACACCAGAAGCATTGCAAGTGTTTTTCCAACCCTACCGACACCAGGAGCTCTGGCCATCTTACTCGCCATAGGAACACAACACTACCTGATAGCAATGCTATCCAGCTGAGATCTTCTGTAAGGTTGAGTGAGTTCTCCAGACGGGCTGTTTTAGATTTTTGTGCAGCGTATCTATACTAATATTATAAAGAGGTAATTTTGTTTGTTTGTAGGAGGTAATCTTCCCAAATACTGATCCGATCATGAAAATTCTTTCACTAACGGAAAGCTACATTATTCAGGACTGACATAGGGAATATTTTATCGTTATTGAACAAAAAAAATTCTGTGAAAATAATAGTTTAATATGTAAATCAAGTCGGAGAAATGCGAGCGAGATGAAAACTTTACTACGAGTATATACTCGCATTTGCATCACAAAAATAATTAACGCCCAACGAAGTGGGCACGGATCGGCTAGTATCCTATATTCGGCTTTAGCCTACCCCAGTTAACCATAATTATATTTAGTTCAAACAAATTTAAAACTTTAACAATTTTTTCAGATTCAAATTTCGATATTTATACTTAACTGCCTTTTACCTAAGCACGTCAGAATTGTATCCTAGACGTTTCCAGAAACTATAAAGCCTCGTGACCGTTACTTGTCCGTTCGTCTGTTGGTCTGTGTGGTCCGCCCACTGTCTCCGATGATGTATGGACCACTGGGATCCTTAATTAGAGGTTCGCGTGGACGGCTCATTAGCACATTAAATCACTGATTTCATTTCTTGATTGTAACGCCTTCCCAATAATTTAGTATTATATAGTATGTTTGTTTGCTTAAATTATTATAAATTTAATATTCTTAGCAAAAAAATATATAAATCTACATATTTTGCAGTATGATGTTTAGAACAGAAAAAAATCAATTCCATTATTCAATTAAATTAATGTTCTGTCTTTAAACACATTTAAGGTTCTAAAGCTTGTTTTAGTAATTGAATGTATATAAATTGTTCTTAATATTATTGAATAGTATAACAATTACGTGTTTTAGTTGTTGAGTAAGTTAGGTGGAAGTCTTTTTCCTCAAATTCTCAAAAAAAGTGTTGTGATAATTTTTCTTTATGAACACTTGAATCTATACTTATTATAAAAATAAGTCCCCCGGCCGCGTCTTTCTGTCCTCCTGTCTGTCTGTCTGTCTGAACGCGATAAACTCGAAAACTACGCAACGGATTTTTATACGGTTTTCAACAATAGAAAGAGTGATTCTTGAGGAAGGTTTAGGTATATAATTTATTATGTTTGAATGTAAATTAGCAGAAATACGGCGATAAATGTTGAAGAAGTCGTAAAAAATCTCGCCAACGGGGAGCTTTCCACGCGAACGCTGCGTAAACTAGCAAAGATATAGTTGTATAATGTACTAGCGAATTCAAAATCTATAAAAATGCTACAAAAAGGCCGCGATAGCATATCTCTATCTCTTAGGGTTGACTTACAATAACCACTTTTATGTTCAAATTTTTAATTAAAAACATTAGGTTATTTTTAAAGATATTTTCTTTAGTTCAGTATTAATCCTTATCCAAATTAATATGATATTTAGCTTAGGCATTTAATGCAGATTAAAATTGCCCTTTACACTATATCAATCAGATAAATAGTTTTTGAGATATCATCGTTAGAAGTAATTAGCAGCGAAACATTTAATGCTCGGCGAGCTAGCGTTCTTTCCTTGAGATGCCTACGGGCGGCGCGGGCGCGGGCGAGTCCATACCCTCTGCCCCGCATCGCTCGACCGCCTGCTCATGTTAATAAAGGAAATCAAAGAATATCAAAGATCATTTTATCGAACTTCTTTTAACTTTTTTGTTAAATTCCACGCGGACGAAGTCGCGGGTACAGCTAGTATGTTTATAATTTTAAGTTATCGATCCTAAATAAAGTTATTATTGTATTTAATTGTGTCGCATTTAATATTCTCTATTACAAATCAAGAAATACAAAATGACATGGTAATAATATCGTCGTGGAAGATTAGGTTAATAAGTAAAAACAAAATCATTATAAAAATGGATTCCAGTTAAATATAAAGGATCATAATAACACTTCACGTGTTAATTGCGCCCAGCGTGTCCCGTCGAAAGTAAAACTCCCATTGAGACGTATAAACATAAAAGGCTCATCAGATAAACCATGGTGTTATAAACCATAGCAATATTAACATGGTAATGTCATGAACTGAGCCGTCAATGGTGGTGGCGCTACGGGGGTTGGACAAAAAATACTTATTCATAATAATGTTATTATTATAGTAGATGTCTATGTTTAGAGTTGAGCAGTCGGAACTTATCCATTTTTAGGGTTCCGTACGCAAAGGGTAAAACAGGACCCTAATAAGACTCCGCTGTCCATCCGTCTGTCACCAGGCTGTATATCATGAACTGTGATAGATAGTTGAAATTTTCACAGATGATGTATTTCTGTTGCCGCTATAAAAACAAATAGTAAACAAAAAAGAATAAAATAAATTTTTAAGGGGCTCCCATGCAACAAACGTGATTTTTTTTTCTCGTTGTTGCTCGATATTGATAATGGCAACACGTAGACGCTTGAAATATTCACAGAATAGTTATATATTTAATTTATAAATAAATAATTAAATTTAAAAAAATGTTTAAGGGGGCTCCCATACAACAAACGTGACTTTTTTGCCGTTATTATAGATGGTACGGAACCCTTCGTGCGCGAGTCCTACTCGCACTTAGCCTTGTTTAGAGCCTTTTGCTTTACATAATTGAGTTTTTTTGTATCTAAACTAATATATTTTACATAACATAACTAAGATCTGATTACATTTGATTGAACACGCTTATCTAATGCTCTTCTATTTGAATGTTTCCTACTTTTATTTGCGATGGAATCCCCAGTCTACTTGACATTGACAAAATCATCTGTGCTGAGTATTGCTGACTCTATCTGCACGTTTCCCGCATATATTTCTCGGGAGAATTCCCTACTTACATGACATAGACTAAATCATCTGTGATATGTTAGCACTATTGAGAGATCATGTTTTACTTATACAGAACCAATCGCGATCGCTATTTTGTATCTCCCGATATTTAAGAGACGATGCAGACGCCTTGGTCATGGGCGACGACCGTACGAATAAGTGTTGATATTGTAGCTACCGTGAAAGCTTAAACAACTTCTATTGAAAACTTTAGGGCTTATTAATTGAATGAAAATTTCACACAATCAAAAGTATCGTATCAAATCTATACTAATATATAAAGCTTAAGAGTTTGTTTGTTTGAACGCGGTAATCTCTGGAACTACTGGGCCGATTTGAAAAATTCTTTCAGTGTTAGATAGCCCATTTATCGAGGAAGGCTATAGGCTATGTATCATCACGCTAAGACCAATAGGAGCGGAGTCCACGCCGACAAAGTCGCGCGCAGAAGCTAGTAATTATATAGTTGTAAAGTATAAACAATCTCCGGGCGCTAATGCAACAAAAACAATTTATAAACATCGAGAGTTATAAAATCGTTTCAGATAATCGATTAACCCTCCGGCCGAGCGTGATAATCGATTTAATCGTTTTGATTATATCGACATTTATTTACTATTAACGGTCGTGTCTCAACACTAGGCTTCGAGCTGTTACGGCTAATATTTATTTTTGATGACGCGCCGGCTCAGTGGTCGACAACAAGCCATTTTGCTGATAGTCGTTACCTACTTCTAACTGAGGTAGGGCACAGCAGGAAATTTCCTGCTTAAAATATGGAGCAGCCCGACTGGGGTAGTACCTCGACCTTACAGAAGACCACAGCTAAATAATACTGTTTTCATGCAGTATTGTGTTCCTGTTGGTGAGTAAGGTGACCAGAGCTCCTGGGGGGGGGGGATAGAGTCGGTAATGCGCTTGCGATGATTCTGGTGTTGCAGGCGTCTATAGGCTACGGTCTTACCATCAGGTGAGCCGTACGCTTGTTTGCCGACCTAGTTACATAAAAAAAAAACTTCAATTTCACCGTGACACATCGGTCTGTATCTAATATGATTGTAAATATCTAGATTTGTCAAAGAGCCTTTCAGACCGTTGCGGTATAGTAGTGCGAGTACTCACCTTATCGTCAGCGATCACAGGTTTAGGGATATAATTATTTGCTATTATAATATTTATTTATGTTCTTATGGTTCTTCATACCGTGGCTTGGAAAACACCTGATATCTAGCAATCGTTACAAATTATAGGCTAATCAGATTGCTGGGACATGGTGGATTCATCAATTAAATTCTTATACCTATAGAGAAATGGTAGTTTCCTACCAAGAGACATTTTCATTTATTAATTTACTAGTGACCCGCCCCGGCTACGCATAGGTGCAAAAACTATCAGTGTTCATCTACTTTATTATGCATGTATTATACATCTAAACCTTCCTCTGGAATCATTCGATTTACCAAAGAAAACCGCATAAAAAAAACTGCATCGAAATCCGTTGCGTACTTTAAAGATCTAAGCATACAGACAGCGGGAAGCGACTTTGTACTATGTAGTGATTCAGATAATAGTTTTATTTCATTAGATTCTAAATAATTACGTCACCGAGGACTTTTCCAAGCATCCAAGCAATAAGACCACGACAAACTGTCACGTGAATGTTACAAAACCTCAATGATCCAATCAACATCTTAATATAAACATTATTACTCGCTATCAAGATGACGCAAGACTAATTTAGATTACATTACCGATTACAGTTAAAACTATCGACTGGACATAAGTTGTAAACGATAACAGAGAGTGGGCGTCGGTCTGTCTGTGTTTCTATTTTTATACTATGTAAAGGTGACAAACAAGAGTATGGCCTGCGTAATGGTAAGAGAATACTATTACGCTTCAGCCTGTAATATCCCACTGTTGGGCATAGGCCTCTTTCCCCATGTAGAAGAAGGATCAGAGCTTAATCCACCACGCTGCTCGCTATCAGGTGTACATGATAACAACCGCACCGACAGTTTAACGTGCTCTCCGAGGCACGGTGGGTGAATGCAAGGACTGCACAAACATCCAGACCACGGCAAACATCTGTCATCATTGGCCACAGCATCTTGTCAGATGATTGTTGCAGCGCCAGCGGGTAACATTCACGAAGTTCTCGGGGCTCCACATCTGCGCTTGTGACTATATAAGCCAATGGCAGCGCGACAAATCTTGCCACACCCGTCGCAAACGAAACGTGAGTCCAAGGGTGGTTCGTTTGCGCGAAGACGAAGTCTCTTGTGCTTCAGTTTGTCCAGCCAAACTACGTCGTGCTTCGCCTTCTGTATGGCCAATACAAATGTTGTCGTGTGCGGGAATCAAACCCGTAACCGCCAGCGCAACAGCCACAAACCAGTGCTGTGACCGCTGCGCCAACGCGGCCTCAGAGGATAGTGGATACTATGTCTTATAGATACCTACCTGTACCACTAGGATTGCAAGTGCGTTGCCCCACCCTTAGCTCTCCCCAGGATATCTGCCTACATTATTCACCACAGGACCACAACACTACTTGAAAGCAGTATTACTTAGATGAGATCTTCTGTAAGGATGAGGTTATACTCCAGACGAGCTGCTCCAGATCTCTAGCAGGATAGTTCCCGCTGTAGCTTACCTCAAAATCTCCTCTACGTCTGTCTAGGCGTCTGTATTTTATGTAAATGAGATCACGATTTTGAGCAATTTAGGTATTCGATAGATCTAAACAGCGGGTTTTATCAACGCGAGGTACCGATGTGTCTGAGGTGAGATAGGTGATGGAATTTCATTGCGTCGAAATGTGTGTGTTTTAGTTTGTACGAGTTTATATGTATGTTTTTAAGAAAAAATGATAAATACGTACTTTTTACTGCACATAATCGACATGCTATACAATTCTTTCTTCAAATGATTCTTTAATTTGGATCAGTACTAGTAAAGCCGGGACGGACCTCTAGCACATGAAAGACTCGAATCGTTTAGTGTCTACTTTCATCTCAACGGAACCGTAAGACACTACATTATTTACCCGAAGAAAACATACATAAATTTGTTATACACTTAAACAACAAGTAATTCGACATAATCTCCTGCAACGTAAAATTACTTTCAAAAAAATCGCAGCGTTTACCCCATGCGTCATGTTACCATGTAATTTGCCATAACTGAGCGCCTCGTATTGAGACGTCCTCGCCATAAAGGGTATAAAAACGCCATTAATTGGTCACGAGCCCGTAATGCCATCAATTTGTATGTAATTTTTTCTCGCGCTCGTTCTAGTCGCGGGATATTGAAGGCTAAGTGCTTTTATGTATTACAGACACTTCTTAAGCGATTATGTAATTTAATAACAAGTTATTAGACTATATTTTTATATACATGAAAATGTAGTCGTCAAATAATTTGGAGTAATTACAAAGTTTATACTTCCTTATTAAAGATTTTTGACTTTTAATTAAATAATTGTGTTTGCTCGCAAACGAAAAAAAACCGACTTCAATTACATCGACAAGTAATAATACAACGTAATAAGACGAAAAAATAGTCAAGTAAATACGCGCTATTAAAGATTACTCAAAAAGTTGTAATCAGTTTTCGATCTAATTTAAACAAGACTACAAGACAAGTATTAGCTTTCGATTAAAGTAAGAATCATCGAAATCGGTACACCGAGTAAAAAGTTATGCGGTATAATATAACGTAGGTCGACGAAAAAGTAGTCACGTAAATACGCATTATTAGATATGACTCTAAAAGTACTTGTCAGATCTCAATTAAATTAAAATGGGACCACATGACACGCAACACCTTTGAATTAAAACAAAATTGATCGAAATCTGTCCACCCAGTCAAAAGTTCTGAGCTAACATACATAAAAAAAACATACGTGTCGAATTGAGAACCTCCTCCTTTTTTGGAAGTCGGTTAATAAAAGTGCATGAAATCCTCGATCTCTGGATCTGCAAATCAAGCAATTGTAAAGTACCAATATAACTTATCTAAAATTTTAGTTTATAAATTAACATTACGTTGTTAAAATATATCGCAAGCACTCGAACAAATTGTAACTGATAAAGATTTTTAAAATCATATCAAAATTTTCGACCCAGCGGGATTTGAACCTGCGCCCTCGGACGTGCCGTGTCAGCGCTCTGCCAACTGAGCTATGGTTCCTCATCTAGCCGATATGATTTTAAAAATCTTTATAATATCCTCATGTGTGAGTAACACAAAAATAAAAATAAAAACGAATGTAACTGATGAATGTAACAGATTTTATGAAGTAAATCTTCTTGGAGTACCTAAGTTGGTGAATGCGTGACGAAGATTTGATCGGTCGAGGCGAACGGAAGTTGAGAGAGAGATATAAGGAGCTAAAAAAAGATTTACTTCAGTCGTGTGGTCTAAAGTAGTTACACTCGTTTTTTTTTTGCCAAGGAAGTCTATAGGCAATTTTTTTCCTCAATTTACCGCGTGTGAAACCGCGGGGCATAGCTAGTATTAAATAAAAAGAAAACTTTACAATTTCCGCCGTTTAATGTAAACTCCTAAACACTTATTGCCCAACATTTTGAATACAACTGTAATACTTGTACTTGTACGTTATTCGGTATTTTTATCCGAATCTAAAACAGTCGAGCGGCGAGCCCTATAAACTGTGAGACGAAATTTAATAGATCATCAATTCTCTGGGACGCCATACTTGCGTGTTTAACTTTATTTCAATACAATCATGTCCTTTGTAAACAGCGATGTGTTTACACTGGACGGCTTTTGAAATGTAATTGTTTTGGACGAACATTTTATTACAATGAATGTTTAAAAAATCAGTATAATAAAAAAGTGTATGTATGAGTGCAATTAATATACGGCAGAAGTGAAACTTCTGAAAAGTCGTAGGAAGATGGCCGTTGTGATAAATTTGTTCTATCAATGATGAAAAAGGTCGTAAGCGCCATGCAAAACACGTCGCTTACGCGTTTTGAGCAGTAATGTATTCTATCTCATTCTCTCCTATACATTTATGTTTCTTTCTTTATCGTGACGCATTTTCGTTTCATCGAATTCAAAATCACAACGATTCAAAAGAAAAAAGATTCTATCAAATCATTCAAGAAATCCTGATTCGAATTGAAAAATTCTTTTTGTGTTCGATAGTCCATTTTCCGAAAAAGTATATCCTATATAGTATATAACATTTTAGTTCCTTTTTTCTCAAATTAACGCGGATGAAACCGCGGGGCACAGCTAGTAAACTTATAAAAATCATGTATAAAATACTGTCGGGGATAGTTACCCTGCAATGTTTAAGTTCACATACCAACCATATTAATCAGATAGCAAATAATACCAGTGCTTTCAAAACATCCATTAAGTTGCTGCAAATGAAACCGTAAATGCCAATCTAATCGTGAAAATAAACCACCATAAAATTAACATCAAACAACAAAATATCCCAAATTCAGCTAATCCTCATTTCGAAGACATAAAACTACGCGAAAACACTTTATGCTTACTTTTATTCCAAATTCTCATCGCCGTAAAAGTTTTATAACATTCTTTAAAAAGAGTATTCACTTTTAAGTGGTTTTGTCTAAAATAATCATTATAAAGTAAGAAGTAAAAATCCACTTTGTAAAACAATTAACTGAGTTTTGGATTGCTAGGCTATATGGGAAGCTCTTAAAATTTTAGTATAGGTATCACTGTATTATGATTTGGTAGACATTATGTGCAAAAAGCATTGAGTAGCGTGTAACATAAAATTTTAGAAACAAAATCTATATACTAATATAATAAAGCTGAAGAGTTTGTTTGTTTGTTTGATTGTTTGTTTGTTTGTTTGATTGATTGTTTGTTTGTTTGTTTGTTTGTTTGTTTGTTTGAACGTGCTAATCTCAGGATTGGTCCGATGTGAAAAATTCTTTCAGTGTTAGATAGCCCATTTATCGGGGAAGGCTATAGGCCAGGGGTTCCCAATCTTTTTCAGCCCGCGGCGCACTCACAAAGGACAATGCCCATTTGTGCCCGGTACGTGCTTTGACTAGTTTAGACAATTCATATATTTAAGTATCGTTTATTAATTGAAACTAGATTTTTAATAATATTCTAAAAGTGATCAAAGCCGCAGTTTATAATTTAATTTTAAAAAATATTTTAGTTGTATTCTGCGTTTGTCATGTCAAAATAGTTTAAATATAAATAGCAAGTCGTCATAGCAACCACACAAACAAACGCTTTTTTTAAATTAAAATATAAACCACGGCTTTGATCACTTTTAGACTATTATTAAAAATCTAGTTTTAATTAATAAAGAAAACTTTAATATGTCAATTTTCTGGTCGTGTCGGGTTTATAATTTAATTAAAAAAAGCGTTATTTCTATGGTTGCGTTTCCGACTTGGTATTTGTATTTAACATGTTTTGACAGCACAAACCCGGAATACAAATAAAATATCTTTTTTAATTAAAGTATAAATTGCGGCTTTAATCACTTTTAGAATATTATTAAAAAATCTATTTTCGATTAATAAAGGATACTTAAATATAAGAATTGTCTGAACACGACAAAGCACGTACCCGGGCACGGCTTCATAGAAAATAGGCATTGTCCTTTAGAATTTTGTCACGGCGTCCTACCCTAGTTAACTATTTGAAAAAAGATAGATATAGTAGATTATTTCTTATAGGCACCTATAGGTAATGATAGTAGTTAGATTGAGAGTCACAATAATTGTGTTTGCTAGCAAACGAAAAAAACCGACTTCAAATACATCGACAAGTAATACAACGTAAGTAGACGAAAAAAATTAACAAACGTACTAGTCACTGCCACGATTTTCGAAGGTTTCCCTCGATTTTTCTGGGATGCCATCATCAGATCGTGGTTTCCTTTTCATTACCACCCTTGGGATATCTCCTTTGCAACAAAAAAGAATCAGCAAAATCGGTTCATAAACGACGAAGTTATCCGCTAATACACATTTAAAAAATGTATATATACCTACGGTCGAATTGAGAAACCTCCTCCTTTTTAGAAGTCGGTTAAAAATGAAAATATCTACTTACATTAGAGAAGTTGCATTTTTTTATTATAAAAGAATTGAAGCAGACAATAACAAGAAAGACTTGTCTTAAGAAAAGCGAAGATAAAATACGATATTTACTCAATGAAATCAATGTAACGGCCTGACGGGTGAGCCTGGTGATCTCCGCACAGTTTTTCAAAGCGGGGAATAAGACTTGGCATTGCTACTCTCATTTCTTGCTCCACATCCTTGAGCGATATTTGTTCTTAATTACAGCTACAGCTGGAAATCCAGCTTCACATATATATGATGTACAAAGTACGTGCGAATATTTTGTGGTTTCGGATAATGATAGAGTATCGACTTACGGCGGCGCCCCTCTTTACTTTCTACGGCGCACCAGGGCGCCGCGGCGCACACTTTGGGAACCCCTGCTATAGGCTATATATCATCATGCTATGACCAATATTAGCGTAGCGCCAATGAAGAATTTTTCAAAATCTGTATTTTTTTTCCTTTTGAGAGCTTCCGCTGCGTACACGGTTAAAGTTTCGCACAAATCATGTATGACAGCATTGATCCTATTCCACGAGGACGAAGTCGCGCGCAGAAGCTAGTTTAAAATATTTTCAAAAACGGCGTCTATTGGCCATCAGGTCCATTACCTTGAACTGTAAGATATTACATCTTAAAGTTCAAGATAATGGCCGAAGATTTAAAATTTAAATTTAATGTCATTTTTATTGTCACGTGAAGCAGCATCAGCGTGTTGTCTTGTATGCGCTGACCTTTGACATGATATGAATATTCAATCTGGCACGCAGAACTTTTTATATTAACTCACTTTTATGTGCCTATAAATGTTTATCTTCTTAAATTTTGACTAAGATTTACTGATTTTGTTGTAATGAGACTGTAGTCTTAAGTCAGCTGAGTTAGAAAATTTGGTCATCCAAATATATGAATAAATGCAGCCGCTTATAACCGATTACAGATTTTTATAGAATGATTATAGGCTTTACCATAAAATAATGGTTAGCTCGTACTTTTTGTGTTATCTATGATAATTGAGTTATTATCTCCCCTATTTAAAGGTTTTGAGACGTTTTTTCTTGGAAATACTTCTAAATATCTATACATGATATTAAAAAAAAATAAAAAAAATACTTTCCATTTAAAATTAAACGAGAATAAAGTTTAAAAAACCAAATTTGCGCAAGTACAGTATAATTATAGTACTTTTAATTAACATATTTCAATCACATTAGGTTTATGAAAATTATGAATTACCTGGTTGTAGCACGACAGGGAACATCAAGGCACATAACAATACAACAGCTAAGCAATGTAATATTTTAAGTTTAACTTATAACTCGTTCTCAAGCACAATCGGACCTCCCGATCCCTTTGTCCAGAACATTCCAGGATCACGGTGAAACGATGCGGAAACGAAAGCGATAAGAAGCGAATAATGCTGAAGTAATTTTAATATTAAATAGCCTAGCGCGCGCCCTGCCGGCTATCAGCGCCGTCGGAATGGACGCCATTCTTTAGAAGCTGATAACCTCCCAGTATCGTTTCAAGTAATGTAAACTTGGTTCCGTGTGGTGCGACCCTGCAAGATTGTGGACTATCTCAAGGTTAATAAGGGCTTGAAGTAAGTGAATTATTGCGGTAAGAGCAGCTACATTAAGAAATCTTCATTGATGTAACTGTACGTCAAAAGGTTAAAAGTAGGTATCTGTCATAGCAAGAAATTGTTTCTATGAAAGGAAGTTCTTTTCTTTGTTAAGGTTTTTAGGTTCCAAGACAACATTGTTAGCTATAATATTTTCATTTTTAACCGACTTCAAAAGAGAAGGTTTCTCAATTCGACCGTAAATAGGTATTTTTTATGTGTGTTCGTGGATAACTTAACCTATTTTGGTGATTCTTTTTTTTTGTTAGAAAGGACATATCCCAAGGATTGTACCATGATAAGGAAAACAGGATCTGATGATGGCATCCCAGAGAAAGTTTCTTCAATATATCTTTGTATGTGGGTATAATAAACAAAGACAAAACGATAAATTCATTAAATGAATAAAAATGTCTAATTAAATGTATTTGTAATGTGTTCGACTTCTAACTACGTTCATTCAAACGGAGGGTCCCGTAGGTGTAGATTTAAGTTCCCCGTAAAAAAAAAAATATTCCTAGCCCGTTTTTAAATTTGACTTTGTTTCAATAGACGAATACTTTGATAGACTCGTTCCGCATGATACCTTTTGTGAGCGCGCAAGCACGGCTATAATTTACAATAATAACATTCTATGAGAAAGACTCCTACATGGAGAAGAGGCCTTTGCCCAACAGTGGGATATTACAGGCTGAATCGTGATGAGAAAGAGAATTCGTTTCGTAGTTCCTGAGATCAGCTCGTTTAAGCAAATGAAAAACTTTTCAGCTTTCCAATATTATTCTAGATAATCTTATAATACTTTTTCAATTCTATAAAAAAATGAACGTATCAGAAGAGATATTATACTTCGAGTAACGGCGCCCGAGGTATCACGAAGCCGCATTATCTGCGAACCTCACAGGGATGCTGCGAGGCGTCCGTTATCGAGATAACTATGATAAGGAAGAGCGTGTGATGCTGTAACCACGATTCGGACCACATTACAATGTATACGGCCCCGGTTGTTCTCGTATACACCTGATAGCGATCGTTACTCGTAGTAGGGAATATATTCGCCAGTCCGCAGTGTAGCAGAGTGGTGGATTAAGCTTCAATCCTTCTCCTATATATTATGGAGAATAAGGTCTATGCCCAGCAATGGGATGTTACTATCTGAATTGTATACACAAGATACTCGTACAACTTATTCGAATACATTTTCATTATAAATATAGTATATAAAAAAATCGCGTAAAACCGCGGGAGACGTCTAGTCTAGGAGAACTATAGTGGACCTATTAAGACCGACTTGACTCCCACACTCGCGTTATTCATTAATATTTACAACATAATAAATATCTATTAAATACACCCTTCAGAGCCCTTCACCGGCCGTAGTAAAACTTGTAACAAAGCTGTGAAGACAGGACGAGCGTGGTAAACAGATTAACACATCAAACATGCAAGCCATGGCTATTAAAATACTATAAAATTTACGACCTTCGATAATAATTATTATGATATCCATTAAAAATCTTCTGAATTTTTTCCAGATCTTGCGTTTAAGCTATAGTTTTTAAAGTTAAAATACATGGTTTAAATTAAAATATGGCTGTTTATAGTTAAAATTTTGACTAAAGAATATAGCCACCCCCTCTCTTCCCGTGGGTGTCGTAAGAGGCGACTAAGAGATAACACAGTTCCACTATCACCTTGGAACTTAAAAAGCCAACTGATGGCTGGATAACCATCCAACTTCTGGCTTTGAAATACACAGGCCGAAGACGGGCAGCAGCGTCTTCGGTGCGACAAAGCCAGTCCTGCGGTCACCAACCCGCCTGCCCAGCGTGGTGACAATGGGCAAAACACATGAGTTCACGCCATTTTTAGCGCGAACTTGGGGAGACCTATGTCCAGCAGTGGACTGCGATAGGCTGAAGTGATGATACTATTATCATTACTTTGTATTACTACGTTTAAACCTCAAAATAAATTAAGCTACAGGAGCCACCATCGGCTAGCTACAGCACTATACTACACCTAAAATCACATGAAATAAAAGTAATTATTTTATTGTTTGTAAATCATTACGGTGACAAATAAGTGACATTCATCTGACAGTAAGCGGTTCCCATAGCCTTTAGACGGAACACCAGGGGAATTACAAGTGCATTCCCGCACTCACTGCACTCTCTTAAAACACCACATCTCCAGAAGCACTGACTACGTCATTCATCACAGAAACACGACATTACTCTAACAGTGTTATGTGACTGTTGTCTTCTATATTCTTACTATCCCAGTATAGTATACTGCTATATTTTTCTGAACCCTACCTCAATAGATTCAAATGACAAACAAGTATGTAAAATAAAAAATAGTCCCAACAAGTTTGTTTAATCTAAAACATGAAGTGTTAACACGTATCTATAGAGTGCAAAAAAGTTTCGATCGCAACACGAGCTCACGAATAAGTGAATGAAGAGGTTCACGCGCGGAGCTCACACGACAAGGAACCAAGCACGCGTGGAGAAGGCATTACTTTAGAATTATATTATACTAGCAAAACCATTATTGTGATGCAAATATATTATAGTACAGTTTTCATCTCGCTCGCACATCTCCGACTTGATTTACATAAGTACATATATTATTATTTTTTTACTGCATTTTTTGTTCAATAACAATAAAACATAGCCTATATCACTCCTGAATAGGGTAGCTTTCGGTTAGTGACAGAATTTTCATGATCGGATGAATATTTGCGATGGAATGTACATTTTAACATCAGTATCGATTGAAGAGTGGCCATTCCGTTACAGTTTTATTACAAATATGTATATATACTGCTATACGTGTTTCGAAACATGTGTCCTTCCGTTTAGAGGCATATAATATAGGTACATACACGTAGGGCGTAGGCATACCACAGCCCGGTATTATAAGTGAAAAAATAATAATTAAAAAGTAGGAAATATCAGCTCTATACCTACTAAGTTATACTTTAAAATCAAAATATTACAAAAAAAAAAGTTGTGAAGACAGGTAAAGAGAATATAAATAACCGACTAGACTTTAACACTTTTTGTTTTTCATTTTTAGACTAGTTTGAGTGTTGAGTCAGTGACCAAGTCATATCCTTTTCCTTCAGGAAATATTGAAAATACATAAATGCCCTTGAACAAAAAACGCAACGCAACATAAACCACCACATCCAAGACTTAGCAGCTCGTAATCCTCACACGCAGTAAACACAATGAACATTGGAGTCGAGCTCGTAAGTCAGATAAGGGCCGTGGGCGCGGGTGCGCAGGATTGAGCCGCGGCAACGTCTGTAGTTGAGATATTGGACTGGTAACAAGGAAATTGTCCTGCCGGAGCCATGTTCGGGATAACGGATTTGGGTCAAGTTTGATTTGAAATAAGACGTCTTAGGTGGTGACGAATATGGCTCACAAATCTGTACTTCTATAACATACTCTTACCTTACTAGATTTTTTTTTTCTATTCGCTAGTTATTAAAGGACTAATACTCAATGTATACAAAAGATTCGTTTTACCTATTCTTATTTTTGTGTTTCCCACACATGAGGAAATTCAAAAATGTTTTTTTTTTATTATCATATTAATTAAAAATAGCTTTTGTGTCGTCTCTTGTCAAAGAATTCATTGTAATATGAAACTTTGAATAGTGAGTGCTGTAAAGGACTCGCTATAGATGGCACCACGGTTGCTTAAAACCGAATAAAATCATATCAAGAATTTCGATTTGGCTGGACATAGATCCATAGCTTAACGGCTAGAGCACTGGACACGGTATGTCGGGGGTGCGGGTTCGAATCCCGCTGGATCGAAAAATTCGATATGATAATAAAAACACATATACGAAAGATATTTAACTAAAGAAAAGTAAATAAATATTCTGTGACGCGAAGGTATTTTCGAGATCATTAGGTATACAGAATGTTCCACTCTTAACTGCGTTCCTTCAGGTGTTAGGCTCTGTAGGAGTAATAGATCAAGTTCCACATGAAAAAAAAAGAGTGTGTTTTAGACAACACGACTGATGTGTAAAACTTCCGCACAATAGGCCTGCAGTCTGCACTGAGTCTTAGATATACGAAACGTAACTGGCTACGAGAGACAGAAAATGTGTGCTCACATCTCTCTCTAGCTTCGCTCGCCTCGCCCGATCTCAATTTTCGTAACGCTCTCGTCACGCATTCACCAGCTTACTGCCTCAAGTCAAGCATTTAAGTTTTACTTCAAAAACGTTCTTCAGTTCCATGTAAAGTATCCGAAACGTCGGGCATCTTGTAGCACGAGCTATTTTCCGCAGCTCGACGTCTTCATGCGCCTATTCTGCCTGGGTGGCCGGCTGTGGACACTACTCCTGCCAGCCCAGCTCCTTCAGGAAGCCTAGCAGACCCTTCTCGTTGCCGACGACTTTCTGGAGCGACCTCGTAGTCCCGAGGTGTCGTGGACGGGCATCAAAAAAAAACATAATAAAACGCGATAAAATCTGAAAATATTGTTTCTTTATTGAGTGAAATTCGCGTAAACATTAAAAAACAATATATCAATAAAATATATTATTTATACAACTGTTTTATTACCTATCGGAGATTCGGAAAGCCGCTATATCTTCTCACTGCAATCAATTTTCTCTCTCAAAATTCACTCTTAAGTGATTTCCTCGTCAAGATGTCACATTTGCTTGTTAATACGACCGCTTACATGAGAAACAAATAATTTAGTATCGTTAAGTAAACGGGGACACAAATAAGTCAGCGCACCGCTTACAAAACTAATAGTCAATTGAATTACTCTATGGTATCATACAGTCCGCAAAGAAGGTAAAGTTAGACGCAATTTGACAGAAAAATCTGATTGTGATTTTCAAACGATATTTTTATTTTTATATAACTTGGACGGCAAACAAGCGTACCGCTGACTTGATGGTAAACGATTACCGTAGACGCCTGCAACACCAGAAGCATCGCAAGCGCTTGCCGACCTTACTCCGATTCCCCCCAGGAGCTCTGGTCACCTTACTTACCAAAAGGAACACAACACTGCTTGAAAACAGCATTATTTAGCTGTGGTCTTCTGTAAGGTCGAGGTACTTCCCCAGTCGGGCTGCTCCACATTTTGAGCAGGGAATTTCCTGCTGTGCCCTACCTCAGTTAAAGTAAGTCATACAAATTTACTATTTTACTATAAATTATTAAAAATCAAGAAGCAATAGGTATACAATAATATTAATGGGAAAAAATGCTATCTATACTAATATAATAAAGCTGAAGAGTTTGTTTGTTTGATTGTTTGTTTGTTTGTTTGTTTGTTTGTTTGAACGCGGTAATCTCTGGAACTACTGGGCCGATTTGAAAAATTCGTTCAGTGTTAGATAGGCCATTTATCGAGGAAGGCTATAGGCTATGTATCATCACGCTAAGACCAATAGGAGTGGAGTCAACGCCGACGAAGTCGCGCGCAGAAGCTAGTAGATAATATATTTTTACTTATATTTGTGTTTTTTTTTCAATTACCATTAGATTATTTATTAATTAGATTTAAGAAATAAATTTTAAGAAACTATATGGTGTATACTTGTGTCGCCCCGTGTACAGCTTTCACTTGTTTCGGATTCCCTAGTATGTAAATAGTTGGAGCATAAAATATGTGCATGAAATTATATGCAACTGTCCCGACTGTTAGCGATAAAAGAAGCATTTAGGACAGAATTGTCGAATATATTAAAATGACAACGTTTTAACCTATTCTTAACCGACTTCCAAAAAAGGAAGAGGTTCTCAATTGTATTGTATTTTTTATGTATGTTACCTCAGAACTGGGTGGACCAATCTCGATGATTTTATTTACAAGGTTTAGATTCAATCTAAAACCTTGCACATACACTGCAAATTTTACATTTGAATATTCTAACATTATTATATTAGAGGTTTTTAAACTATAGACAATAATTGTTGACGAAAAAAACCGACTTCAATTACATCTACAAGTAATACAACGAAAGTATAGATGAAAAAATGTCAAGTAAATAGGTAAACGTTATCGAAGATTTCTCAAAAAGTAGCCATCATATCTCACTCAAATTTAAATGCGAAAACACGAACACCAGCTATCCTATAAATAAATAATAAGTTTATACCAAATCGCTCTAAGCTTAGAACTTAACAAACAAGAATGAACAAAAAGCTTTGTCCCTCAACTGGTATTTACACTAAATCTATATAAATAAGGACATCATAAAAGGTACAAAAATGAACTAAATTCCTAAATAATTACAAATTTCCTAAGTAAGTATTGTTTAATTGCAATCGGACGGGAACGGATGGCGGCGCTCGTTGTTTAAATCACTCATGCGTCGAGACACGCGAGCGAAGCGACACACGGACAGACGGCGCGCGTGGTATTTTAAAATATATATATTATTAGTACTGAAATTATTTACTTACTTAAGTTATAGCAGCTTGAAAATTAAAACAGTTATAACTCTAATACATTTATTAGGAACTAGCAGTGCACACGACTTCGGCCGCATGTAATAGTGACTTTGGACAGCATTTTTTGGATATATCTTTTGGTTTATTTTCGGGGATAACTTCGTCGTTTATGAACCGAATTTGATAATTATTTTTTTGTTGGAAAGGGGATATCCCAACTTAGGTACCATGATAAGGAAACCAGGATCTGATGATGGGATCCCAGAGAAATCGAGGGGAACCCTCAAAAATCGTAGTGACGACTAGTGCGTTTGTTAATTAATTTATTATTTATTACTTGTCCATGTAATTGAGTCGGTTTTTTTTTTCGTTTGCTAACAAACACAATTATGCGTGATAGAATAAGAAACAGGAAAAAAGGAAAGGATGGATGCATCCTAACGAACTTTCGCGTTTATAAATTTAATAAGCATTTAATATTTGGTTCCTGTTTGACTCACAGGCTTTTAGTGAAAGTGTAATGAATTAATATTAAAAATTACACTGCTTTTTAACTTAGGATAAAATAAACAAAAATAATATACCACAGCAAAATATAAACTGTCGACATCTATCAAAAAATTATTTTTATAAAAATATAAAAACAATGAATTTTGATATTGTCCTAATATAAAAAGTTCATACTCGTATATGTATATAATATAATATAAATATACGAGTAGGAACTAGGATAACTCTGTGGCGTACTTGCGATCTGAAAAACGCGTTTTTTCCCCAACTGTCGCCATAATTTTTACTTCCTTCAGAAATGCAATTTATATAGTATTGAAACCAGATTTTTAATTATTATTGTCAACAGTCGAAATATAACATTTATTACATACTTCGAAGTCTATTAACAACATATATTAATTCTACAAAATGTTATCCATTCTACCTCTTTACTTTTAAGTCCCTCTAAATCTGCTCAGAAACGAAAAACCGAAGCATCACATAATTATTACGAATGAAAAATAAGATGATAATAATGTCATAACACGTATATGAGGTGAACAAAACAAACAAACAAACGAACAATTAGACCCGCCATTAACATAAATTACGACAATGATACACATGTCAGATATTAAGTATAAAGCAGCATACACACTGGGCGTATTGTGGTGAAATTTTCAAGCGGTTATAAAACTGTTTGTAAGTTCATTGTAGGATTTCACATAAGTTTAACTGAGGTAGGGCACAGCAGGAAACCTGCTCAAAATATGGAGCAGCCCAATTGGGGTAGTACCTCCTAAACCGCCTCCTACCGCCTGGTTGTACAATTTCTCATCATCATTGCTTGTAATGTAATTTTTTTTTCTTTATTTAAGTGTGCAATAAAGTATATTATTATTATTACCTCGACCTTACAGAAGATCACAGCTTTAAAGCAGTGTTGTGTTCCTGTTGTGAGTAAGGTGACCAGAGCTCCTGGGGGGGGATTTGGAGATAGACTCGGCAACGCGTTTGCGATACTTCTTGTGTTGTAGACGTCTATAAGCTACATTAATCGCTTACCATCAGGTGAGCCGTACGCTTGTTTGCCGACTTTATTAACCTATTATTTTAAAAAAAGTCTCGTGTATAACGAGCCTACGTCAATATATTATATTAAAACCGTTTAATGGTAACACCCGAGGTGCCACATTGTGGAACAGTGGGCGGCGCACGGAATTTTGATTGAGTTCGTTACATATGACACTAGATTTATCGACACCAGTGACGTAACCGACCGCGCACCGACGGAGGGTTGTGTAATACTCCATTAATACATGTTTGTGTCTATTACCTACATGTCTCTGCCCTCGGGTTTGTTTATGTATGGTATGATGACAAAGATGTGTGGGTTTACACGCTGGCCTTCGTGGACATGAGTATCAATTATTATTAATTAACTATAAATTTTAAAATCTTCTCCATATAAATTTAAATCAAGTAATAAAGAATTATTTTATTTATAGCTTATTTGAAATAAATTTAGATTTTATTCGTGCAAAATCAAAATAAGACAGCCATTTGTTCATTTATTTATTTTTTGCTTTTCGTCTTTACTTCTTACGTGAAATGCGATACGAACAAACGACATGAACCAAGTTTGTATTTGTATGTGTAAAGATATCAACAAAATCAATGATACAAACAAAATCTCATACAAAGAGGTGAGGTTTTAAAGTTTTATTTATAACTAATATGTACCTATACATAAACAAGAACAAAATTATTCTGTCCGTCAGTCGCGATGTTGTGACGTCCCTCTTACATTCGGTGAGATTAACTTGTTATGAAATATCTCTTTAACTTTTATATACATACATATGTGTTATGTTAGCACAGTGGTCACAACGTCTGTCTGTCACACTGAAGGTTGTGGGTGCGATGCCCGCTGATGACAAATATTTGTGTAGTCGATTAGTTGTTTTAATTTAAGCCTGTTTTAACCGACAAAATAATGAAGGAGGTGCTCAATTCGACTGTATTTTTATGGATTCGATTTAAGCTCATGACAAACATTTTCACAGGTCATACAGATGTTTGCCGTTGTCTGGGCGCTTGTGATCGTGTACTGTATGTGTTTCTGGACCCCGATACGATACAAGAGTAAATACTAATAAGGCCGTTGAGTGTAAGACCCTAAATTAACTTTCCTCGTATTTTTTAACCGACTTCAAAAAAGGAGGAGGTTACTCAATTCGACCGTATATATGTTTTTTTTGTATGTTCAGGGATAACTTCGTCGTTTATAAACCGATTTTGATAATTCTTTTTTTGTCGGAAAGGGGATATCCCAACTTAGGTACCATGATAAGGAAACCAGGATCTGATGATGGGATCCCAGTGAAATCGAGGGGAACCCTCGAAAATCGTAGTGACGACTAGTGCCTTTGTTAATTTATTAATTATTTATTACTTGCCGATGCAATTGAAGTAGGTTTTTTTTCGTTTGCTAGCAAACACAATTATATTATTAAACTAGCTGTCCGGACTCCGGACATACTTCGTTCTGTCTGTTTTTTTTTTTTTGAAGTATAAAAACCTTCCGTACCTATGATTTAAGCAACATACAAAAAAAATCGCCTTTGTACATCTTGTATTGTATCTTTCTTTATATGTGTCTGTATTTTGGTGTACATTAAGAATAAATGAATAAATAACTTGGCAATGTTTATCCATTGGTCATACACGATACTTAGTACTACCAACGTTGCTTACAATAAATCTTTATTTCACATAAAAAAATTGTGTATGTATGTATGTTCATTGCGATATATTCGCTAATTGCTCCTAAAAGGATCCCACGCTTGAGATGTATCGGGCTAATGGAATCGTGTTTGCGATGCGTAATCTCTTTAACTCGTTAGTTTCGTTTAAGATGCTGTTTTGTAGTAATTATGTAACAATAATGAATGAATTGGGACTTGTATAATAAGGTTTTATACTAATTTTTTGCGCATATTTCTTAAATTTCCTTTCCGTTAGAACCTCGTACAATAAGTGTTAGGAAACTTTTAAAAAACGAATTTAGTGCAGCTGTAGGCACTGGAGTTTAGAATACGTTTAGTAATTATTATTTTTTAAATATAATTTAATGTTAATTATATTTAATTGACATTTATGAATAAAGTTGGAGTGAATAATTATTCAGTTAATTTTTGCGAATATAATGCTCCTAATACGAGAGTAATGGTTTTATACTTTCTTTTCTAACAAGCAATGTATAAAACCATAATAAATAAACTCATAATGACGTAATAGGTTATAAATTACCTTATCTCTGACACCGACCCATATATACGAAAACACCATGGAGACTTATTACCCCATAGTTCAGAGGTGAACCATATTTGATGCAGTAAAAGCCGTTAGTATTCTACGGGTTATTTATAGCTACCACATGGAATCCCATGGGATCAGACAGATAAGTTGCTTTGAATGCCTGTCAGTTAAGTTTAACTTAACTAAAGCTTTGGGGTTGCTTTGATGGGTTTTCACTTAACCGAGTTGACAGAAAATAATCAGCTGAAATGGCTTAAGTCACTAGTGGATGTAGCCAGTAAAAAGTTATGCAGTACAACACAAAAAATAAGAGTCGAATTGAGTAACTTATCCTTTTTTGATGTCGGTTAAAAAGTAATATAGAAAAAAATAATACTAATACGCTAAATTAATACGCTAAACAATTTCATATCGATAGATTATGAAGTAGGTAAATAGCTCGCGGAGATAATTCAACAAGCGCAGACTCCCGACGTCGCTCGAGAGAGCGCGGTGACAGCAACGCGACTGCAGCTGCTAGGGTTACAGAGAAAGTGGGATTGTTGTACACTCGGAGACAACAATCAACTGAAAAACAAAATTAATAAACATTTTGAAGTGAAACTTCTTTAGGTGCATGATGGGTAAAATTTGAGAGAACGTGTGACGCGGCAACGTATGGCGCGGTCAGTACTTGGATGGGTGTCCGCCTGGGAACACCGCGTGACGTTGGCTTTTTGTTTTTAATTATTTTTTTTATCAATTAGTCTGCCAAAGAACTTTCACTTCTGACATGTGTACTTTGTACGCACGCAATTTTTATTGGTTTACTTGCCGACACAACAGACGTTGCCCTCTCAGATGGTATAAATGTTACGTTTTTTAGAATTATCTAATTTACTGCGCAATTTTCTTCATTTCTCTTTCCGTTCCTACGAAATATTGAAAAACTTTTGAAAAACTGCGACTAGAATTACTTCAGCAATTGTTGAGTTTTGCACTTCGGAACACATTCAGAGTTCAATTTTTATTTATTTGTACATAACCTTCAACAAAAAACGTACGCTAATATACCTATTGTTAGCCCAGAGAAAAATAAAGATAAATATGAAGGAAAAACTTACGGAATTTTGGTAATACCTATACCATTTTTGTCGTTTGTCATGCGCCGTGATCACGGGTACCAGGGTACCATAACATAATAATATATTATCTAGATATAGCAGGGAATATCCTGCCCAAAATCTGGAGTATCCTGCTCAGGAGTCTGGGGAAGTACCTCGACCTTACAGGAGATAGTGTTGTCTTAGTTGTCTTACTGTGGTGAATAAGGTGACCAGAGTTACCGGGAAGGGTCGGGGGTATGCCAGGGGGTAGGGTCGGCAATGCGCTTGCGATGTTTCTGGTGTGGCAAGCGTCTATATGGTACCGCTAAATGATTACCATCAGGTAGCGGAACACCGGAGGCGTACGGCCGCACGCTTGTTTTCCGACTAACAATCCTTTAAATAAAATCCTAAGGATCTTTCCTAGCGACAGTCACGTGACACACAGACACAGTGCAGTCGGCGCGTGGTGTCGCGTTACGAGTGCGCCGAGGTGGCACCGTACGAGTGTCATTCTATCAACTGCATTTTTAACCGACGCAGTTGCGAACTTGGGTTATGTTTTGTTGAAATATGAGACACTTAAAATGACCAACAAAAATATGGTATATATTCAGTTTTATGTACCTACAACTCAGTGTCAATCCCCACCAATGATTCAAATCTCCTGTTGGCGCAGGTTGCAGTATTAGCATTTAAGTAGCTATGTCGGTCAGCAGTTACCTATAGCAATTATTATTATTTTTTAAATAAATAAACGCCCAGTAGGATTTTCTCCTTTGTCTGGGGTCCGGAAACACACACAATACACAAGCACAAACGCCCAAACCACGACAAACATCTATATGGCCAATACAAATGTCTGTCGTGAGCAGGGATCGAATCCGCAACAGCCATTGCTATGATTGATGCACCAACGCGTCGTCAAATTCCCGCAATTTGTTTACCAAAATCGCGTAATTTGCTTACTTTAGGACCAGACGACCGTCTATGTGAATGTTAAACGCTATTTATTATGTACTGTAGTCATTTTACAATTCCAAATCGTGTTAAAAACAAATAATATTGTACTGGCCATATTACTAGATGCTGACTCCGTGGGAAACAGAAAGGGCTCACATAATGAGATGCGAAATGTACATCTGTCAAGCTGGTTCTTATCAGTACCATATCCAGCGCCTTTCTAGTTTAATGGGTCTCTTGACCCATCGCCATGGTAACGGTACGCAATGGTCATCACGAAATTTTCCTACAGTAATTGTTTTTGGATGTAAAGAAGGTATAATCATAGATTAACCTCAAGATTTAGACGCGTTGGCGCAGCGGTTGAACTGGCTATTACGCTGGAGATAGCGGGCTCGATCCCCGGTTTTGTCAAATAATTTTCAAAGTCATTCAAATCTTTGCCATGGTCTAGTAATAGAATATCGCATAAAGGTTATGTATAACATTGAATTGAGAAACTGTTTGAAAGACCTTTTATTATCTGAAAACAGTTTTAAAACAAATAAAAAAGAATAATTCTTCTTTATAAATATATTTAAAATGTTTAAAACATGATTAAAGTTTTGAATTAAGTTAACATGGTAAAATGATATTGATGTACCCGTTAAGAAGATTTCGTTTTAATATCTCCATATAAGTTGTGAAGATCACATAAAATATTCCGGCACTGCAAGTCGTGAACCTGCACCTCGAGTCAGGATGCTCTCCCAATTAACGTTTGTCAGAATGTCTGTCACGACAAAATGTGATTATTTTAGAGTTCCGTACTCAAAGAGCGCAAATAAACCCCCTTTTAGAAAACGCTGTCTGTTCCTTTGTCTGAGATTCTCACAAAATATGTTTTTGACAAAAAAAAAATGACTGCAGCTAAAACATAAAGATTTTAGATTAACATGGTTACTTCTATTACGAAAATTATTCGAAAACGGGATATTTACCATGTTTATTATTTTCGCTTTGCGGAGCTCGATATTTCGACATTGACTGCGAATGTCTTGAGACATTGTATGTAGACACGTCAATGTCGAAATATCGAAAATTCGTAAATATACATAAATACTAAAAATAATTGTATCTGCTTTTATTGCTGCTACAAAAATGCCACCAATTCAATTTTTCCAAATACCCTTTACGTATTAGGGTCAACGTAAAATTTTATGTTATGTTTAGAGTGTACGGAATCCTTCGCTTATTCTTTACGAGTTTTGGTAAGCATTTAGACTAAGAACGGTCGATCTACGGGGATCTGGGGGAAGAGGGGGGTGGGGGTGGGGGGGACTACCCCCAGTACCACTGCCACACTTTGAAAATCCATGGTTATGGAGATATCTACGATTAAAATTTTGAGATAAGAAGAAGAATTCCGCAGCTTACACACGTTAAAATTTTCACATTTCACACGTAATTTTCACATTTTCCTCGTTATTTTCACATTTCCCGCGTTATTTTAACGTTTTCACGAGTTATTTTCACATTTCACGCGTTATTTTTACACGATATTTTCGAATAGAAATACGTAAAAACGATTTCAACTGCAAGATTAACAAACAATACAACTTACGTTACTCATGTTCCGTTCCGCAGATTTTGCATGTAATTTTCATATTTAACATTTTTACACTTCACTTAACTTCATTTTAGGAGTTTTACATATTATTGTGATGTTTTTACAAGGTATTTTAACAATCGATATAACTAATGTTTAATGACTGAGAGATAGAATGCTTTGATACAAAAATTACAAAATGGCGCGAATTTATTGTTTCGTTCAAAAGCAATGTAAGCACAAATGCAAAACCTCTAACGCCATACAGCCTTATTTCATTTAAAACAAATATAACAAAATTTTCAAAAATTAAAATATAATTATTTGTGATTTTCAGTTGTACCAATATAAACTGATGAATAAATTTTTATTTAATTAGTATTTTAATTCATTAATTATAGTACCTATATACTTCCAGTTTATTTCCGTTGGTGATTTGATTACGCTTCATTGCCAGTCTTAAAAATATAATACTTATCAACAAACAATCGAGTTTAAAATATTTTTTAATCGATTTTTTTTAATATCGATTAAAAATATTGTTAAATCAAATTAATAAGAAAAAGTTATCTACAAAAGTGCAATTAGTAATAATAATAAAAAAACATTTAACTTTGACGAATAATAAACTATTTTGGATACATTGTTATGGAATAAATAAAAAGCAAGGACTTAATTTATTATATTAACTTCGATTATCAATTTAATCGATTATCGATTATCTATGTATTTAAATATTAAAAAAATAACCCTAACCTACCTTACTTCAAAACTAGACCATTTATTAGAAAAGTTTCGTAACAAAAAAAAAAATAACCCTAACCTATCTAACCTTAAAATAAAACCATTTATCGGCATAGTTATTAATTAAATTTAAAAAAGGTAAGTCTTTAGATTAAGACCCGTAGTGTTTAATGACCGATAAACGTATCGGCATAGTTTTTGTGACAGAAACAAAAAAAAAATCCTAACCTATCTAAGTTCAATATTAGACCGTTTATCGGCCTAGTTTTTGTGACAGAAACAAAAAAAATAACCCTAACCTATCTAATTTCAATATAAGACCGTTTATCGGCATAGTTTTTGTGACAGAAACAAAAAAATAACCCTAACCTATCTAATTTCAATATTAGACCGTTTATCGGCATAGTTTTTGTGACAGAAACAAAAAAAATAACCCTAACCTATCTAATTTCAATATTAGACCGTTTATCGGCATAGTTTTTGTGACAGAAACAAAAAAAAATAACCCTAACCTATCTAATTTCAATATTAGACCGTTTATTGGCATAGTTTTTGTGACAGAAACAATAAAAAATAACCCTAACCTATCTAATTTCAATATTAGACCGTTTATCGGCATAGCTTTTGTGACAGAAACAAAAAAAAATAACCCTAACCTATCTAATTTCAATATTAGACCGTTTATCGGCATAGTTTTTGTGACAGAAACAAAAAAAATAACCCTAACCTATCTAATTTCAATATTAGACCATTTATCGGCATAGTTTTTGTGACAGAAACAAAAAAAATAACCCTAACCTATCTAATTTCAATATTAGACCGTTTATCGGCATAGTTTTTGTGACAGAAACAAAAAAATAGCCCTAACCTCTCTAATTTCAATATTAGACCGTTTATCGGCATATTTTTTGTGACAGAAACAAAAAAAATAACCCTAACCTATCTAATTTCAATATTAGACCGTTTATCGGCATCGTTTTTGTGACAGAAACAAAAAAATAACCCTAACCTATCTAATTTCAATATTAGACCGTTTATCGGCATAGTTTTTGTGACAGAAACAAAAAAAAAATAACCCTAACCTATCTAGTTTCAATATTAGACCGTTTATCGGCATAGTTTTTGTGACAGAAACAATCTTAATCTAAAGACAAGCCAAAAAAATTTTAACCAACCACCTTTAAGGTTAGAATAACGCTAGGCTACGGCATGGAGGAAGGATAATCCTCGCCCGCCGTGGGAAAGTGCACGAACGAATGCGTTAAGAGCGGATGAGCTTATCCGCTCCGGCTCTCTGCAGAACACTCTAGGAGTATGACAGACCAAGACCACGTGGAAAGTAGGGTGCTCCGATTCGGTTTTGGGTATTTTTTGGATTTCTATATCTATATTCTAATTTTATTAGTATATTATGTCATTCTAATTTGTCCTACAGTACAAAAGTATTCATTTAAATATATAATGTTTTCTTTGTTAAACCAGCATATTTCGACAGTAATTTAGGTAATTTCAACAATAATTTAGGTAATAATTTATAGATAAAGGGGACTGTCCATTTTCGGCCCAGCGTGAACAGAATTCATACGAAAAAAAAAACCAAAAATGTTCACAAATTAAATCTTGATTATACGTGATTATCAGTTTTACCAGTTTAAAGTGCATTTAGTAAAAAAAAATTTAAATCTGATGAAAAATAAACTATTTTAGATACATTGTTATTGAATAAATAAAAAGCAAAGAGTTAATTATATTAACTTCTATTACTTATATAATCGATAATCGATTATTAATGTCATCGATTATCGATTATCCATTTATTTGTTTATTAAAAATGATTTTAATGGCAACCCTAAACTACAGACTTCAGACTTATTATTAATGCGAATGAAATTTGAGCGAACGCTAAATTACGCGCCATTTTATTAAAAAGCAACTATCTATAAGTCGTTATCGTTAAACATAATTAGGTACATAAGTTGTATCGTTTGTTAAAATAACATGTAAAAACATTAAAATAGTGTTTAAACTCTTTTAAAGTGAAGTTAAGTGAAATTTTATATGCTAAAAATTACATTTTAATAGCTACGGAACGGAGCATGAGTAACCATGCGTTATCATTAAACATAATTCCATAAGTTGTATCGTTTGTTAAAATAACTTGTAAATACATTAAAATAGTGTTAAAACTCTTTTAAAGTGAAGTTAAGTGAAATTTTATATGTCAAAAATTACATTTTAATAGCTACGGAACAGACCATGAGTAACCATGAGAGAAAAGTGAGTAAAATTTTAACTATAGTTATCTCCATAACCATGGATTTTCAAAGTGTGGCATTGGTACTGGGGGTAGTCCCCCCCACCCCCTCCCCCCCCTCACCCCCCAAATCCCCGTAAATCCACCGTTCCTAATCTAAATTTTAGCCCGAGTTTTATTTCTTTATCTGTTGTCAAAACGATACGACTTACTTATAAGAAATAAAAGTTTTACTTGTTTGCATCGATGAGTAACTGAAGTTTCCAAATGAAAAACTTTTGAGCGTGTCACATTTTTGACTACTCTTACATTTCTTTGTGATTACACATTTTGACTTCCAATAGAAGCGTACTGAATTTGATAACAGAAAGTGATCAGTACCTACTATCTTGTGTCATGTACTCAAATTATAACAAGTTTCATTCAAATCCATTCGGTAGGCGAATAAAAAAGTTAGTTTTCGCTTATAATATTGATTATAATTATATTGTCGCGATTGAAAGCACTCAAAAAAGTTTTAAAAATCTTCCACAAGGGGCCGTTCAAGTATTACGTAACGCTATTAGGGGGGGAGGGGTGATCTTGTAAAACGTTACGATGCGTTACAAGGGGGGGAGGGGGGTTCTCGAACAACGCGTTACGTAACGTTGTTTTTATTTAAATAAAAAAACTAGTGTATTAAAATCTCCCAAATTGGCAACCCTTTTCGTTTATATCCCTTTTTGTATATATATATTTATACTTACCGCAAACGCGATTTTTTTTAAGCGACTTTTCGGTAGTTTTCGCAACAAAGTTGTGACATTTGGGTAAAAATGGTCAGTTGGGGTGTTACGTAACGTTTATGGGCTGAGGGGGGGGGGGGGGTACAGGAAAACGTTACGGCGCGTTACGTGGGGGGAGGGGGGGTCAAAAATCTACAAAATTTGCGTTACGTAATACTTGAACGACCCCCAAACTGATTTTGATATGTTTTAGTTTCAATATAAAAAGACCATGACTAACAACTCATAACTAAAAAAAATATTAATGTTGCCAATTATCCAAATTAAATTATTTTCATTGTAGTCCAGGCGCTGTATGGAGTTGAGTATGCAAAATGTGAGGACCGCATTCGGTGAATGGTTTTGAACTCAGAAAAGCATGCAGATTATGATTCTGAATGTTGCCAGGAGCCATATTGGTCCAATTTTTTTTTACACCCCACCCCCCTTAGACATGTAGTAAATGGACTGAACACATGCTTTGATATCATTATAACGATTGTTTTAGTGAGAATATCCAATTGATTTTTATGATTACAGATACTTACAGCCTGTCAAGTGAAAAAACAACAGAAAAATTAAAAATAAAAACAATAATTATTGATAAAAAAAAATATTTAATTCAAAAAAAGGGAATTTGAATATATTACAAATGAAAAAATGATAATTATCAATCTTTTTTATTCTGACAATCGTTATTTATGCATTTGCATAAAGAAATACAATCAATATGTAATTTTATATAAGAGCAAGCCATTGTTTTACGATTTAATGCACATTTACACGGTTGATTCAACAATTCCGGCAGTGGTTGCTTGGTCATTTGTCGTGGGTACAAATTACCATCCTTCCTTTCATAGCCTAAGAACGTGTAATCAATTGGCTGTAGTTGAGTTTGGTCAGTATTTACTTATACATATGTTAATAGATGCAAATGTAGAGCATCTGATGTGCAAATAAATAACTTTTAATAAATTTAAGGCAAAACCGATATTTTGGGAAGATAGCTTATACCGAAGTTTATCAGCCGTTGAGTTATTTTTTTTTAAAAAGATAGGTGCAAATGTTTTCCAATTCTTTTAGCTGTTCGACACTTAGGTATGTATTTCAGAGATGCTTTAGTACTCTTCTGCCGCTTCTTGTACAAAATCCAATGAAGCAGCTTTTAAAGCATTTTTTTTTCGAACCAAATCTGCTAGTCGAATCGCAACCATTCAGAGCGTGTAATGCTAGCAAATAAAACCGCAAATATTTTCTCCAAGGGATTGAGCAGCCAAATGACAGCCTGAAATGAATTTCTTCTTATAGGAACCGTCGAACCATAAACCTAAACAGCCTAGACGTGCAAGCTTGTTCCAGAGGTAATATCCAAGAATGACAACATCTGTATCAGCGCTAATGATTATGATATGCCAAGTTTGATTTTCACTGCGTGAAATATGTGACAAAAAATCCTTGAATCCGTTTTTAAATGGTTAAAACTCAGGTCAGGTACTAAAAAAAAACAAAGAACCTTGTAATTTGAAACATTTTGGGGATCATCAAATCCTCCACAAATATATAACTCGCAATCTTCATTTATTAGTGCATATCTACGGGCAGCATTACATAGAAATCGAACTAGCTGTAACTTATTTTCAGTGCTCGAAAAGAAATTATTACAATCAGTTGGGATTTTGGTGTGCTTATTTGACATGATAAAATTTTTCATCATTCGACCATTACTCCGTAAAGTTGATTCCAAGTATTTTATTGATATATCATCATATCTGTCAAATTGTATTTATTGTAATCAAGAACGTAAATTTTTGAAATAGGTAGATTTGAAATATACTGCCGCGTGTTTGTACCACACTTGTAATTTTCAATTTCAAGAGCGAATTATGATTTTGGAGATTTCCTGCAAAAACCGTCAGCGTCAAAAAGATACTTGCAGTAATTCAAAATTTCTCAGCACAAACATATGTATGAGTAAATACTGACCAAACTCAACTACAGCCAATTGATTACACGTTCTTAGGCTATGAAAGGAAGGATGGTAATTTGTACCCACGACAAATGACCAAGCAACCACTGCCGGAATTGTTGAATCAACCGTGTAAATGTGCATCCAATCGTAAAACAATGGCTTGCTCTTATATGAAATTACATATTGATTGTATTTCTTTAAAAAACAAAAATTTAGAAACAACTTCGAGAAGGAAGCCGATAGGAGGATTCGGTTGGGCTGGGCGGCGTTTGGCAGGCTTCGTCGAGTCTTCACTTCGAAAATTCCGCAATCCTTAAAGAAAAGTTTTCGAGCAATGCGTCCTGCCTGTGTTGACATACGGAGCCGAGACGTGGACACTGAGGAAGGGACTGGTCCACAAGTTCAAAGTCGCTCAACGCGCAATGGAACGGGCTATGCTTGGGGTTTCTCTCAAAGATAGAGTTAGAAACGAGACTATCCGCGAGAGAACGAAAGTAACCGACATAGCCCACAGAATTAGCAAGTTGAAGTGACAGTGGGCTGGTCATCTGTGTCGCAAGACCGATGGACGTTGGAGCAGACGTGTCCTGGAGTGGAGACCGCGTCTTGGCAAACGCAGTGTGGGACGTCCTCCGGCCCGTTGGACCGACGATCTTCGTAAGATTGCCGGTGTAGGCTGGATGAGGATTGCGGAAAACCGGGATGTCTGGCGCGAACTTGGGGAGGCCTATGTCCAGCAGTGGACTGCAATAGGCTGAACTGATGACTGATGTATTTCTTTATGCAAATGCATAAATAAGGATTGTCAGAATAAAAAAGATTGATAATCATCATTTTTTCATTTGTAATATATTCAAATTCCCTTTTTTTGAATTAAATATTTTTTTTATCAATAATTATTGTTTTTATTTTTAATTTTCCTGTTGTTTTTTCACTTGACAGACTGTAAGTATCTGTAATCATAAAAATCAATTGGATAATCTCACTAAAACAATCGTTATAATGATATCAAAGCATGTGTTCAGTCCATTTACTACATGTCTAAGGGGGTGGGGTGTAAAAAAAAATTGGACCAATATGGCTCCTGGCAACATTCAGAATCATAATCTGCATGCTTTTCTGAGTTCAAAACCATTCACAGAATGCGGTCCTCACATTTTGCATACTCAACTCCATACAGCGCCCGGTCTATTGGAAATAATTGACACTTCTAAGATACTCAAACGACGCACGCGCATGTGTATTTATAGGTATGTATATATGTAAATATGTAATATGTATGTATGTACGCGTATAGTACAGGTTCACACACAGAGCCTGGCCCCATATATAACCGCTCGTTCAGCCGTCCCTCGTGACCAAGATATCGTAATGACATCTGTTATCTAAACGGTGATTATGGTCAATCTTCAGGCGTTACTATTGCAACTCGATTGTAGTTCACGATTCGTATTGAGACTTTTAAGTTGGTAATACAACAGTCAATTATATCAGCAGGAAATATCTTGATTAAAATCTGGATCAGGTAGGCTGGAAGGTTAAGGGTTTATTAAGTTTTTAAGACGCCCGACGTTTCAGATACTTTATAGAAACCATGGTCACGGAAGGACCGTGATAAAATCGGTAAAAGTTGTTTTATTATAATGTCATTTTTCGTATAAATTCTCTCACTGAAAGTTGTGAAATCAGTTGTTTATGAAAATACAAAATTATCATTGTTATATTATTGAATGAAGACAATCATATCATTCTGACAATATTTATTATAATCTTTACAGTTCCAATTTCAAGACCAGTAAACAATAAAGTTCGAACAAAGTGAGATCGAAGACAGTAGTAGTGGCTCAGTAAACGCTACGTGTTGCAGTAAGAGCGCTGAGTGGAGCCGCGTGATTGATTGTGATACTTGCCCACCTCTCGCGAATAACGTGCAAATAACACGTTGTCTACGAGTCCATGGCTGATAGAACAGCAGGAAAGATTTAATTCGTTTCATTTACGACAAACCGTTGTCATGTTGAGGAGGAACATGAGTTTGACAGCTGGCGATTTGATTCAATCTCGTTGATTTTTAATGGCGTTTACTTGAGCATCGTATTACGATAATCAATGTACAGTTTTAATTTATTATCTTGTAATGACCATATTCTATCTTCTAACAAGAAAGAACTCAGTCTGCTTAACTATTATTTCTGAATGTTAATGAATGTTTCCTTATTTAAAGTAATTTGTAGCTCATTATCAGAATTATTTTTGTAGTTTCTTTGTGTTATGGTAACTTATGCAAATACATAATTATATATTTTGTAAATAAAAATAAGAAATTAATGCGACTCATACTTTTTTAAGCTTTTTTATATCTCCTACAAGGTTCTTACGAAACAAAAAGCAATAAAATTGTAGAGAATGTTGCAAAATTACAGAAAACTTTTTCTTCGCGTTTGCAGTTCACAAGATAGGACAACGTCTGCCGGGTCAGCTGTTCAGCTTAGAAAAAAAAACGAGTGTGCTTTAAACCACACGACTGAAGTAAAACTTCCTAGCTCCATCCCTCTCAACTTCCGTTCGCCTCACCCCACACACGCGATCACACTGTTCGTAACGCTTTCGTCACGCATTCACCAGCTCACTCCCAAGTCAAGCGTGCGTAAAGAAGTTTTACTTCAAAATATGTAGCCATATGCAGTAGTCAACTGTTACTGAGGCATTAAGTTACCCATTTTAAGAACAGACGAACAGAAATTTCATATCTATATTAATACAATAAAGCTGAAGAGTTTGTTTGATTGTTTGTTTGTTTGTTTGAACGCGCTAATCTCAGGATCTACTGGTCCGATTTGAAAAATTCTTTCAGTGTTAGATAGCCCATTTATCGAGGAAGGCTATATAGGCTATATATCATCACGCTTAGACCAATAGGAGCGTAGCACCAATGAAGAATGTTTCAAAATCGGGGTTTTTTTCCTTTTGAGAGCGTCCTAGAGAATTGGTCCTATTCCACGGGGACGAAGTCGCGCGCAGAAGCTAGTAATTCCTAATTCGAAGTCCGCTGAACGCGTCCTAAGCCTCAAACAGATTAATAGCATCTTATCAGCATAGGAGTTACCATCAGTCGACTAATACCGACATTTACAAGGTCTAGTTCGCGCCACGAAGGTGATTGTAATGATTTGTGATGATAACGGCCAAGAACACGGAGTACCCGTAATTACTGTAACTGCGATAATTGATCAGGTAACTGGGTCAGTCCTAACGAGACTTTCACGATGGGGACGGTAGGTAATGTTGGGGGGGGGGGGGGGGTGCTAATGCGAGTGTTTGGATATGTGACGCGAATTAGATGTGGTTGAGTGGTCTGGAGATTAGGTGAAGATTATAATGTAAAGGACTAACTGTCGTTTTAATGAGCTCTGGTGTAGTGGTGCGTGTAAAACACCGATGGTTTTCGGGTTCGATTCCCGCTCGGGATGGATATTTGTATTTGTTTGTATATAATTCTTTCCGGTTTGGATGTCTGTCCTTGTGGGTCTTCCCACCGTGCCTCGGAGAGCACGTTAAGCCGTTGATCGCGGTTGTTATCATAATCTCTGATAGCGATCGTTGCTCATAGTAGGGAATATATCCGCCAACCCACATTGGAGCAGCGTGGTGTTTTAAACTCCAATCCTTCTCCTACATGGGGAAAGAGGCCTATGCCTAGCAGTGGATTACAGGCTGAAGCGAAGGGTTTTAGAATCTTTTTTTTAACTTAATCTTTGATCCCAAAAAAAAATATTTAGAAAAATTCAAAACATTGTCTAATAACCTAAATCGACGCAACTTTGTCGTTTATAATATTATAATGTTGCACCTAGATGTAGATTTTCTTTATGTTATGTGTGTACCTATTTAGTAAAGGAACAATTTATTTTAGTTTTGGACGCATAGCTTGGTATTTTACAGTCTACAAACATAACTTAAATCAAATTGTGAAAAAAAAACTAGGAATACTTTATTCTACTTGTATTATAAATGCAAAATTTTGTGAGGACGAATGGATGGATGTTTGTTACTCTTTCACACAAAAACTACTGAACGGATTGTAAAGAAACTCGGTACGGAGATAGCTGGAGATCCAGATGAACACATTGGCTATTTTTATATCAAAACTCCCACGGGATCAAAAATTACGAGAATGAAACCGCGATATATAGCTATTATATGACATTAGTAAATGAAAACACTCAAAGCAAATCACTGAGTCTTATTTTAAGAGCCGATCAAATTATAAGAAAAATACAATTCACCCGCCATACATAACGGCGGCGATATGGCGATAAATCTCACGGAACAGTGTCTTTGTACAAATATTTGTAACGTATTAGTCGGACACGTCGCGATATGGTTGATAGCCGGCCCCGTGATTTACTGCGCGTGGCGCTACCTTTGACGCGTCGCCCGATATCGGCCCGACCGCCGGTATCCGCCGGTATCGGTTGACGCTTAATAGCTGATCAATTGGCTTGTTATTTCTTTTGCGCTGTTCTGTTCGCTTCGACTTTGGTTGTTTTATTTATTGAAGTAAAACTTCTTTACGCACGTTTGACTGAGTTTCTTTCGCCAGTTCCTCTCAGGTCAGAGGCTTCTTCTTTCCGAACTGGTAGTAGACTCATGACGTTCAGTAAGAAATTGTAATAATTTTATGCTGAATAAAATATTTTGATTTTGACTTGGGGAGCTGTTGAATGCGTGACGAGAGCGTTACGAAAAGAGAGAACGGGCGAGGCGAACGGAAATTTAGAGAGAGATATATAACCTAAGTTAGTGATGATAGAAAGAGAGAAAATTACGTTTGGTAAGTTTTACTTCAGTCATGTGGTCTGAAGCACACTCGTTTTTTTAAAATTGGTAATGCTAGATGATATTGCTAGATTTTTACTTAATGGTCTAACTTGGTGTTTATTTTCTAGTCATGCTAATCCATTTTCTATTTACTGTTAGATTCGATGATACTTGCGTTGAGTTCAACGTTATCAGACTAATATATTTGATTATTTGTTTGTATTCTATATTGCTGTAAAAATACATAATCTTAAAATCGGAAGCATTGATTAGGAAAGTAGGTACCTCAACCTTACAGAATATCACAACTAAATAATACTATGTACTCTCAAGTAGAACTGGGTATGCTACGGCGGGGGTGGGGCTAACAACGCGCTTGTGATGCTTCTGGTATTACAGATTTTCATACACTATGGCACACCGAATGACTTGTAATATGTATTTTTTCGCTTATAATTTTCTTCAAGCAAAAATATCTTTTCCATTCACAAACAAACAAATATTAAATTTTTGTTATGTTTTATTTACAATGTAAGACATTGTACTACATAAATAATGTGTCAGATTTGCCTATTTCTATAAGATCATCAATTTCTTTGATTGCAATTTCAATAATTATTGATAAGCGCATCGCTGCAGATGTCATCCTAACGGGTCGCCGCAGATGAAATATGGACCAAGATGCTGAGCGGACGTGTCTAGGTCGGGAACTAACTTCTAAGCCGAACAGGTTGAGATATAAACCAATGGTAATATAAAAGTGATTGTCACATGTTACACTGCTGTATTATGAATGAAAGTCATAATTTTCATTAGTCAAGATGGCTTTAAAAACTGATTTTCAACTTCTATATATCTAAGTTACATTGCAAAAGGAAACTTTGACAATAAAATAAAACAATATAAACTACGGAATAAAGTTAAACGTTAGTAAGTTAAACTTTACAATTTAACATTATGGCGCGTTTGTATCAGACAAGCAGCACCCGATCCAGTGTAATTGCAAATCAATGGCAACTTCGCTTCACAAACACTACTCCATTCCTATTGTACAATGACCAATAGTGCCAAGTCAGCAAAAACAATGCAACAGTCAAACCTGCCCCCCTAGCCAAGTTGACAATCTACAATCGATAACGCTATTAGAAAACTAACAAATGTATGGGAATGATACTACTAGCGTTCGACGTTGTTCATTTGTTATTAGTTTTCTAATAGCGTTATCGATTGTAGATTGTCAACTTGGCTAAGGGGGCTGTTAGCAATATCGGTCATACCAAATGGTTCAGACGAATTCGGTCACCAAGTAAACGCGCCACGAACAGTCATTAGAATTAAGTCAGCATCTAAGCACGGCGCTGACCCGAGCACTCGTTTATCGTACAATATTATTACCGCGACACCGCCGTCCATCAAGCCAGCCAGGGCCATCCATTACTGTTATTAAGCCGCGGCCGCAGAACCGCTACCGGTACCTACCTCATAAATGTATGAACGCGCCGCTCGTGTCGTGTGTAATGCTAATGTCATAGTTTAATATGAGTTATTATGAACGCGACGACACGGTTTAGAGTTCCGTGGGCTAATATAACAAATTTAATTTCAAATGATACAATATTAAACACATTTAAAATACACAACTTACAACTATTTACTTTATGAGCTTAGCGCACAGCAGGAAATATCGTGCTCAAAATCTGGAGTGGTCTGACATAGGAAGTACCTCGACCTTACAGAAGATAAGAGCGAATAGCACTTCTCTCAAGTGGTGTGATGTTCCTGTGGTATTTAAGGAAGCCAGGACTCCTGGGGAGGGATTGGGGTAGGGTCGGTAACGTACACGTTACAGGCGTTTATGGTGGGCCGTACGATTGTTACCAAGTCGTATAAAAAAAAAACAATTCTCTGGGCATAAAAAGCACCCGCCCTCTTATTACTACTAGAAGAGTAGGAGTTGAATTCATATGTTTATATTTGACCTGTTTTAAGAGTAATTTACAAACTAACAGTTAACTTCTATAGTAGCATTTTTTCTGCTTTATTCTCTTCGTGTCATGCCCCAAGGTTTTCTGGTAAAGATTGATCTTCATCTCATCATATCTTTCTACCATATCATTTATTTTAGTTTTTAATTATGTGTAATATTTACAAAATGTTATGCTGCCGTTATGCATACCCGTGCTTCTCATCAATGTGTCATTATTTGGAAAAATATGTACTTTTACAAATATAATTAGTTTAGTTTATAAAATTAACGATTCAAATGTTCGTTTGAAGCTTACAAAATCGAAGATTATATAGATTTTGATTATGTCTTTGGTGGTTAATAAAATACAGATTATACAGAACCAAGAGAATCACAAATAAAGCGACATTTTTTTCTAAAACATAACTTCACACGAAGTGGACCTCGTAAACATCGAATACCGATGCTTTTAACGACCAATTACATCAGATATAAAATAATTTTTCGCTCCTTTATTTATTGCCTCTAAAAATAATGAACATAAAATAAACATACGGACACCAGTGTCGCAATACTAACATTCATCTAAACGAATTAACGATTTCAACTATTTATCGTGTTATTTTTGTATTATTAGATATTTATTATAATAATGGCTATAATTTTTTATTTTTACACTATCGATCGCTATAAAAATGTGTTTGTTAGCAATTAACGAGCTTATTAAAAACATAAGTTGGCTATTGGTATAATAATTATTTATTACAAAGTGATTTAAAATATTTAGATGTATTTTTATTATCTCGCTTGTTAGTTTCTTTCAAATCTTTATTTATTTTTATTAGGAAGACTTTCAGTTTTGACATACATTAAAATTTTATCACAAGTGTTGGTTATTAAGGTAGAGCTTGGCAGCAAATATCCTACTCAAAATCCGGAGCAGACAGCTAAATAATACTACTCTCAAGTGCTGGGGTAGTACCTCGACCTTACAGAAGACCACAGCTAAATAATACTGTTTTCAAGCAGTGTTGTGTTCCTGTTGGTGAGTAAGGTGACCAGAGCTCCTGGGGGGAATTGAGGAGGGTCGGCAACGTGCTTGCGATGCTTCTGGTGTCGCAGGCGTCTATAGGCTACGGTAATCCCTCACCATCAGGTGAGCCCTTCTGTATTCTGAGGGTGAGCCGTACGCTTGTTGACCGACCTAGTTATATAAAAAAGTAGTGTCATGTTCCTGTGGTAAGTAAGGTGACCAGAACTCCATGGGAGATTCGGGGGTAGGATCGGCAACGCGCTTATGATGGTTCTGGTGTTGCAGGGGTCTATAAGGTATAAACATATTATCTAATCTAATATGATTTAATAAATAAAAGCCTTTAATATAATATGCATTTAAGTCACTTATATGAAGCCACAGATGAGCGGTCACAATTGTTTTAAGAAGATTAACAGAGTAATTATATTAAATAAGTGGTTTTATAAAAAATCACAGTTCTGATTATTATTTCATAACTCTTGCGTAGGCTTCTTTAAGTCATACATTAAGAATCTCATCGTATTTCTTAATGGTGTAACTATATACCTGAAGTGTATGACTAACACAAGCTTGGTATATTAATAATATGAGGACCTCATCCCTTATACGTACCAGTATGGAACTTTTGTCTCCTCTAGAGCTAGTGGTATATGGCGAATATAGCCATGATTTATTTGAATGACAACATCCTGTGACCATCCTCTTCATTAGAGGCTATTCTGTCTCTTCGAATCTGCTAATGTTTCTTATGTTTATTGACAAACCCACTTAGCATCAGATGACAAGCGTTTTCCGACTTCTGATACACAAATGTGTATTAGAAGTTCATTGTATTTCACCCAGACTCGGAACGGGAATCGAACCCACAAAACCCTTTGACATAGAGCAGAGTCACTGCAGTATGCATTTAACTTGTACGAAGCTACGGGTAGCGGGTATAATAAATAATTCATGTATCTCACATTAGTCGGTATGAAGTCAAAGTGCAGGTAGAGAAACAAATAAAAACCACAATGAAACCATAAAACAACCCTCAGTCTTAGCCCTTCTTATCGACATAATAAATTAGACTAATAAAATCGCACCGGCGTTGTCTGTTTAATAGCCGTTTTGTCACAAATATAGCGATATATCACCGGTGGACAACCCGGCTGTAAATCTTAGTGAAAGTGAAAGGCTGCCATTCATGTCACGACAGTCGCAGAGTCGTCACTCTTTAGGTCTTGTCGCGAAACGGCTTTAAATAAAAATAAATAAATAAACGCTTCTAACTCGACTGAAAGTGAATAAGATTTCATCATTAAACACTACAACCCAATTTAAAATTAAATGGTAAGTGTAAATCAAAAGTTCTTTGAAAGCAATCTATTTTTATCCAAAACAAAAAGTAATTTACAAAACTTTTCATCTTACAAAAGCTTTAAATATATAGAATAACCGATTTGTTAAACAAAATTCAAATATTTATAAGGTTTTGCCCTTGTCCTTTTGCTTTAAAAGTTTGAAAAAATGAATTAATAAAAATTAAAAATATTTCTAGTCATTACAATACAGATTTTAATATATTACATGAACCAATTTTTTTTCGAAGGAATTATTTATTTATATTGTAATTATAACACATTAAAAATATTGGTATAATGGACAGTTGTTCAGAGAACAGCAAGGATTAATTAATGCAAAATATATGATTTCACTTTAAAATTCATTCAAATTCATACATCTGTAGTTTCGTGAATAGATAGCTTAACCTCCACGCACGATCAGCCCGGGGTGGCTTTCGGCCTATTTGAAGTACGGCTAGACAACGTGATTGTAATACCTATAATAAATTGATAATATGAAGCTGTATATTATTTTTATATCGATTAACTAGTATCGCGCATGTAATTTGTAGCAATGGCTTATGCTGTTATAATAACATTATTTGACTCAAATTCGTCATTCTTGTAGTCTTTTTAAATTTTAGACTAATCAATTAACGCCATAAAAACCGAAAAACAAAAAAATACTAAAGTTATCCACTAGTGCATAGTGCATTAAGTTTGATTATGGTCATATCCATTTTCAATTTTGTATTCATTCAAATCATTTAAATTGTGAATAAATTTAAGAAAAATAGACCAAAGGATCATACATCGCGTTTTTTCCTCTGGATACTTTGTGGGAAAAAATCCGTTGTTTCGGACTAAAATGTCACGTCTGTGTCTAAAATCTTTGGTCTCCAGTTTACTAACAATGCATTTACCCAGCATCCAACTCTTGTCTACTAGTTTTACATTTACAGACTATTAAAATTTCTAAAGTACCAAATAGTTAAAAATTGGTTAAGGAAATTGAGAACCAAACGTCCCTTCCATTTCACTAAAGACTTCATAAACACGGACCTCCCACTGCTAAAAGCTATCCTAAATGGGAACGAGAGACTTGGCAACATGAGATGAATTCTTTTCCGCGTTCGAGAATATTCGGAATATTCGGAAGGAACAACTGTTGCAGGTCTATTCATAGCCCTTTGTCACAGCTATGAATAGCTACGTTGGCTAACACGTGGATGTTTCAAAGTAAATATTTTTATGATATATGGTCAACAGATTGTAGGTTGTCTTTAATAAGACAAGACTCTTTTATTAGGTTAAACTTGTGATTGTAATCACAATTGGAGTTGTTTTGATTTTTGTCCAATGTTTGTTTGTGCTACGGGTTTCTGTTTTTTTAAGTTTTTACATGCTCATCGTGACTTAGAATTTAGATACTGTGTAAAGACGATCGATTGGAGATTGGTCCCAATTGTCATTAAAATCTAATATCAATCGTTATCTTGGTAGGCGGATTATATTTCAACATAACAGAACAGAACTGAAAACTCAAGGAATCCTTCTCACTTCTCATTATACTGAAAAAAAAAACAATTTTCAAAGTAGTTTTTCAACTGTTCCAGCAACCAGAGGAGCTGACGAAGTCTGTAAAGCTTACGTCCCGAGAACGGCGTTTTATCAAGTTCGCAAGCGTGGAGCACGGCGGCCAGCTCTACATGACGCCGCAGGACTTCCTGGAGTCTGTCGTGGAACAGGAACCCCGCCGTGAGTCGCTCCCCTGTCCTGATACAATACTAAGCTAATAAACTGTTTTAGAACTTGCTAAGCTAAGAATCTATTAGTTCGATAGGAAAAAATTGCACTAGAAATGTTTATCGGAAAACGTTAGGGGTTGTCGTGATGTATTTTAGCATCTGTTTAACACTGGGGGTTTTAACATTCTACGTGATTTGTGGTGAAGTTATAAACTACCGACTTTCCGAAACCCCCCCTTCAAGCCTCAAGTGATTAATGGACGAGATCTTATAGGCTATATTAAGACGTAAAGTTACTTATGCATGAATTTGTAGTAAATATTAACTTTAAAAGAACTGGACTATATCATTTACTTTAGTACATACCGATTAAGTTTTAAGATCGAGAATGATATCTAAGGCTGTATTGCTCTCATCGTGATTCTAAATTGGTAAGAGACGCACTTAACTCTGCTACAGTTTTCACAATTCAGTCTTAAAATGTCAAATGTCATGTCAAAACTACGTAAAGTGTTAATTATTTACTAAGAATCGTGAAACTAGGGTCGCAACATTAATATTGCAGTAAAACACAATGGTACACAAGTCATCAATCACGCCGTCCATATATGGTTTTGGGTTGGGTTTTGACAGTTCTAATAGCGCCCGTCTCGTAAACTGGTGTCTTTATGATTGATCACTTATTTACCATTCTGACATAATTGCAATATCAAATTTAGGAACCGTCTTTTTGGTTTAAAATTATATTTTGCGTATCATTTAGACATCTTTCTATGTCAAATGTCCAATGTGTTCCTCGACAAGTGAAAACATCGGTACCATATTAATCTTACTCGTCGTCTTCCGTGAGCGCCGAGCGGCAAACGTGTCCACCCATAACATCGAGGGTTTTTTTATAGCTTTTCAAACCATAAAATTAGATGAAAAATTCAATAATTATTATTAAAGTAAGTTAAATTTTCATTAAAATATGCTTAAATTCCATCAATATAAAATGTATAAAATATTTTAAAATATTGATTTTTTTTCTCGATTTCTATCTATTCCTCATATCTATCACTTTCTCCCTCGTAATTATATATCTGTACTTGTTTCCAGCACGTCTGAAGCGCCGCATCCTCACGACTAAAGAGATTGAACAGTTGCGGGACCAGGTGCCGCCCTTGAAGAAGGGCTCCCCGCAGATGTTCCGCAACATGAGAGATAAGGGCGAGTCGTAACCTTCACACATATTTATTTATTTAGGACCACCAACGGAACGCACTTTTGTAAAAATTAGTAAAAATTTTTTTAAAGTGCGTATAAGCGAATACAGTAAACATGTTAAGGCATAAAATCTATACTAATATATAAAGCTGAAGAGTTTGTTTGATTGTTTGTTTGTTTGTTTGAACGCGATAATCTCTGGTTCTACTGGGCCGATCTGAAAAATTCTTTCAGTGTTAGATAGCCCATTTATCGAGGAAGGCTATAGGCTATGTATCATCACGCTAAGACCTATAGGAGCGGAGTCCACGCCGACGAAGTCGCGCGCAGAAGCTAGTAGTATAATAAGAGCCTTAAAAAGTCTTCAAAAAAAGACATAAATAGTGCCTTAATTATTATAGGTACCATAAGCTACATAACGGCTTTATGAGTAGTGACTTTAATCATACTAAAGTAATTACTGTTTTGTTTAAATAATAAGATCACATATATATTATACTAGCTTCTGCGCGCGACTTCGTCGGCGTGGACTCCGCTCCTATTGGTCTTAGCGTGATGATACATAGCCTATAGCCTTCCTCGATAAATGGGCTATCTAACACTGAAAGAATTTTTCAAATCGGCCCAGTAGAACCAGAGATTACCGCGATCAAACAAACAAACAAACAATCAATCAAACAAACAAACTCTTCAGCTTTATATATTAGTATAGATAATCATTTAAATACATATATAATTATATTAAAAAAATAATTGATAGATAAATTTAATTATACTGAAATAATTATTTAATTATATACTGAAAAGAATGTTAAAATGTCGATACTAATGCAGTATGTGTACAATGTCTAAATTATTTTTCTAGGAATCATCTCCTACACCGAGTATCTGTTCCTCCTCTCCATCTTAACGAGTAAGTTACACGTCTTTTATATCATTTAGTCAAATTCCATCTTGTCAGAAATCACATCACAATAAATCTAGATCATAAAAATAGATAGATAGGCTTGCGAAAATTGTAATAAATGGTATCCCAATTTTTTAATAGATTTGGTCTGGTGTCTTTCATCGACAGTTTTACGCTTAGACTATTATTACATCTAAAATGTATGTATCGTAGTATAAGTACAACTCTTTTTCGACAACATTTGAAAGTGCTCTAGTTTGTAATAGGCTATTGTATAAACAAATTTTTTTTTTAGAAATTATATTGTACGTGACTTGATATAAAAGTAATTAAATTATTTCCAATTCTTAATCGAAGCATCTGGTAAATTTAGATCAAAATTTACATCCTGATTTACTTAATAAGTAAAATTATGCATTTCAGAGCCGGCGTCCGGTTTCCGGATAGCGTTCAACATGTTCGACACGGACGGCAACCAGAGGGTCGACAAGAACGAATTCCTTGTCGTAAGTACTGTGCCATAGACCACCACAACCATAAATCCCATAAACAAATTGTTTATTATCTGTAGTAATGTTTTAAGTAAACATATAGCTGATATAGCTAAACGTCTTCGTGTCTTCATTCTACTTTGGCAATACCATCCATACTTTTTTAGCACTAATAGCCTTTAAACTTTTTTTTTATCGTTTTTATTAAGAATTAAAATTATTTTTTACATTTTTATTTCCCATAAATGTTTCATTGATAAAGGAGTATTGTACATAAATATAAAATAATGTATTTAATTTTTAAGTGTTGTATTAGCACAATTAGTCTTCCTGATGACCAGTGAACTACCAAACCAAAATAAGACGGGAGCGGCCATCTTGGTCTGTTATTTTTTTTTAGATGTAGCAACTTTTCGCACACTTTTTACACTTTTTGTTTTTTATTTTACTTATTATATTTTAATTTTATTTCATATGTTTTTAAATATGTACATTAAAAATGGTGGTTTTTTACATTTTATTTTATTTTTTTGTTATATTTTTTTGTTTCAACTTGTATTTGCACCTGTCACGGCATGTTAGATACAGCGCCTGCTCGGCGGTTCCCTGAAGGAGAGAAAGGATTTAGACTTGCACAGCGAAAAGGCGGTAAGTTTTGTGTTTAAAGCTTCGATTGTACATGGAGATGGAATTTCACCTGCACTTCACTTTTAACTAAGTAAAAGCTACGCAATAATATATGTATATTGTGGATTAAGCGGGGCTGTACTTCATCCAAGACTTGATTCAATGACTAACAGTTTTTAACAGAGATACTAGTGAATTTCTTGATGATTCTTTTCAGCGGAGTCAACGTTCTGAATTGGTGATAGCTTCGCTTCGCTTTAACTATAATTAATTTATTCAAAAACCTTTGTGTAGTTTTATGAAACCACGATAAAAGTGAAACTTTTACTCGCCATCTATGTTTTAATAGGTAACTTACATCAGCTGTATGTTGTCATTAGTGTCTTTGTTCTAGGAAATGATAAGAGATGGCCGACCGTCATGACACATGCAATATGCACACGAAAAAGTTTGAGACGAATGTAATAAAAGTTTTACTTTAAAAATAAATTAATTTTAAAAATCGTTAATCGCAATTCAAAATTGCTTCTGAAGCCACTTGAATGAAGAAATTTTTGATTTGATTTATCTCTCTCTATCTAGCTACATTAGTGTTTCAGGTATTTGATAATGATATCATGATATATCTATGTATGTAAGAATAGGGATTTCCTGTTTGTTGATATTTCGACAACATCAATTGCAAACGCCATGTTTACGGGAGCACCTGTAGGATTCGTCTTCTACTTCAGTAATGTTAGAAATCTATACTAATATAATAAAGCTGAAGAGTTTGTTTGTTTGTTCGTTTGTTTGTTTGTTTGTTTGAACGCGCTAATCTCAGGATCTACTGGTCCGATTTGAAAAATTCTTTCAGTGTTAGATAGCCCATTTATCGAGGAAGGCTATAGGCTATATATCATCACGCTAAGACCAACAGGAGCGGAGTCCACGCCGACGAAGTCGCGCGCAGAAGCTAGTCATTAATAAAATTCAATAAGACCATTTTAACACAACGTGCCACCATCCGGCTCTCACCATAACATCCGTCTCACAATACTTCTTGCGAATCAATGAAACTATCCAGTTCTTAAATAAGTTTGGGAAATACTTTACCTATGTATATAAATCTTTACTTCGGTGAAATTCAAATCGATGTGCGATAGAAATCGTTGTATGTGCGGAGCTTCCAGCGATGTGTGTAATTGTGAAGTAGGTACCGTCAGTGTGCTTATTGTTGCCACAATGACAGAATATTGTATAACAACAACTTACTACAGAATAATGCGTTTTGCTATAAATTTTACTATGTATACTTTTAATTCTTACAAATTAAAATAATTTCATTTTTGCTCACTTTTTTTCTGTCCTCGTAACTCTTTTAACACTTTCGTTGTCAATAAAAACATACTAATTTCGTTTCAAATTGCTAAAAAACTGTACTATTATTTAATTAATCTCAAATTACTCTAACACTTTTATAATAATAAACTTTTCAATACAATTAATAACTGAACTTTAATAATTTTAATAATTAAAAAAATAAGATATCTCTTCTTGAAACTCCTATACGCCTTCAATATTTGTCATGGTTACAATGAAGCACTTAATAAACTGTAATATTTAAAAACGAGTGTACTTTAGACCACACGACTGAAGTAAAACTTCTTTAGCAATAGACCTGCACTGTGTCTTAGGTATATGAAACGTAACTGGCTATGAGAGAAAGAGAGAAAGAAAACGTGTGCTCGCACCTCTCTCTCTTGCTCCGTTCGCCTCGCCCGATCACACTTACGTAAGGCTCTCGTCACGCATTCACCAGCTTAGGGGTCGTTCAAGTATTACGTAATGCAAATTTTGAAGATTTTTGACCCTCCCTCCCCCTCATATAACGCGCCGTAACGTTTTCCTGTACCCCCCCCCCCCCGCCCATAAACGTTACGTAACACCCCAACTGACCATTTTTACCCAAATGTCACAACTTTGTTGCGAAAACTACCGTAAAGTTGCTTAAAAAAATCGCGTTTATATAGGTACAAAAAGGGATTTAAACGAAAAGGGTTGCCAATTTGGGAGATTTTAGTACACTAGTTTTTTTTATTTAAATAAAAAACAACGTTACGTGACGCGTTGTTCGAGACCCCCCCCCTCTCCCCTGTAACGCATCGTAACGTTTTACAAGACCCCCCTCCCCCCCCTAATTGCGTTACGTAATACTTGAACGGCCCCTTACTCCCCAGTCAATCGTGGGTAAAGAAGTTTTACTTCATCAATGAACCAAGCAATGTAGCTGTATTTATATAAGTAATGTAGAGCACACATTGATGTACGTTCTCATATGTATACACACGCATGTGTCTAGCTGCTAGCTCTAGTGTCGCCGAGCGCTCTCCGGGAGAAAATGCAACGAGAAGAGCAGACCAAAAAAAAACCTTCTACTGTAAGTCCAGTATGGTGTTTTATATGGTTTCCGCTTTATAATCTACTGTGTTTTTAATGATTATTATATGTATTTTTGTCTTTTATCGTCTCGTTTTAGGAGGTGTTGTTTTATCGTGCATGTGGCCCCATTTCAATTTCATTGAGATCTGACAAGTACTTTTCGAGTTATATCTAATAATGCGTATTTTCTTGACTATTTTATTGTCGACATGCATTGTATTAAAAAATTATATACGTCATAACTTTTTCTTGATTGTACTGATTTTGATGATTCTTGTTTTAATCAGAAGCTCGTGCTTGTCTTGTGGTCCCATTAATCAAGATCTGAAGGCTATATTTGAGTAATCTTTGATAAGGAACGTGTATTAACTTGACAATTTTTTCTTCTACCTATGTTGTATAAATTGTCGATGTAATTGAAGTTGGTTTTCGTTTGTGACCAAAAACAATTATACTTATGAAGGAGTTGCCGCGATTTTCACTATGAAACTCCAAAATTTCGGCGACATTGTAGACGCCATGTTTACGGGTGACATCCGTAAAATCGACATATCCCTTATAAGTTAAATTGTTGATTAGAGGCCGATTTATTATATCTATGATTGAATATATTTGTATTGTGACATTGACATTACATCATTGTGGCAAAATTTAACATGTAATTGTAAACGCATCAAAAAACTCCACTTCGTGAAGCATATAGTCTGGCTAACGAAAGATGATACTTGATTTTTTTGCATACTTTTTAAATGACAACACTGTAAGGTTCCCACCATCGGGTATATTACCTCTTTAATTGGGAAATAACTAGCGGAAACCTACTAAGATTTAAATAGACATAATATTACAACCAATTTTAAAAATGTATCTTGTATATGTACGTCTACTTGTGTGGTAACTATTATGGGGGCCCAAGATACAAGCATAGCTTAGTTTGGGTCCCGCTATTAATTACTGTTTTTATTGACAAATGTAATTTACTTGAATAAATTATTATTATAGCGATGACTTTAAATGCAAAACCTTAATTAATCCAATTACTACGTCTGAAAAACAATTAGAATTTAAGACAAAATAAATACTCGGCAATATAAATCTTGTTATAAAGATTGACAAATTTCGGCGATTTTAACAGAGACGGGAAGAATCGGAGTATGGCAGTATTAAAAAAAAAAAACAAATAAACAAGATGGCGCATCTTTGAAGTTGCCAGGGTGTGTTTTTTTTTAAAAATGCCGCGTTTTTTAAGTATCATCTTTCGTTAGTCAGAGTATAGACGTATATTTGTTTTTAGACACATAAATAAAATGTACGTGTTTATGTGTTTCAAACTCTATAATAAATATACGAAATCGATAATTATGTTCGATGTGAGCTTTATAGTGTGACTTCAATTTTTTGTTGTTAATAAATAAACGCTGAGATTTTTGTCTTCAGACATTTATATTTTTTTGTCTTTTATCAAAGTCTGATGTTGACTAACGTTTTGTGTATTAAATTAATATATTTTAAATTGATTTCAAAAAATTGGTAACAAGTTTTTGAAAATTGGCCATTTGCCGCAAAAAAAGAAACTAACGCTTAAGCCAGATTTGTTTTATTAAGGTTTGAATTTCAATAATTAAACTATTTTTTTATAATACCATCATATATACAATATATATACAAAATGTCGTCATTATTGTAACTATTAAAAATATATATTTTTATAATGTAACATTTATATATTTAACTGTAAAAACCGAAATATCTGTAAATCCTTATTGTTTCAAACCGTTTAAAAACTAGTATTTATCAAAACGTCGGCCGAAATTACATATGATATTTTGAATGGATTTTGTCTTGTTTTTCTCTGACTTATCGTTTATTATAACTGAAATGATCATGACAATTTTGTACTTTTTTATCTTAATATCATAATTTTATTTTAAACTAGCCGACCCGTGCCCACTTCGTTGGGCGTTAATTATCTTTTAATTTTCTTTGTGATGCATTACCTATGTTGTGTAGTTCTTAGTATTTACTAAGTTCTATTAGGTTCATTGTTTATAGCACGTATTGGACGTATACACTCGTAATAATATCGTGTATTTATTATTTTAAATTACAGAACCAAATAACATACTAAATTTTATAGCACTTATACCCCGTCCGGCGACTAATTAGCTTTTTGACAGCTCACGCCTATAAATTACAGTTTTTTTTTCCGGAATAACGTACTAAAAATTTTACAGTAATGTCATACTTTATTGACGATTTGATTGATTGAGTGAAGTACCCTGTACATAACAAACAACCACAGACTATGAAAGAGTTCTTGAAATAATAAATCGATAATAAATCGACCATATGATAAAAATAATTTTACGTCATGTGATTATTGTTTCTATAAATTTAATACAAAAAAGGAAATAAAAATAGTATCTTTGACCCCCAAGATTGATTACTTGCAAGGAATTAAGTCGAAATCTTGTAAGAGTGCGCATAATGCAAAATTACCATCTTCTATTTGTTTTGACATGAAAAGTTCCAGACCAAATCTTAAAATAAAAATATATGACAAACTACGTGATATTTGCAAGGGTTGACCCATATCAAAAACATAAAATAAGGAAATTTCCTCGATAAAATATAATCACGAAGTAACCTCTAATTTTTATATTTTTTCTATTTATACTCGATATGGTTATGACCATTAAGACAAAAATTTGATAATTAATTACATTTAAATATGAGTAAAAGCTATGCCAAGGCATTTAATGTAATTACTTTTATTTTCGGAATTATATACAAAATAACATATTTGTCGTTTTTTACATTCGTAATGCGCTCAAAACTATATCGTCTATCGCACTCTGACACGAGGCTTTGTGTATATTTTGTTTCATCGGGCGCGCGGGTGAAATCTGATTTTTTGCTCGCCTTATGCACGCTCTTTTGCAAACCAAGAATATAGAGCAATAACTCTGTTATTACATTTATTTATTATATATTATATTATAAATAAATAATATGTTACTTCAACGCCATCTATCAAAAATCGATAGTCGATAGACTAATAAATAGTCTTCTAATGGCGATAGATGGCGGCGAGAGATGGTAGTACATTTACCATTTTTGAGCTATATTTTTATCTTTTTTCTTTTATCTTGTCACTCCTGAATAGTGTAGCTTTCTGTTAGCGAAAGAATTTTCATGATCGGATCAGTATTTGCGAAGATTACCCCGTATATACAAACAAAGTTATAAACTTTACCTCTTTATAATATTAGTATAGATAATCACATGACGTAAAATTATTTTTATCATATGATCGATTTATTATCGATTTATTATTTCAAGAACTGTTTCATAGTCTGTGGTTGTTTCTTATGCACAGGGTGCTTCACTCAATCAATCAAATCGTCAACAAAGTATGACATTACTGTAAAATTTTTAGTACGTTATTCCGAAAAAAAAACTGTAATTTATAGGCGTGAGCTGTCAAAAAGCTAATTAGTCGCCCGACGGGGTATAGTGCACGTGACGATAATATATTTCAATAATGCAATTTGCTTTCAGATCGACGAAGTGTTAGACAAAAATAAAATAGAGAAATATTTGTATTGTAATATTGAAAAATCGAAATAAATATCCCGAAATTTTAATTACCTGTAAGTAATGTATCTAAGCCGATAAAATAAAACAGAAAGTAAAGAGAAGAAAGTAAGACTGAAGCTAAAGAAACAAAAAAATTATGATAAACACAAATTAGAATTATTTCTGAAAAGACTGAAAAAACAGAAGTAGTTATAGTACTTAGTAGAAATTAAAATGCAAAAATAGTTTTGAAGAAAACTTTTGACCAAAACTACGTCCGGAGTACCGATAAAGTAAAACAGAAAGTAAAGAGAAAATATATAAAATAAAAAATAAACGGTAGCGGGCGCCTACAGCGATGAATAAAATCGTAATAATATCGTTTATTTATTATTTTAAATTACAGAACCAAAGAACATACTATAAAGAACAAATTTTAAACCACTTAAATAAATAATATGTTGCTCCAACGCCATCTATCAAAAAGCGTAAAAACTTCGTCATCGATAGATTCAAATAGACAGTAAATAAAATAGAGTATTAAATAGTTAAATCTAACAGCGATAGATGGCGTTCGTTTCTATGTCTTTTTCATAATATATTTTAATATTTTTCTTTTTTACTGAATTTTTTTGTACAATTACAATAAAATATAGCCTATGTCACTCCTGAATAGTGTAGCCTCTCACTATTTTCAGCAAATCAGATAAATATAAATGTTTTAAAATCACCAATTAATTTCTAAGGCAAATAATAATGCTTGATTAGATTGAATTGTTGACACGGCACGTCAGAGGACGCAGGTTCAAATCCTGGTGATTTAAAATCTTTATATATTTTTATCTTTTTCCTTTTATCTTGTCACTCCTGAATAGTGTAGCTTTCTGTTAGTGAAAGAATTTTCATGATCGGATCAGTATTTGCGAAGATTACCCCATATATACAAAGTTATAAACTTTACCTCTTTATAATATTAGTATAGATATCGTTTTTTAATCTACGAAAAAAATTATTTAAACGTGTTATAAAAATTTTCTATTTTTCTTGATAGTTCGAAATGGACCTTAACACAAAGTTAAGTAGTAGAAAAAATAAAAGTTATTTATCAAAATAAAAAGTAAAAGAACAGGAAAGTCATAGGATGTAAAATATTAAGAGCCCGTGGTTTTTGTAAAAAACCTCTGTGTGATTTTATGAAACCACGGTAAAAGTGAAACTTTTGCACGCCATCCATGTTTTAATAGGTAACTTACATCAGCTGTATGTTGTCATTATTGTCTTAGTTCTAGGCAATGGTAAGAGATGGCCGACCGTCATGCGACATGCAATACGCACACGAAAAAGTTTGACTCGATGTAATAAAAGTTTCACTTTAAAAAAGAACCAATTCCAGATGGAGAAGATCTTCAGTTTCGCGTGGAAGGGCAAACGCGGCGTGGCGGTGGAGGGCGACGAGGGCCGCCCGCACGACGCCTTCGTCAACGACGACCAGGGCCTGCAGCGGAGACACAGCGTCGACACGCTGCTGCAGGTTTGTGTCGTGTGACAACGAACAGCTGCCAGTGTCGGGCCGTCCTAGCAGTTCTAGACGGTTTTAGAACTGCTAGTCTGACGCCGAGTTGACGCAGCGGTCACAGCACTGGATTGCGATTGGCTGTTGCGCGGGCGGTTGCGGGTTCGATCCCCGCACACGATAATATTTGTATTGGCCATACAGATGTTTGCCGTGGTCTGGGTGTTTGTGCAGTCCTTGTGGGTCTCCCCACCGTGACTCGGAAAGCACGTTAAGCCGTCGGTCCCGGTTGTTATCATGTACACCTGATAGTGATTGTTACTCATCATAGTAGGGAAAATATCCGCCAATCCGCATTGGAGCAGCGTGGTGGATTAAGCTCTGATCCTTCTCCTACATGGGTAAGAGAGGCCTATGCCCAACAGTGGAATATTATTACAGGCTGAATCGTGATCGTCGTAATCGGCCTGAAATTAAACTATTGTACAAAAAAACGCAGTACAGTATCAAATATTTTATCTAGTAAAAATGGCACGGGCAGCTAAGATCCCGTGGATGTTGTTTATATAATAATAATAAAAAACCTTGTCCAATTTCTGTATTGTAAAAATAGTGTGCTGACCACGCGACTGAAGTTAAACTTACGAAACGTAATTCTCTCTCTCTCTTTCTATCTTCACTAAAGTATATCTCCCTCTCAACTTCCGCTCGTCTCGTTCTACACTATTCGTAACGCTCTCGTCACGCATTCACCAGCTTACTCCCCAAGCGTGCGTAAAGAAGTTCCTTCAATAATCCATTTTATTCTGGCCAACTATATGTTACTCGCTTCATATGGTCACGGTATTTCAGGTGTCTGTAGGTAATAACCACTTACTATCGGGTGGACCGCACACCTCTGTCATGTAAGAAAAAACGCCATCTCGCTGTTATATTAAACTAGTGCCATTTATTTGTCATTTGAACATCAGAAGTAACACTATTTTAAGATATAACAAAATATTCCCTAATCTGTTAATTAGATGAAACTATTTTTTATAAATAAATAAAAGATATACAGAGGTTGTTTTTATAAATTCACAATATTGAAATCAGCCTATAAAAAATTGTTTCATCTAATTAACAGATGAGGGAATATTTAGCTATCTCGGATCTTAGACCATTACCCCATAGATGTCACTCATGACTCAATATCTGATTGTGAACTAGATCCACTTTTTCGGCAAGAAGGGCACAAACGACCTGAAGTTCGAGGGTTTCCGCCAGTTCATGGAGAACTTGCAGACTGAGGTCTTGCAGCTGGAATTCCACGAGTTCTCTAAGGGTAAATAACTATCAAATAATTGTCTAACTTTGATAGGGTACTTGCACGTTTTAAAATGTCTTACAACATGGAATTGGTGAAGTTTCAGATATACTGTCATTTGCTAACCAAATTGAGCGGAAATGTTATTATCAATAATCATGTTTAATTAAGTTAAGAAACTAAAAAAAAACAACGATCCTAGAGAGACCTCCCTATAATCACTAGAGGGCTTTCATCCTAAATGTAAATAAGGGCTAAATAAGTTAACGTAAGTGATCGTCCAGGGCACGAGACGATCTCGGAGGTGGACTTCGCGAAGATCCTGCTGCGCTACACGTACCTGGACACGGACGAGTACGACATGTACCTGGACCGGCTGCTCGACCGCGGCGCGCCGGACCGCGGCATCTCCTTCGAGGAGTTCAAGACCTTCTGCCAGTTCCTCAACAACCTGGAGGACTTCACCATCGCCATGCGCATGTACACGCTCGCCGACCACCCCATCTCCAAAGGTAAACAGGACGAACTCATTCTCAATTGTGTATTTTGAGGAAATAAGTTTTTAATCAATTTGACGAGTAGTTATAAAGAATTTTATTTTAAATTAATAAATTTTTGGTCAATAATACAAACTACTTTAATTATTTGAGTTTGTGGTTAATCTTGTGATTAAACATAATTAAGTATTTATTTTCCTTTGCCTAGTAAGAAGGAACAGAGGTGGACGGAAAAACAAACTTTTTTTCTGCCTAAGAAAATTAATATAGCTTACATTTTAAGCTTATCAATTCACCTGAATTTTTGTGGTACTCTCATTACATGAAAAACCTATTCTTGAGAAGCTAATCCAAAGTATGAGATGCAAGAGAATGCCTCTTCTGTTACTACACACTGGTCATCACTACTATTGACACCTTCCCCTACTATATGTATTGTCCCTTGTTTTCCGTCACTCGACGTCCAGAGGAGTTCCAGCGCGCAGTGCTCATCTGCACGGGCGTGTCGCAGTCGCCGCAGCTCGTGAGCACGGTGTTCGCCATCTTCGACGCGGACGGCGACGGACGCCTCAGCTACAAGGAGTTCATCGCCATCATGAAGGACCGCCTGCACCGCGGCTTCAAGGTGGGCCACTACTGTTACCTCAGCTACAAGGAGTTCATCGCCATCATGAAGGACCGCCTGCACCGCGGCTTCAAGGTGGGCCACTACTGTTACCTCAGCTACAAGGAGTTCATCGCCATCATGAAGGACCGCCTGCACCGCGGCTTCAAGGTGGGTCACTACTGTTACCTCAGCTACAAGGAGTTCATCGCCATCATGAAGGACCGCCTGCACCGCGGCTTCAAGGTGGGTCACTACTGTTACCTCAGCTACAAGGAGTTCATCGCCATCATGAAGGACCGCCTGCACCGCGGCTTCAAGGTGGGTCACTACTGTTACCTCAGCTACAAGGAGTTCATCGCCATCATGAAGGACCGCCTGCACCGCGGCTTCAAGGTGGGTCACTACTTGTGGGCGCGATGCCCGCATCGATCGATGAGCGGATGGCGGGTCGATTACCCGCGCTGAGATAATGGGGGGTTTGAGAACTCGAAGGACCGTATGAGCAGGGGTAAGGGATGATAATGGATGATGGTTGAGACTAACCTGGTGGTGCAGGACGATGAGACGTGACGGAGCGGCTCACTGAACTCGATGGCGATGGTTGGGAAGTCACACTCGTGGGCTGGTTACACTCGTCGTATATATAGTCGATATAATATGAGATACCGGTCGATAATATTAATTATTTATCAATCACTTGAGCGGGTGAGACGCGGGCGCGCGCGCAGTTTATACGGGAATGAAACTTTGAACTTTACTCGTCGACGCTTCGATTCGAACAGGATCGTCCGTACTCGCTCACTGCCCGGCGCTGCACGATAGCGAATGACATTGAATGTACGATTCAGTGAGGTGAACTTAAACGTCGCGCTTTGTGGCGCGTACATCCTGGGGGGCCCGGGGAAGAGCCTCTTCTTGGGCTGAGTCCAATGGCAGCCTTGCTATCTTCAGCACAGGTCTGCGTAAATGTCCATGGGCTGTATCCAGATCCACAACTCGGATCACTCCATCCTTCCCAGGTATCGTATGCGTAATTCTTCCCAGTTTCCATTGGAGCGGGGGCAGGTTATCCTCCTTGATGAGTACGAGTTCGCCGACTTGAGGAGGTGAGGAAGGGGAAAGCCATTTTGAGCGGGTCTGAAGGGTATGGAGGTAGGATCTGGTCCACAGTGTCCAAAAGCGCTGAGATATAGCTTGTATGAGCTTATTTATTTATTTATTTATTTATTTATTTATTGTAGGACAACTTACAAAACATACACTTATACATATAAAGTTACTAAAAATGTTAACAATTATTTGCTAAGTGCTGTTTCAATTACAAGTTGCCACGGCATGCTAAAGGACAGTTTCATCTATTTTAAAATTTATATATGTAAAAAAACAAACAAAAACATAAACATAAACATAAAAAACTCCTAATAACAAACTTTTATACATATTAGAATAAGAGATATAAAAAAACAAAAAAAAACAACACAATTTAACCATAGAACAACAACTAAGTTTTCTGTAAATTCTTTAGAAGAAATATTAAATAAAAATACTAAATATTCACTAATACATTTTATGAAAAAAAAAAAAAAACACAAACAAAAACAAAGAAACATATAGAACATGATCGACATAGTGATGCATTTAATGTCAAGATAGAGGGGAAATAAAGCTTGCAATAAGTTTATTTTTAAATTTTGAAAGGCTGTCTGAAAAGATATCCACATCAATTTCGTTATTTTTGGTTATTTTGTTGTATTGTTTAAATAATCTATTCATGGTAGCGTTCTGACCTAAATTTGTTCTTGAACGTTGAATCGAAAATGGAACGTATTTACTGGCACGGGGAAATCTAGTGGGCGCGTTTATATATATTTTTTCCACAAGATTGGGGCTGTCCAACATACCGTTAACCAATCTATATAGAAAAATTTGATCCAATAACTGTCTTCGATCGAATAAACTATTAAGTTTAAAATGTTGTAAACGACTTTGATATGTCGGCAACAGTTTTACTTTGTTACACTGATAAGAAAGGTGCCATAGAAAACGCTTTTGGACCCTTTCAATACGCTTAATATGTACCTCGTAGTGTGGAGACCAGATCTGAGCACAGTATTCCAAACCAGATCGAACCAGGGCCGTATAAAGGCCAATCTTGGTCTGCGGTTTTTTAAAATCTCTAGTGTTCCTTATAACAAAACCCAGCATTTGAAACGCCTTAGTTGTTATTCTGTCGATGTGTGTGTGGAATCTAATTTTACTATCCAAACTAACTCCCAAGTCTCTAATAGCAACCACCTCTTCCAACGTCTCGTTATTGATTGTATAAGTTTGCGAGTTCGGGCGAGTTCCACGTGAGAATCGTATATATTTACATTTATCGATGTTCAGTGCCAAACCGTTTCTCTCACACCAGTCGATCAAGCGGTTTAAGTCCTCTTGCAGAAGGAGAGTGTCCTGATGGTTTTTTATTTGTTTTGCAATTTTGAGATCGTCGGCGTAAAGAAAACATTTGCTGTGTTTAAATATTTCTACAACATCGTTCACAAATATATTAAATAAAATTGGCCCCAGAACTGATCCTTGGGGAACACCTGATAGGGTTAAAAATGGTTGAGACGAGTATCCACTAACAACTACCCTGGAACTCCGATCACTTAGATACGAGCAAAACCATTCTAACAAGTTACCTGTTATACCAAAGATTGAAAGTTTTTGAAGAAGAATAACGTGGTCCACGGTATCGAATGCCTTGCTCACATCCGTATAAATTGTGTCAACTGGGATATTAGAATCAACTGAATCGGTCAAAAAGGTCACAAATGAAGCAAGGTTGGTTGTTGTGGATCGAGCTTTGAAGAAACCCGACTGTTGTGGCGATATCATTTGTTTTATATGCCAGGTAAGTGTAGGTCTTATTAGTCTTTCAAATACTTTACTGAATACAGGTAAAATAGAAATAGGTCTATAATTTTTTATGGACGTAATATCCCCAGATTTTGGTATTGGTACAACCCTCGACTCTTTCCAAGCAGTAGGAAAATATCCGGACTTTATTGATCTGTTGTATATTATTGAGAGTGGCAAGGAGAGTGCATCACAACATTCCGTTGCAAAGACACACGGTATACCATCAGATCCAGCTCCTTTACTTCGATCCAAGTGTTTCAAACCAAGTAGTACGTCTTGTTGTGAAAAGGATAAACCTGTCAGACAATTTGCAAGTGAAGAGTCCGGGAGTGTAACGTCGCTAGAAAATGTTGAAGTAGAAGAAGGTGTCCTATAAACGGATGCGAAAAATGACGCAAAGAGATCGCAAACTTCAGAGCCGTTAGAAGCTCGTCTATCGTCTAGATACAATATTGATGGGTACGTACTTTTATTCTGACGCTTATTTTTTAAGTAAGTCCAAAATATCTTTGGATTTTTGGATAAAGAGTCCTCCATGCTATTAATGTAGTTCTTGTGACATGTTTCGATTAATAAGGAACAGCGTTTTTTTAGTAATAAGAAAGACAGTTCATCCAAGGGGTTTTTATATTTGCGATATCTTTTACGTATCTTATATTTCTCCTTTAGTAAATTTATAAGTTCTTTAGTGTACCAACAGGGATATTTTTGATATTTTTGATGTGTGGTTTTACTTAGTGGCACGTGCTTCCTGATTGCTTCTTTAATTATCTTATACAACATGTCCACCATATCATCAACATTCGTCAGGGTTGAGAATTCATCAACCCAAGGAATAGAGTTAAGTTCGCCCACAATCTTGCCGAAATCCGCCTTGTGAAAATTGAACTTGTCGCTGGGAATCACGGGAGGAAGACCAGGTGCATCGTCAAATGACAAAACAAATTCCAAAGGTGGGTGGTATGGGTCAACATTGCTAAGTACGTACTTGCTTGCTTGTAAATGATCAACAATTTCGGTCGAAAGAATTAGGTCTAGAATCTTTCCTTGGTTATTGAGGACTGTGTTTTGTTGTTTTAAATTGTTAAGAGCTATAAAGTCGAGTAATTTGTTACAGAGTGGGTTATGCATAGAATCCGGCAAGGTTACAGTGTTTTTATTGCTAGGCCATGTTATTGAACTTAGATTAAAATCCCCTAATATTAGTGTGTTATAGTGAGATTCTAAGATGCGATTAGTATTGTCAATAAAATGTTCGAGAATGTGCATTTGAATCGGAGGGGGTAGGTAGACCGCACAGATGTATAACTTATCTGGGGATGTCCGGCTGCTACACATATCTAGTTCCACCCAAAGGTCCTCGCAACCGCTCTCAAACTGAGTTAGTCTACGTGACTTAAAGCGTTTAGATATGGCAATTAAGACACCACCACCCGACTTATTTTTATGATATTCACTAGTCTCTCGATCACGTCTATATGTCTCATAACGATCATTAAACAATTCTGAATTAAATATAGTATGGTTTAGCCATGTTTCACACAGTACAATAACATCATAATCACAGCACAATACATTTTTATATAAATCTAAAGTCTTAGTACGCAAGCCTCTAACGTTTTGAAAATAGACATTTAAAGAAGAGAATTTTAACAAAAGTGTAACATGGACTAAAGATTAATTTACAAGAACAGTAAGAATCAAATTAATTAATAGACAATTTTTCTAAGGTTGCAGCATTACGAACAAAGATGTATTCAGATGTGTCAGTTTTGCGCATATATATACGACCGCTGCGCACCCAAACATGCTTGTAGTTTAGTTCCCTGGCTTTAAGTCGCGCCGCAGCGTGTAGTGACTTGTTCTCGGGTGATAAGTTCTCTGCGACATATATTGCTGACTTCTTATCCTCGCTGAGACCCAGGTGACTCGAGTTCAGTTTATCGTTAGGATGTTGCCTGTTATACTTTATAGTAGCCGCCAAGAGCGTATCGCGTAGACGGGGACTACTCAGTGTAACCAGAATGGCACGAGGTCGCAGGCTTTTAGGATCTTTTTTAGCAATTCTACTACAGTAAGATATGTCTGTGTCGTTTATGGGGCATGCAACCACATTACCCAATTGCTTTATTACTGTAATTATGTTTTCCGTCTTATTTTCGGGTACGCATTGAATTTCCAGATTAGATGAACGCATTAGTTGGTCTAACTGGGTACAGCGAGCAGAGACCGCCATGAGATCATTTTTAAGAGATTCGTTTTCTTTCTTAATACGATCGATATCACCCTTGTATGCCTTTATTTCAGCATTTAGTTTTTCGAAATGACTGTTCATAAAAGAAATCGACTCGTTAAAATTTCTAATATCGTCCTTCATTTCACGCAACTGGACATTGATATCACTCTTAAAATCAGAAATACAGTTTCGTAGTTCATCCTTTATAATACTACGAAGATCCGAATGCGATAAACAAGAGGGTATGCAGCATACATTCTCGTTCCCATCGTCGCGAACCTCAGCAGTGCCGCGCTTAGCTACGTTAACATTAGAGCGGGAGTTAGGCGACAACAACGGCCGGACTGGCGTGTTTGAATTATCGCTCTTAGGAGCTTTACAACGACAGGCAGGACATAACCATTTTGATTTGGTATCAGTAGTGAGGTTCTTAAATTCTTTATTGGATATACTGATGCACAGAGCGTGAAAGGATAATAAACACGACGTGCATTTCAAATATAAATTGTCTTTAATAGTCGACTGACACCCAGAACAGTGCATTTTTTCGTTGTCTGTATCAGCGTCGTATGTTTTATAAACAAATTATTACTAGGAGATTTTAGTTCAACTAAGTTGCAGTGACTCACTTGCAAAAATGTGCAGGACGAAACGGAGAGTACTGGTGCGACAAGGATGAATTATTTCTTCCGCAGAGCCCGTCTCGTTTACTCGCGACGAGGAGGAGCCTACCTCAGCATTCACTTGCAGCGCGAGGCAACGCGAGCGTTAAATTATTTATTTATTGGACTTGCTGCACGACACGCAAATGTAGCACTTAAAATTTATATGTTCTAAGGTTAATTAAGCACGAAAACTTATAAGTATAATTTGGACAAATTTGAAACACGTCCGCTTCCGAGTGAAGTCATCCATGAGCTGAAAACGTCTGAGGGCAGACAAGGGCCTGTCATCAAAGGACGGCTCTGGCAGAGCAGTGAGCGGACGGCCTATAATAAAGTGGCCAGGAGTTAACGGTTGAAAGTCCGAAGGATCGGACGAAAGTGGGCAGAGAGGTCTAGAGTTGAGTACAGCCTCAATTCGTGCCAGTAGTGTGCAAAATTCCTCAAACGTAAGGTGTTGCTCACCAATCACGCGATAAAGCAATTGTTTCGTAGATTTAATATTAATTTCATGTAACGCGCCGAACCAGGGTCCCTTTGGGGGGTTTAACAACCAGGTTATGTGCTGGTTAGCAAGTTTGTGTGTGATTTCATCATTATTAGCAGTAAGAAAATTTTGAACTTCTATGAGGTGATTTCTAGTGCCTACATAATTAGTGCCGCAATCTGATCTAATTAGTACCGGCGTACCGCGCCGTGAGATAAATCTTTGTAATGCCGCGAGAAATGCTTCCGTGGTAAGGGCAGAGACGGCCTCCAAATGAACCGCTTTCGTTGACAAACACACAAATATACAAAAGTATGCTTTTAAGAGTTTAGCGTTCCGTAACGTACTAGACTTAACGAGAAACGGGCCGGCGAAGTCAGTCGTGACTTGGCTAAAGACAGGTTGAGGGTTAACTCTGTCGGCGGGAAGGTCACCCATGAACGGGGCATCAGGTTGAGCGCGACATCGGAAACATCTAATACATTTAAATACCCGGCGTCTGATCACGCGGCGAGCGGATAATATCCAGAATTGCTGGCGTAGAATGGCGTGTAGTGTGTCAGAGCCAGGATGGCAGTGTACCTTGTGATAGTGGTCAATAATCAGATCTACGAGTGGACTTGAGCTGGGCAAAATGAGTGGATGTTGAGCATCGTAATTAATTGAAGCATGAGCCAGACGACCACCGACTCTCAAGAGACCGTCTTTCATAAATGGCGAGAGACGCTGGAGTCGAGCGGTTACAATTTTATCAGTTTGAAGACGGTGAAAGTCTTCTGCAAATTCATTCTGTTGAACGGCACGAACCCATAGTAATAGTGCGTCTCTACGTTCAGTAACAGTCAGCGGACCCGAACGTCGTGCCTTTGGGCCGTGCTTACAATTAAAAATGAAACGCTTGATACAAGCCGTCACCCCGACGAGCTTGTCAAGTGAGCTGAAGCGAGTAAGCAGATCATGATCAACATCAGGAATCGCTATATGCGCTGGTACCTTTTTTGGTTTAAGGCCTGGTAAAGCATGATGGCCTAAAGCGAGTGGCATCTTAGGCCAGCTGCTTGGGGGCTCTTTGAGCCAGTTAGGAGACCACCATAGATCATGAGCTGAAATAGATTGTGCTGACATGCCCCTGCTTGCACAGTCTGCAGGGTTGAGATTCGTGGGAACATGTCTCCATGTAGAACTAGTCGGACTAGACGTTATCTTAGCCACTCGGTTGGCCTCAAATGTTTGAAGCCGATGAGGGGGCGTGTTCAGCCACGCGATAACTATTGTGCTATCCGACCAACAGATATGTTGGCCAACAGCAATGTGAGCCGATAACTTAGCTGACACACGAGCCATGAGCTGTGCTAAAAGAGCTGCAGCTGATAGTTCCAATTTAGGAATTGAGAGGCGATTCTTAATAGGGGCGACCTTTGACTTGGCAAGAACCAGGTGTACATTGACCTGTCCATTAGCATTGAACTCATGTAGGTAAATGACGGCGGCAAATCCAGCTTCTGATGCATCCGCAAACCCGTGGAGCGAGTAAGTGGATGTCGGTTTGTATTTGCAAATGTGACGAGGTAAGCGTAGATTCGAAAGTTGAGGCAGATCTTGTGAGATGTGCTGCCACTCTGTGTGAACTTCATCGGGAGGGGGTTCGTCCCATCCCAGCTTCAGAAGCCATAACTTCTGTAACAGAAGCTTTGCGCGAAAAACGACCGGTGTGACCCAACCGTTGGGGTCATAGAGTGATGCAACTGTGCTGAGAATGGAGCGCTTTGTGACTTGAGTTATTGGAGGGAGAGTGATGCGATAAGTGAACTCATCCGATTGAGGAATCCATTGTATCCCAAGTACTTTAATAGTGTTCGAGTCTGGACTGATATCAAAGTCCTTAGGCATGTCACATTGGTCATCTGGAAAACGTTCCAGGAGCTGTGGACAATTTGAAGTCCATTTACTGAGCTGAAACCCACCAAGGCCAAGCAAGTCAATCAACTCGGTTTGTAATATCTGTGCAGACTCCACAGAGTCATGGCCACAGAGTATATCGTCCACGAAGATTGAAGTGCGTAGGATCTGTGCAGCTTGTGGGTAGAGATGACCTTCGTCATCAGCCAATTGAAGTAACGTGCGGATGGCATGGTACGGGCTTGACCGTAAACCATACGTAACTGTGTTTAACGCATATGTGAGCAGAGGCTGGTCAGGTGACGACCGCCAGAGAATAAGTTGATAATGTCTTTGATCTGGTCGGATGAGTATGTTTCTGAACATCTTTCTGATGTCAGTACTGAAGACTACAGGGTGTGTTCTAAATGACATAATAATGTCAACAATATCCTGTTGAAGAGCTGGGCCTGTGTGCAGGCAATCGTTTAAGCTGACGCCATATGAACTCTTGCTGCTGCCGTCGAAAACAGTGCGCAGCTTGTCTGATCCTGCTTTGAAGATTCCATGGTGCGGAATATAAAAGTGCGTTTTGCCTGCGAATGTACTCGGGTGACAAGGCGACATATGTCCGAGTTTGAGATACTCCTCCATGAAATCAACGTATTTAGCGCGGAAGGGTGGATTTGCTTGCAGTCTCTTCTCCAGGTTAATAAATCTGCGCAGCGCAATCGCATGAGTGTTGCCCAATGTCGGCGCATTCGGCAAAAAGGGTAATGACACCATGTATTTTCCCGACGACGTCCGCGTCGTTGTGGTGCGGTAAAGTTCCTCGCACTGTTCGTTTAAAGGGCTGCTTATTACATGAGGCTGGGGTTCCTCCGACTCCCAAAACCTCTCAAGGCGCTTGCAAACCTCGCGTGTAGATATGTCTGGTTCTGGTTGTGAGCTGATAACATGAGCTGAGATAGCCTGGTTCGAAGGTGTGGCATATAAACCCTCAATGGGTCCTATCAAAGTGTAATCAAAAATCGTGCCGAAGGCTATGGGCTTCCCCCGGCCTAACGAGACCTTAGTCCCGTCCAGAACTTGGCCGAGAACGTCAGAACCCAATAAGAGATCGATCGGAGCTGGTGTATGGTAATCTTGATCTGCCAAGGGGACCGGAGGCTCTGCATCAATTATGGGCGGAACTTTTTGTAATGGCAGATAGCCTGTAACATTTTTTAAAATATGCGCTGTAGCCGTGATCGTGGGTGTGTCACGGTGTATAGGTCTGCATACTATTGTGATGGATGCCTTTGAATTTTGTGTGTGTTGGTTTCCCACCCCCGCGATTTTTAGTGCTGATTGATTCAGCGGTAAATTTAATATTCGAGCCATGCGCTGAGTTATAAGTGTTATCATGCTACCGCAGTCTAACAAGGCTCGAGCTATATGAAAATGGCCATGTACGTCTGCTATTTTTAGCGAGACCGTAGGCAACAAGATTGGCAAATTTTTAACGTGCTCTTCACGCTGAGCGGAATTACAAGTATAATTAATTGTTGGAGCTGATATCGCGGAGTGAGCTTGTGGTGTCTGTGTGTGAGCTGAGTGTGAACGAGTGTGCTGATTATTTTCATGTTCGTAGTGCTCTGTTATTGTAGGTAGTCATTGTGGACCACCTACCCTAGGCCTACTAGGCGAGCGCGAATAATTGGAGTGATTGTTGTGTGGCCTGGGATTCCCATGCGCGGCGTGCGTCGAAAAATGCTGCTGTTCGTAAGGTGAACGCTGTCCGGGGCGCTCCTTTGAACGTCGAGGATGAGTATCTGAGTGAGCTGGAGAAGAAGCATGGCGTTCATGCAGTGATGTGTGGTGTCCTCTATTTCCACATTCCTTGCAAGCATTCGTGGACTTGCACTCATTCTCATAATGAGGCCCCAAGCAGCGTTGACAGCGGTCGTGAGCTCTGACGAAGTTCCACCGGCCTTGTATCGTCTGATCGTTGTACTGTGGGCAGGCGATGAGCTTGTGTCCTCTCTCTCTGCAGAACGGGCAGAATGAATTATTGCCATTGCGAGCAATAGGTGAAGGTTGAGCCGAGTAAACCGGCCTGAGCTGAGCCGGCTGCGTGGTGCGATAGTCTCGCTGACTTCTAACCGGAGCAATCGGGCGGAACTCCTGGTAAACACGCTGACGAGGTGAAACTCGTGGATGAGCAGGGGGGGTCCGACTGCGATACTGGCTAGTCTGTGGAGAGTGCCAACTGAGTTGTGAGGTGAGTGGACTTGACCACTCTGTCTCAACACATCGCGCGTGCTCTTCCAAGAAGGTGATTAAATTCTTGAGGGTTGGCAGAGTCTGACGTGATCCGTATTTACGTTCAAAGAGGGTTCTAAGCTCACCCTTGAGCTTTCGTACTACTATGGATACGAAAACGTAGTCACTCTCCTTCATGGGCAAATCAAGGTTGTTGAGGGCGCACTGCGCGGAAATGAGCGGAGTCAAGAAGAGCGTGCGGATATCAGAGCGTGTATGAATGTTCGGTAGCCCCAGTATAATGTCTACAAACCGGTCGATGAGAACGCGACGGTTTTCATATCGTCTGGTCAGAATATCCATTGCCACGGCGAAATTCTCGTTGGTGAGCTGAAGATGAGCTACCATACTGCGCGCCTCGCCTGATAGGCACGACAGCAGGTAATGGAGCTTCACCGAATCCGATATAGTATTCATATCGTCGGTAAGACTTTTAAAGATGGCAATAAAAGAAGGCCAGTCTTCAATTTTTGAGCTGAACTTTGGTAGCGCAATCTTGGGCAGGACGTTAGCAGGTGTTGATGACGCGGAGGGGTGAGCAGTCTCAGGAAGAGCTGAAGCCACGCTTAACTTTTCAAACGCAACCAGTATGTCATTATAATCCGCTATTGCCTTTTCGTAGTTCTTTGTATAGGTGGCCTCAAGTTCATCAGTGAGGTCCTCGCCATCCAGGATCTCGTAGTAAACATTCTCTAATTTGTGTTTTTGCTCGTCTATTTTGGCGTACCTAGCCGTGAAGTCCGTAATGGCGTACTTTTTTGTATCCTTGGCTACCACCGCCGAGCCAATTTCTTTGAGCTGATTAATAGCTTTTATCGCCTCGCGAAAAATGGCCGCTTGCGATTTAGACGGCATTGTAAATTAAATTTAACAATATAATAAAAAACAAAATAATTATAATACGATTTAATCGCGGACCTCCTCCTTTTTTTGAAAGTCGGTTAAAGTAAGACAATGTGAAAATGTGTAATATTAAAATATTCCTGCGCCAAGCAACGGATACGATACCGCAAAGTGAGCAGAGTAAACGACTTACTTAATTTAGCGGTAATTTAAAATTAATCCTAAAAATAAAATAAGCAAACAATATAATTCTTACTACGAGATAGTGCGTACTATAATATGCTATGTTATAACAATTATGTTACTAAGGTAAACAACGAACAATATAGGTACCTGAGCTGAATAAAATAGATATGCGACCTAAATTTATTTAACTAACTTAACTTTACTTATTTTGAATTTAAAGTTAACACTAATAATAGAATAAGTAAACAATTCTTACAACGAGTATATCACAATTAATACTACCGTATATTTGTGACGAAAATGAAATTGTAATGATAATCAAAAGTAACTACTATAATAATATAAAAATGTAATGCTAAAAACCTATATAATAAAAACTAGTAAAGATACGTAAACGAAAACGGTCTATTTATCGAGCGAAAGGCGACATACTATTATAAAATTAATTTCTCCGTTCACTATTATAACGAATAAATTACTACTTATAGAATTTTATATATTTTACGAACTAAAAACGCTGCACCAATTATAAACATTTACGAAACCACATAAAATACAAATAAACTATAACTTTGATATTTATTATTACCAAGTAAGCAACAAAAATATTGCATAAATGCATAAACGCTCGCCGCTTTATACTCTTCAATGACCTATATCGGGAATATGATGAAATCACACATTTATTTTTTCAAATACGAAACTTTGTTAGTTGTTACCAATTTTACACACTATGTACTGACAAAAATATGAGACAAAAATATGAGTAAATTATATATTCTTTATTGCACTTAAAATTTTGTACAGTTATTTGTATACAAATTTAGTTTGCAACGGTGGACTTATCTCTAAAAGAGATCTCTTCCAGCCAACCTGTGATAGTGTAAACTAATGTAATATAGCAGGCTAAGAAAGTGCAGTGATGTAGATAATATACAGATTCTTGGAAATGAAAAGCTAATTAATTAATATTCATAACATCATACGATATATATATATATATATATATATATATATATATATATATATATATATATATATATATATATATACTACATATACATACTATATACATACACACACCACTACTTATATATAATATACACATTAATATTACATATAATATATTCATATAAAATACATACATACTCGTAATATACATAATACACAATACAAGTAAACATTAATGTAAAGATATTTACGGATTAATTTGAGTAAGGAGGTGTTGTTTCAGCTTCTTTTTAAAAATATAGATAGAGGGACTAAGTTGCATATATTTAGGAAGTTTGTTCCAGAGCGATGCACCATACACCGAAAAAGAGTGCAAGCGGAATTTGGTGTTGCTCTTCGGTATGTCAAGCATCGTAGTGATGCAAGACCGCCTAGAACGTGAGGGAGGAGGGAGAATTTGGAAACGAGAACGCAGGTATGCAGGAGAATTAGGATCATGGAGTACTCTGTAGAGGAACGACAGGATGTGCATATCACGGCGAAGGCGGATTGGGAGCCATTTAAGTTGAGCACGAAAGTTTGATATATGGTCATACTTACGTAAGCCAAAAATAAAGCGAATAGCGAGATTTTGAAGACGCTCTAGTTTGTTCAATTGCTCCGCAGTCGCATCTAAGTAGCAGACATCAGCGTAGTCAAGTATAGGGAGAAGAAGAGATTGCGCAAGCATAATTTTGGTAGAAAAAGGAAGAAAGAATTGAAGACGCTTGAGAGAGTGGAAAGTGTAATGCATACGTCTGCTGACCTCGTTGATATGAGCCACCCAGGTCATGTTACAATCCATTATTAGACCCAAATTTTTTACTTTATTAGAATAAGGGATTGTAGCACTAGATAGCTGAACCTGTGGTATTGAGTTCCAGTCGATTTTACATGTCAGTCTGCTGCTGCCAAAAATTATACACTGCGATTTGATAGGATTGATGATAAGGCCGAAAGTATCTGCCCAGGACTGAATTTTAACCAGGTCCGAATTTAGAGCACTAATAGCTTCATACAACTCAGTCAGCTCAAAGTGTCGATATAACTGTAAATCATCTGCATACAGATGGAAGGGAGAAGAAATTACTTTCGATATATTATTAATGAAGATCGAGAAAAGTAAAGGGGAAAGTACGCCGCCTTGAGGTACGCCAGCAGTGAGATCTACCCAATTCGATGAGGTATCGTTGGTTTTCACGCACTGCTGTCGTCCGAAAAGGTAAGAGTGAAACCAGTCTAAAACAGTAGGAGAAATGTTGACCGCTCGGAGAGTTCCAATTAGTATGTATTATGAGAGATTTGTATATATATTTAATATTATATTGAGATTTAAGAGTTTAAGAGATTTTGATTTTTTTTTTTTTTAAATGCGGGTAATTTTATATCATATACTGGGTGTGGCACAGCTAATTTCTTTAGGTTAAGGGAATTATTTATCGATATATGGGATCAGATAAAACTGTATATGCATAGGGGGCTGATCTAAAGAATCTGTACCGGCTCGAAGACCAAAAAATGTGGCGGCTCGAGGTCCAGAAAATGTTCGAACGCGATAGGACCTTATGAGAATTGAGAAAGAGAGCAGTGGGCTGTAAAATGTTCACAGGGGGCTGATCCAAAGAATATGTACCGGCTCGAAGACCAAAAAATGTGGGCGCGATGCCCGCATCGATCGATGAGCGGATGGCGGGTCGATTACCCGCGCTGAGATAATGGGGGGTTTGAGAACTCGAAGGACCGTATGAGCAGGGGTAAGGGATGATAATGGATGATGGTTGAGACTAACCTGGTGGTGCAGGACGATGAGACGTGACGGAGCGGCTCACTGAACTCGATGGCGATGGTTGGGAAGTCACACTCGTGGGCTGGTTACACTCGTCGTATATATAGTCGATATAATATGAGATACCGGTCGATAATATTAATTATTTATCAATCACTTGAGCGGGTGAGACGCGGGCGCGCGCGCAGTTTATACGGGAATGAAACTTTGAACTTTACTCGTCGACGCTTCGATTCGAACAGGATCGTCCGTACTCGCTCACTGCCCGGCGCTGCACGATAGCGAATGACATTGAATGTACGATTCAGTGAGGTGAACTTAAACGTCGCGCTTTGTGGCGCGTACACTACTGTTACCTCAGCTACAAGGAGTTCATCGCCATCATGAAGGACCGCCTGCACCGCGGCTTCAAGGTGGGTCACTACTGTTACCTCAGCTACAAGGAGTTCATCGCCATCATGAAGGACCGCCTGCACCGCGGCTTCAAGGTGGGTCACTACTGTTACCTCAGCTACAAGGAGTTCATCGCCATCATGAAGGACCGCCTGCACCGCGGCTTCAAGGTGGGTCACTACTGTTACCTCAGCTACAAGGAGTTCATCGCCATCATGAAGGACCGCCTGCACCGCGGCTTCAAGGTGGGTCACTACTGTTACCTCAGCTACAAGGAGTTCATCGCCATCATGAAGGACCGCCTGCACCGCGGCTTCAAGGTGGGTCACTACTGTTACCTCAGCTACAAGGAGTTCATCGCCATCATGAAGGACCGCCTGCACCGCGGCTTCAAGGTGGGTCACTACTTGTGGGCGCGATGCCCGCATCGATCGATGAGCGGATGGCGGGTCGATTACCCGCGCTGAGATAATGGGGGGTTTGAGAACTCGAAGGACCGTATGAGCAGGGGTAAGGGATGATAATGGATGATGGTTGAGACTAACCTGGTGGTGCAGGACGATGAGACGTGACGGAGCGGCTCACTGAACTCGATGGCGATGGTTGGGAAGTCACACTCGTGGGCTGGTTACACTCGTCGTATATATAGTCGATATAATATGAGATACCGGTCGATAATATTAATTATTTATCAATCACTTGAGCGGGTGAGACGCGGGCGCGCGCGCAGTTTATACGGGAATGAAACTTTGAACTTTACTCGTCGACGCTTCGATTCGAACAGGATCGTCCGTACTCGCTCACTGCCCGGCGCTGCACGATAGCGAATGACATTGAATGTACGATTCAGTGAGGTGAACTTAAACGTCGCGCTTTGTGGCGCGTACACTACTGTTACCTCAGCTACAAGGAGTTCATCGCCATCATGAAGGACCGCCTGCACCGCGGCTTCAAGGTGGGTCACTACTGTTACCTCAGCTACAAGGAGTTCATCGCCATCATGAAGGACCGCCTGCACCGCGGCTTCAAGGTGGGTCACTACTGTTACCTCAGCTACAAGGAGTTCATCGCCATCATGAAGGACCGCCTGCACCGCGGCTTCAAGGTGGGTCACTACTGTTACCTCAGCTACAAGGAGTTCATCGCCATCATGAAGGACCGCCTGCACCGCGGCTTCAAGGTGGGTCACTACTGTTACCTCAGCTACAAGGAGTTCATCGCCATCATGAAGGACCGCCTGCACCGCGGCTTCAAGGTGGGTCACTACTGTTACCTCAGCTACAAGGAGTTCATCGCCATCATGAAGGACCGCCTGCACCGCGGCTTCAAGGTGGGTCACTACTGTTACCTCAGCTACAAGGAGTTCATCGCCATCATGAAGGACCGCCTGCACCGCGGCTTCAAGGTGGGTCACTACTGTTACCTCAGCTACAAGGAGTTCATCGCCATCATGAAGGACCGCCTGCACCGCGGCTTCAAGGTGGGTCACTACTGTTACCTCAGCTACAAGGAGTTCATCGCCATCATGAAGGACCGCCTGCACCGCGGCTTCAAGGTGGGTCACTACTGTTACCTCAGCTACAAGGAGTTCATCGCCATCATGAAGGACCGCCTGCACCGCGGCTTCAAGGTGGGTCACTACTGTTACCTCAGCTACAAGGAGTTCATCGCCATCATGAAGGACCGCCTGCACCGCGGCTTCAAGGTGGGTCACTACTGTTACCTCAGCTACAAGGAGTTCATCGCCATCATGAAGGACCGCCTGCACCGCGGCTTCAAGGTGGGTCACTACTGTTACCTCAGCTACAAGGAGTTCATCGCCATCATGAAGGACCGCCTGCACCGCGGCTTCAAGGTGGGTCACTACTGTTACCTCAGCTACAAGGAGTTCATCGCCATCATGAAGGACCGCCTGCACCGCGGCTTCAAGGTGGGTCACTACTGTTACCTCAGCTACAAGGAGTTCATCGCCATCATGAAGGACCGCCTGCACCGCGGCTTCAAGGTGGGTCACTACTGTTACCTCAGCTACAAGGAGTTCATCGCCATCATGAAGGACCGCCTGCACCGCGGCTTCAAGGTGGGTCACTACTGTTACCTCAGCTACAAGGAGTTCATCGCCATCATGAAGGACCGCCTGCACCGCGGCTTCAAGGTGGGTCACTACTGTTACCTCAGCTACAAGGAGTTCATCGCCATCATGAAGGACCGCCTGCACCGCGGCTTCAAGGTGGGTCACTACTGTTACCTCAGCTACAAGGAGTTCATCGCCATCATGAAGGACCGCCTGCACCGCGGCTTCAAGGTGGGTCACTACTGTTACCTCAGCTACAAGGAGTTCATCGCCATCATGAAGGACCGCCTGCACCGCGGCTTCAAGGTGGGTCACTACTGTTACCTCAGCTACAAGGAGTTCATCGCCATCATGAAGGACCGCCTGCACCGCGGCTTCAAGGTGGGTCACTACTGTTACCTCAGCTACAAGGAGTTCATCGCCATCATGAAGGACCGCCTGCACCGCGGCTTCAAGGTGGGTCACTACTGTTACCTCAGCTACAAGGAGTTCATCGCCATCATGAAGGACCGCCTGCACCGCGGCTTCAAGGTGGGTCACTACTGTTACCTCAGCTACAAGGAGTTCATCGCCATCATGAAGGACCGCCTGCACCGCATCTTCAAGGTGGGCCAGGTTACCTGGGGTAGGCGCAGCAGGACATATCCTGGGGAATTACCTCAACCTCACAGAAGATCACATCTAAATAATACGTCTCACAAGTTGGGTGGTGTTCCTGTAGTGAATAAGGTGACCAGAGCTCCTGGAGGGGAATGAGGGTAGGGTCGGTAACGTGTTGTGATGCTTCTGCTGTTGCAGACCGTGCAGACGTCTATAAGCTACGGTAATCGCTTACCATCAGGTAAGCCGTAGGCTTGTTTAACGCCATGATGCCAATAAGGCCATGATGTTCTACTCTTCCATTCCTTTTCAACGGTCAATATTATCTAATCTACCATACAAAATATCGACTCTAACGTTTAAAAGGTTAAATAATTAAATGCTTTTTATGTTTATCAAATTTGAACCGACAATCAAATTTTCTTGATTACATAATATGTAAAAATATAAGCACACGCTAATAAAAACGTATTTTTGTTCAGTCTTACGCAAAAAACGAGGGGTGGGAGGCGTTCAAAACGTGCGTCAAGCAGGAGATGAAGAGCTCCGTGTGAAGAAACTACACTGTCTTACAACAAACTTCCATTTTAAACTAATCATATTTATAATATTAGCCATCTTGCCAGCCATCGTCGATCTCTTAGTTGTTTACTCGATAGCACTCCTGAGATAATTATTTTAATCCTAACACGCATAACTTGCACAAATATTATATAAAAATCATAAATCATAATTATATACTCCATTGTTTTAAAATATTATTATGTTAATTATATAGTCACATTTTTTAACGTTAAAAACGTTTATTTAATAAAAGTGAAGCACAACTTAGATAATAAAAGATTGGATTGTATTATAGAAAAAACAAAGTTTTTTTTATTTTTTTTTGAGATTAGTAATACTAATCTAATTGTAATATTTATTAATTTTATGACGGTTTTGAACTGTTCGATAGAAAATATTTAGTACTTAATTCGTGATATAAAATTAGTTACCAGTTCTGTGTCATTGTAACGGGTTGTTGTAACAACTCGTTACATTTTATTAAAGTTGTATTGAGTATTACTACCTAAACTGTTCCTTAAATTTTATTATGTACCTATACATGAAATGTATTAGAATTTATGTTATTTATAATAGTAAAATTGTCTCTCTTCCATTACCATTATAATAATTTGTTAAAAAATATGATAAAAATGACATATGGCAATACATTCATTCATTTTTTCATTATTAGTCTGCCTTTACCATTATAATATTTTTTTTTAATTATGATAAAAATGACGTGGCAATACATTCATTCATTTTTTCATAATTAGTCTGTGTACTAATTTTCCATTGAAATAAACAATAAATTTTAATTCTGCTTGTAATTTTTTATTTGCTATGTAAATGTGACATCAGATCTGAATTAATTAAATAAACTTCATTAATATGACAAACCAGTGATTTATGTATATTTTAAAAAGCTTATGTAGCTTAGTTATTATTGGCCTATTTATTTAAAATATGTAAAATAAGTATTTATACTATACAGAACACAACATGAAGTGGTTGATTCATTTGCTAGTCACTTGAAGTTAAGCAACAAACGAACAAATATAAGAATAATATTTATTATTGTGATTATTATTACATTATAATTTATCAACGGTTGTAAAATTATATCTATGCTTTTTGTGCTAATAAACGATGATGAAAAGACTATTCTTTTATTTCCTATAAAATTAATATTACACTGAATGATTAGATCTTCAATTGTTTCTTTTTATAAAAAATTCGGATCAAAATAGCATTTTTTTTTCTGATTTCTGAATAACAAAACTATATTTAATTTAAAAGACCTCGAGGTTACACATTCGAAACCCTAAATCACATTTAGCAGTACTTTGGAAAAACATTATAACCGAAAAAATAAAGACATTCGTTCCCAGGTAGGTACTGATAAGTACTGAGTAAAGTAAATTTTCGAAATAAAAAGAAAACATCTATACATATAATAAAATGGTAGAAAAGTCAAAACTGTACATTGAATATTTTTTTAAAAGAATACGTGGGGTGTGATCTACAATCGATACCGAAGCCAAAAATATAGTTTTTAGAATTTTTGTCTGTTTGTCTGTATGTATGTCCGGGATAAACTCAAAAAGTACTGCATGGATTTACTTCAAATTTGGCACGAATATTGTTAAGAAGTCGGGTCAGAACATAGGCTACATATTATCACGCTATCACCTACGGGGAACGAGCAGTGAACCTTTATTTCTTCAAATGTATGTCCGGAATAAACTCAAAAAGTACTGCATGGATTTACTTCAAATTTGGCACGAATATTATTAAGAAGTCGGGTCAGAACATAGGCTACATATTATCACGCTATCACCTACGGGGAACGAGCAGTGAACGCACGCAGACGACGTCGCGGGCAGCAGCTAGTTTAAAATAAAACGAATAGTTATTCATCATATAGATTTTTATTGACAGTCTTAATATAAATAAAACTATTACACTTTAAATTAACATCTCGCGACGAAGTATTACGAAATTCAAAAATAATCTACTCTTAAAACAAGTTAGGATAATTCGAAAATAGACATTAAATGTTTGCTTGAAAATATTTGCTTAAATCAATTACAAAAGGTAATACCTATATGTTTAATGAACATTCACCAAATGCATATATTAGTTTTTGTAAGAAATAAAAATAAAGAAATTGGTCTGGCTAGCGCAGAAAAAATATTTTGTAATCGGCATTCATTTTCATTTTTGTTAGAAAAAAAAAGATGAAATTTGTATGGTATTTTAGAACACGTGTTTGCTTATAATGATTATAGAATCAAAAGAAAAATTGGACGGAGAAAGTAAATTTTTTATCCGTGAACATTTTCTAACAGATAATTTAATAAGTTCAATGAAGTAACCTCGGTTGTATTGCTAGTTAGAATATTATTTAATGATTTCGCCAAAAAATATATAATTATTACTAAATGTTACTAGTTTACGTATAACAAGCTTAAAATCGAAAAATCATTGAATCTAATTTTGATAACCAATGTACCGTAACCAAGTGCCACAGAGTTTCAAGTGAGTTCTAACTGAGTACTGCATAGTTGCATACTGTCTCACGTCTGTAGCCAACCTAACATTTAAAAAAAAATAAACGTTTGCCAGCTACAGTGCATCAATAATTTTTATACAATCTCAGTCTTAATACCAAAATTTTGATTTTTTTTTATAAATATATTTTTAACACTTTATGCATTATTTGAGTAATATTTATTTTGATTAATTATAGTATATAATAGTCATTTTATATGATTTCTTCTGTAATGCTTCTAAAGAAGTTAAAACATATATTTTTTTATATTCCCTGCCGTCACAAAGGTAATTAATCTGTAATAATTTACATTAGAAACAATTATTTAAATTACCACAAGAATATATTGTATATAGCCAAAGGGTATGAATTTGAAAAGAGTTCATATTTACTAACAATGACACATATAATTAATTTCAAAACTATATATGTATATATATATATATAATTAATTCATGAAATTAGAGAAAAGATAGGAACAATCTAATCTAAATTACTTAGCACAACCAAGTCCTTAGCTAACTAGCATGTTGATAAAAATATTCAATCAAAATTTACTTTCCATGTTTTTTAAAACATTTAAAATCCTTTAAATATATGAAATAATAAACAAATACGAATCAAAGTAATTATATTACACGTAATTAAATTATTACATTCAGTACATAAGTACAACAGATATACAATAAATAACTTAGATCAAGCTACATGTACTTTTATGAAAAATATTCAAAGAAGGAGAATGATAACATTCATACTTATTTATGAAACATGTATTCAATTTAGCTAAATCAACTTTACAAATAGCCAACTATGTAAACGCCTCTAGACACTAATGCAGCTCAAATTATTTAATTATTCAAAACAATCAAATCAATAAAATTTAGGAGAAATGACTATTTGTCAACAGAATCAATCTCCTTCTTTTTGAAATTAATGACAGTTCATTTTTAAGAAGTAATATTTTCAAATAATTTATTATCACATAAGTGTTTTTTGTATAATTAATACAAAATGCAAAAAAATCAAAGAAAATGCAGGCCTTCATAACAGTAACTAATTTTGCAAAGAGATCACGGGGCTGGTCAAAATGATTTAGCGATTGTCGACTGTTTGTTGATCAATAAATAAAAAATATGATTATATGACATTTAACTAGACATTCAAATGTACAGATAATATATTAATGTAATTATAAGTAATGTCATATTTGTACATGTCGACATAACGACAAACAAAGTCGACACTCACTGTATTAACCCTTTCACTGCGGTGGCCGTATTACAACATGCCGATAATTTTTTTTTTTTTTTTCATTTTTAAATGTGCAATGTTGTTATATTATAAATAATTTCTTTTTTATGTTAGACGCAAAATGTATATTGATAGGTACTTTAATAATTGGTTTAAAAGAAATAACATTATGGGTGTTTTATTGCCTCTGATAAAAATAGCCGCTCTATCTGTAGATAGACATTTAAGGGTGTCTACATATGTATAAAGTCATAAACCTTAGCCTTTACGGTGGTCCAATTCATACTTTATATACCTAGATATGTATTCATTTTCGTTGTATTGCCAAGCAACTTTATAAGTATATTCATTTCTATATTATAATAAAATTAGGGTTACAAATAATTCGTAATTTATTCACTTAGCCTTTTTAAAATTATTAGTTTAACTGTGGTCACGTCGACTTCACCTACATAATAATAATTTATCAAACGCAAACCGTTTACGAAACAGGTCTGATAGACATATTTTAAACATATTTTTAAATGAATTTACATTTAAAATAGCAAAGTTTGAATGGCGGGACAAAAAGTCCAGCACTGCATAGAAAGGGTTAAAACTAGTTTTAAATTACCAAATCCTCAGAGCGAAGAGACAGATGTTCCCATGATCAGTGGTGGCCAGCGGTGGTCCAGTGGTGGCCCAGCGGTGGCCAGCGATAGCCAGTGGTGGCCAGCGGTGTTGAGCGGTGTTGAGCGGCGCTCAGTGGTCGAGGAAGCGCTCGTCCCCGCAGCGGCTGGTGGTGAGGCGGTGCCGCAGCGCGAACGACGCCACCACGCGCGCCACCTGCCACCACACGACTGAGGGTCTCTCCACACACACACACACACCTACCGGCTGACCTCGAGTGAGCCACGTAATGACATAGAACTCGTGTGCCAGTCGATCTCTCGATACTATGAATTTTGAAGTTAAACTTCTTTGAGCACGCATGACTTGGGTGAGCCGGTGAATGCGTGACGAGAGCGTTACGAAAAGTGTGATCGGGGCAGACGGAAGTTGAGAGAGATATAAGTTAATGAAAAAAAAAGATAGAAAGAGAGAGAGAGTTAGGTTTCGTAAGTTTTACTTCAGTAGTGTGGTATAAAGCACACTCGATTTTTCTAAATATTGAATATTCATAAAAATATTTGAAAAATTAAATAAAATTAATACCGATTGATCCCCTCGGTGATTAAAAGTCAAGAAAGAATAATATATTGGCCGCCAACATGCAATAATTGGAACCCTAGACTTCTTTACAACTTTAATGTAAATATAAATACATGCGCGGTCCTGTCATTGCGCAGACGAGGGTGTCGTAGAAATATTATTATCAAGTGTTTTCATACATAGATATGAGCCTATGAGCGAGTCTACATTTTGAATTTCAGTCGTTCTTGAAACGTTAAAGTGAGTCAAATTAATTTTAGATGATCGTAACAGTAGACACAAGTAGGCAAGCGCGAGCTCACCTCGGCGGGCGAGTCCTCGTGCACGGCGTGTCCGCAGCGCGTCAGCACCTGCATCTGGAACTTGCCTGGCGGGAGATGCACTTACTTTTACAACGCGTATGATGTTGACGGAACAATTACAGTTTAGAACAGTTTAGTATGGTGTGCTCATCAAATAGTGTCGCTTAACTTAGTCGCGAAATTACTTAATTAATTGTACCATTTGGATGTTACGTTACGCAAAAGTGGTATGGTATGGTGGTGGTAGTGGTACATGTGATAATTTATAGACAGCAACATTAAAATAATTTCACAATGGTAACTCGAACAGTCAGTCCAGTCAAGATACAAAGAATGTGCAAACTTTATGCAGTGTCTGTAGACTGTGTGTAGAGTGTGTAGATTGTGCGCAGAGTGTGTAGATTGTGTGCAGAGTGTGTAGATTGTGTGCAGAGTGTGTAGACTGTGTGTAAAGTGAGTGTAGACTGTGTGCAAAGTGTGTAGACTGTGTGCAGAGTCTGTAGACTGTGTGCAGAGTGGTTAGACTGTGTGTAAAGTGAGTGTAGATTGTGTGCAGAGTGTGTAGACTGTGTGTAAAGTGAGTTTAGATTGTGTGCAGTGTGTGTAGACTGTGTGCATAGCATGTAGACTGTGTGCAGTGCGTGTAGACTGTGTGCAGTGCGTGTAGACTGTGTGTAAAGTGAGTGTAGATTGTGTGCAGAGTGTGTAGACTGTGTGCAGAGTGTGTGAAGATTGTGTATAGAGTGTCTGTGCGAGTGCGTGCGTGTGTCTGTGCGAGCGCATGCGCGTGTCTGTCACCTTGCATCTGCCCGACGGTGAGCTCGCGGTCCAGTCCGTCCAGCGAGGCCAGCAGCAGCAGCCGCGGCGCGCGCGCGGAGAGGAAGGCGGCGGACAGGCCGCGGAACCAGCCCGCCCAGTGACGCTCCGTGTGCGCCAGCTCCACGCGCCAGCGGTACCTGCGCAGTGTGTGTAGCCAGGGGTCACGTTTGTTTACAAGATAAAGGAAGGCGGCGGACAGAACCAGCCCGCCCAGTGACGCTCCGTGTGCGCCAGCTCCACGCGCCAGCGGTACCTGCGCAGTGTGTGTAGCCAGGGGTCACGTTTGTTTACAAGATAAAGGAAGGCGGCGGACAGAACCAGCCCGCCCAGTGACGCTCCGTGTGCGCCAGCTCCACGCGCCAGCGGTACCTGCGCAGTGTGTGTAGCCAGGGGTCACGTTTGTTTACAAGATAAAGGAAGGCGGCGGACAGAACCAGCCCGCCCAGTGACGCTCCGTGTGCGCCAGCTCCACGCGCCAGCGGTACCTGCGCAGTGTGTGTAGCCAGGGGTCACGTTTGTTTACAAGATAAAGGAAGGCGGCGGACAGAACCAGCCCGCCCAGTGACGCTCCGTGTGCGCCAGCTCCACGCGCCAGCGGTACCTGCGCAGTGTGTGTAGCCAGGGGTCACGTTTGTTTACAAGATAAAGGAAGGCGGCGGACAGAACCAGCCCGCCCAGTGACGCTCCGTGTGCGCCAGCTCCACGCGCCAGCGGTACCTGCGCAGTGTGTGTAGCCAGGGGTCACGTTTGTTTACAAGATAAAGGAAGGCGGCGGACAGAACCAGCCCGCCCAGTGACGCTCCGTGTGCGCCAGCTCCACGCGCCAGCGGTACCTGCGCAGTGTGTGTAGCCAGGGGTCACGTTTGTTTACAAGATAAAGGAAGGCGGCGGACAGAACCAGCCCGCCCAGTGACGCTCCGTGTGCGCCAGCTCCACGCGCCAGCGGTACCTGCGCAGTGTGTGTAGCCAGGGGTCACGTTTGTTTACAAGATAAAGGAAGGCGGCGGACAGAACCAGCCCGCCCAGTGACGCTCCGTGTGCGCCAGCTCCACGCGCCAGCGGTACCTGCGCAGTGTGTGTAGCCAGGGGTCACGTTTGTTTACAAGATAAAGGAAGGCGGCGGACAGAACCAGCCCGCCCAGTGACGCTCCGTGTGCGCCAGCTCCACGCGCCAGCGGTACCTGCGCAGTGTGTGTAGCCAGGGGTCACGTTTGTTTACAAGATAAAGGAAGGCGGCGGACAGAACCAGCCCGCCCAGTGACGCTCCGTGTGCGCCAGCTCCACGCGCCAGCGGTACCTGCGCAGTGTGTGTAGCCAGGGGTCACGTTTGTTTACAAGATAAAGGAAGGCGGCGGACAGAACCAGCCCGCCCAGTGACGCTCCGTGTGCGCCAGCTCCACGCGCCAGCGGTACCTGCGCAGTGTGTGTAGCCAGGGGTCACGTTTGTTTACAAGATAAAGGAAGGCGGCGGACAGAACCAGCCCGCCCAGTGACGCTCCGTGTGCGCCAGCTCCACGCGCCAGCGGTACCTGCGCAGTGTGTGTAGCCAGGGGTCACGTTTGTTTACAAGATAAAGGAAGGCGGCGGACAGAACCAGCCCGCCCAGTGACGCTCCGTGTGCGCCAGCTCCACGCGCCAGCGGTACCTGCGCAGTGTGTGTAGCCAGGGGTCACGTTTGTTTACAAGATAAAGGAAGGCGGCGGACAGAACCAGCCCGCCCAGTGACGCTCCGTGTGCGCCAGCTCCACGCGCCAGCGGTACCTGCGCAGTGTGTGTAGCCAGGGGTCACGTTTGTTTACAAGATAAAGGAAGGCGGCGGACAGAACCAGCCCGCCCAGTGACGCTCCGTGTGCGCCAGCTCCACGCGCCAGCGGTACCTGCGCAGTGTGTGTAGCCAGGGGTCACGTTTGTTTACAAGATAAAGGAAGGCGGCGGACAGAACCAGCCCGCCCAGTGACGCTCCGTGTGCGCCAGCTCCACGCGCCAGCGGTACCTGCGCAGTGTGTGTAGCCGGGGGTCACGTGTGTTTACAAGATAAACATACGTGGACCACGGGGAGGCAGGATGACATGCTATTAAGGAACCCGGTTGGTGAAACACTATCACTAAATCTACCCTGAAGTCTCAGTGGAAACCGAATCCACAACGCTAGAACGAATCAGCATGGTTCTTTCGAGCCAAAACTCGAAAAAAGTGCAGGCCCGGGTGGTTTAACGTCTGGCATATCCACTACAGCCATAAACTGCGACAGCGATATTTTTTTGGCAATGGCGAACAAATCTCTATCGCTGTCATATTTTCCCAAGCAGTGGAAGGTCGCTCATGATTTAAGAATGAGTTTCCTATACCGAATAAAAAAAAGATTATGAAAATTAGAAACAATATGTGAAACAATAGAAAAATATTTTTTTCTCGTTTCTCGAACCAATTAGAAAATGGTCCTTCGAAACCGGATAAAGCACCTACAGACTAAGTTGTACTCACTTCATGGCCCCCGCCGGCGAAGGTTTCGTGAAGTGAGCGACATCGCCATCGCCCTCTCCCTCCCCCTCGAACTCTCCGTCCTCTTCCTCCTCGGCGATGACGTCACCGCGGCGCGGGGGCGGCAGCGGCTCTGTAGGAGACTCGCACTGGTAGTTGTCCACCTCGTTGGTAGCGAGCTGACCTGTTTCACAACTGACAACAAATATACTCTATAAATGACGATGTAATAATGATGACGAGGATGACGAGGATGTAACATTCTTTCATTTGACCATTTATACTCCCATGACATTGACTAACCCAGTGGTGCAGTTTGTAGTGACCCTGCTTTCTGTTCCGGGGGTTGCGGGCTCGATTCCCACCCCGAGTGTAATATATATATTCATTTATATATGTATTATTCATATGTGTTTATCGAAAAAAAAATGTATGTAGTAGATATTTATTTATTTATATTTATGTTGTGTCCTTCTCCTGCAAGCAGAGAGAGGCCTATGCCCAGCAGTGGGATGTCACAGGCTGAAGCAATGAATCCATCGACATGTAAAAGAAGTAAACTTAGGTATGGTAACTTACTTTATAATCTGACTCGGCATCGACACTCTGGCTGAAGAAACATTGCGCACTTGACTGCTCCTTACACTAAAAAAAATAAAATAAAATGATGCAATTACTTAAAAGTAGCGATATTCTTTTGTGTTTTATGTAACAATGTTAAGGTTCAACTTTGTTCAGTTAAAGTCCTTGAAAAATAATTAGGGGGTTTCACTCATCCTTTGTCCCGGAACCTCCTGGAATTCAAAATAATTCCTTTCAACAATTATTTAATGACTCACCACCACTCAATAGCGTGCTCGATACTTTTAAAATGCGTAGGTCTGCTTCGTAGGAAACTTTGCATGCTCGCTAGCGCTTCCATTGCTGTACCTGGGATTTTAAACAAAACCATTTACTCAACAGTACAAATAAAGTTAAAAAAAAAAAACATTGTGTAATCACCGTATTTATTATAATAATAGTCTTTAGTATTGCAATGTCTTTTTTTCATCCCATTTCCTTTTTGAAACCCCTTAATCAAGTGGAGTGAGTGTAGCGAGTTGAGTGAGTGTGCGTGTAGCAAGTTGAGTAAATAACTGTAGCGAGTGGAGTGAGTTTCTTTAACAAGTAGAGTGAGTTTGGGTAAGTTATTTATTTATTTTTTTGTCCATACATACAAGTTTACAGAGCTTTGCTCCAGACACAACTAAGTCAATCAGAAAAAGAGAAAAAAAAAACAAAGATATTTCAAAATTAAAAAATGATAAATGTAGAATTAAAAATGTACAACCTTATCAAAATACAATAATTAAAATTTACAATGTAAATGTAACAAATGTACAATAAACAATAAATTTACAATGTAATTTAATGTAAAAATACATTACTGTCAGTGAATTAAATATTAAATGAATTAAATATCATTAATTTGGATACGAAACAACGAAAACAACAATGTCAAATTACAATATCTAGTATAAAAATATTAAAACTTAAGATAAAAACGTTTACAACTATTGAGTAACAGTTCGTAGTAGAATCCTGTATACTTATACAAAGACTCTATTAACTCTAGTTAAAATTTACGACTAATTATATCTAGTTAAAATTTAGATTTTTTTTTAAATAAAAATACATAAGTGTATATTAGATGTTAAAAAAAAATTCAAATAAAGAAAAAGTAAATATTACTAATGTCAAGATTAAATTATACCATAAAATTAATTTTATAACGTACAAAGATATTTATAGCCACTTTTTGAAGTTGGGTAAGAGCGTGTAGCAAATAGAGTGCATGTTACGAGTGGAGTGAATGTGTGTAGCAAATGGAGTAAGTTTGTGTAGCCAGTTGAGTAAATGAGTTTAGCGAGTGGAGTGAAGTATGTAAGTGTTGAATCGAGTGCATGTTGCGAGCAGAATAAATGTGTGTGTAGCAAATGGAGTAAGTGTGTGTATCGAGAAGAGTGAGTATGTGTAGCGAGTTGAGTAAATAAGTTTAGCGAGTGGAGTGAGTGTGTTTAGCACGTGGAGTGAGTATGTAAGTGTTAAATCGAGTGCATGTTGCGAGCGGAATGAATGTGTGTAGTAAATGGAGTAAGTGCGAGTGGCAACTTACCCTCGACGACGTCGATGACGGCCACGCCGCGCACGTAGGGCTCCAGGCGGGGCGCGGAGGCCGCGCGCACGGCCAGCGCGCCGCCCATGGAGTGCCCCAGCAGCAGCAGCGGGGGCAGCTCGTCCGCGAACAGCTTGTGCAGCACCTGCTCCACATCTCTGCCACAGGGGAGGACATCATCTATACCTTCATCATATTCATTATGTGAAACAATCAGTATTCGTATGAGTCAATTTATTTTATTCTTTATTGTACATCACAAATACATTACAAACGGTTACAGTACGTTTAGTACAAAATTTTAGTACAAAAGGCTGACTTATGGCTAGTTAGCGATTGAAATAAAATGAAAATATTGATTTTGCCATACGATTATAGACACTTAACAAACATCAAATAATATTTACATTCTCAAATATAAGAACAAAAAGTCAAAGTTGCAAAAACATCAATCAATTACAAAATTGCTACATCTAAATTTTAGGTTTAAACAAAGATATTTTTCTATATCATAGCGTTCCGACTCATGTGAGAGTAGTAGTGAAAAATTATTAATTAGCAGGTGAGAGGTTTTACCATACTCGCTGTTTGCTGGACATGACTACTTAGGATTACTGGTGGTTCAAAGAGACACAAATTAATTTTTAGGCCCCATACTGTTACATGTATGTTAGGTGTATGCTATCTAGCAAACTTAACTTAGACACAATATTTATATCCCAGTGTCTTTGGTAGACATTACTTGCCTATTTATTTCTATAGATGATAGGTTATTTCAGACAGCCAAAACTTACAATGAAATAGTGAACACCAGTAAATAATTATATAAATGTATGTGTGTCTGTGTGCATGTATCATGCATAAAAAAGAAAAAAAATTATCAGCGTCAGACCACGACATAGCTTTACTAGGCAGTCACAGGGCTGTCGATTTGTAGTTCGAATAATAAATCGCCTGTGGTATTAAAATGCATGACGTTCAACAAAAGACATGGGCATTTTAGAGCCCGTGGATGTTAATTTTAAATAAAAAATCAAAACATACATATTAACATATTTTTACTAAGATAAGATACAGATAAGTTATCTGCACCTGTGATAAAATCTAAGAGTTACGTCTACTACACTCTAAATATCTTACACAAAATTGACTATTTTGTACTGTATCTATATTTATTATATGTATACTCGCTGCACGGACAGACTTCGTTCTGTCTGTTTTTTTTTAGTATAAAAACCTTCTACATACTACCATTTAAGGATGACATAAAAAAAATTAGCCGAATCGGTCGAGCCATTCTAAAGTTATGCGCTTAGCAACATTCAACGTCTATTATATAGACGGCACATATCACACAAAAGCCCTTTTCTCAAGATACACCTTAGCATAACTCACTTGACTAATGTTTCTATGCTAAGATCGTCCGGGTCTTTAGCTTGAGTCTCACCGTGGCCCCGTATGTCCAGAGCTACCACTTGACAATGGATCATGTTGGTTATTTCTTCCTGGAATTTTATAAATAATCTCTTTTTTATTTAACACGTTAACTAACTAATGCCTTGATTTTTTTAGTTTTTCGACTTCCCCAAACTCATTTTATTATACTTTATTTTTTCTTAATTATGGTATTACTAAATAACATAACATTTACATTATATTAAAACTGTTTAGTTTAGGAGTTAGTTTATTACAAATAAATTGATATTGATCATAAATAATAATAAAAAATTGTTATTACATAAGAATTTAAAGTTACAATTTATTATTATAATATTTACTACATAAAAAAAGATTCTTCTAATATCAAGCATTTAGTCACATGTAGAAGCAATTATTTTAAAATTGTAACTAAATTCTTGATGTAGCTAATTTGAATCTCAATAAACACAAAAGTACATGAAAATAGTATTCCAACTATGTTAAACATTGCAAAAACGACTTTTAGTATTCTAATTGCGTCACACGTTGTATGTCTCATTCAAATACATACAAAATAACAATTAAGCAGCTGTACCTACTGTAAACAACGCCCAGCTTAGGCTGGAGTAGCCTCCTCCGTGCAAGGTCACGATCCTGGGCCTCTCGGGGCAGTCGGGCTCAGGAGACATATACACCCTGAACACTCCACCCTCAGTTTCGACGTCAACGTATTTTTCGAAGTAGTTTCTCCAAGAAACTGGTGTGTAGTCTTTGCGACGCCCTCCACCAAATGGGGCTAGTCTGAAAGATTTTGTCAAAAATTAGCAAGTTTCACGTCATGTATGTTTCAGACATACACAGCAATTATTCTTTTCTATAACTGGATTAGTTTTCATTCATTTAATTACATAAATGTTGAGTAAAGTAACATTTACTTACTTTGAAACACCCGATGATTTCGGTGCTTTTGGCGGCAATTTATTTTTCATGATAGACTTTTGTAAGGCCGACATCTTTTAATTTTCAATAATTTATCCTCTTACTATTAGAAAATGTTATAAATCAACGTAAGAACAGCAAACAATAACATCAACGGCTTGACATTATAGAAATAAAAATAATTGATAATGTCAAAATCAAATTTGTCAAAATTAGAAAGTAGAAAGTTATTCCTTTTAGTATTTATTCTACTCTATGGTTATACCCTTTGGCCTTATATGATATTGGACTATTGGCGACAAAAATTATACACAGCTAAAAACCAAAATTGTGACGAAGAATCAAAGATGAAAGAATTGAATTGAAAATATTTTGAACATTAACATTAGAATGATGTGCTGAAATAGAAATCGATGGTCTAAGAGACGTGGAAGAGCGACCTTCACCGATCTGATATCTCGATGAGACATATTTTTTATCAAATATAATATAAATAAATATGCCTATGATAACTTGCCTATCGAAAAGTGGTCAAGGCTAAATTTTTTTTTTTAGTTTTAGTTTTTGCAGGCAAGCCTATATTATGATTGGTTTTGTAATTACAATGTGCGTTTTCCAATATCAGCACTAAAGCGCATTATGCGGTATAATGCTCAACGCTCAACGTTGAAAGTTCCAAAGCTACAGCTACGCTTCACGGCTTCACACAACGAGCACTCTCAAAAGTAGCGCTTCCGTGTGCGTGCTTGCAATGGATACCAAGTCAGTGGTGGCTCAGTGGTTTAGTATTGTGCGCCACTGAGTCGCATTATGCTCTGTAATTGGAAAACGCACAATATCTTACCTATGATATCAATTTCGATTCGAATTCGAATTCAGATCGATGTAGTATCGAATATAGGTACCTATATATTGAGTATTGACCTATCTGTTCACATCTACTTGCCAGGTAGCCATGACCAAAAATTAGTAGGCAAGTACCTAGGCATATTCTGTGTGTTAAAAACTATCAATTGATATAAAACTCATTCGGTTATCATATGAGTAAAGATGATGAAAAAAAAATAAAAATAGCCTTGACCACTTTTCGATAGGCAAGTTATCATAGGTATATTTGTTTATAAATTATATTTGATAAAAAAATATGTCTCATCGAGTTATCAGATCGGTGAAGGTCGATGTTCTACGTCTCCCTCTCCCCTACTATAATATTTTAAGTTATTCGATACTGAAATTTTTTAACCTTTGAAGAGTTTGAAGATGGTTTGAAGTTGAATTAACAAAACGGTGATGTCAATTTGACATACGTAGTTACGTAGGTACTCTGAATTCTGATATGATTCTGATACAAATATCAAACATTCAAACAATCAACTAAAAGTGTTTCGTAAATATTAACAACACAACTACATTAGACCAAAAAAACCTGCTAAAACATAATTGTGTTAAAATGAATTAACTTTAATCTAAAGAATAACTATATTGTGATATTGTAACGATATATTACTTGGAATGAAGTCAATGGATATTAAAAACATATGCCGACTTTGCCTAGAATCAAATAAACAAACGCATGATATTTATAACACTTATTACGCGAAAAAGAAACTTTTATATTGCGACATGATATCAAACTGCACTAAACTAAGGGTACGTTGATATAAGATATTACTCAAAAAGTGTGTTACGACGATCGTAATTAGCATATAAATTAATTTCATTTATTTGATTATATTTTGCAGCCAGTAAAAAAAGATGGTCTTCCGCCGCTAATATGCAAAGATTGTAGTCGCCAATTGAAACGAACGTATGAGTTTAACGAACAGTGTGAAAATAGTGAGAGAACGTTAAAATCGTTGTTGCATAAATCAGTCCGTGACAATTTTTTTGTTGTGACTGATAACCCTGTCAAAGAGGAAGTAGTTCCAATTGAATTCAAAGAGGGTAAATATATAAATAAATATATATAAATGCTTCACACTCAATGGCCTTAATACACAACGCACAAACACTATAAATATCTGTACGGTCTATACAAATGTTTATCATTTGAGGGGATCGAATTTTCAACCACCAGCTCAAAAGCCAGAGCTGGGACTGCTGCACCAATTTGAAAATATAGATCAATCTTGAAATTTTAAATGAAATATAATATTGTAAAAGTATATTTAACTATCTTGTAATTATTTGTAATTTGTAGTTTCATCCTTGTTGGTATACTTTATGTAAGATAACGGTAAAATTTCATGCTTTAACAGCCTTGAATATAAAATCTATACTAATATATAAAGCTGAAGAGTTTGTTTGTTTGTTTGTTTGTTTGAACGCGGTAATCTCTGGAACTACTGGGCCGATTTGAAAAATTCTTTCAGTGTTAGATAGCCCATTTATCGAGGAAGGCTATAGGCTATGTATCATAACGCTAAGAACAATAGGAGCGGAGTAAACGCCGACGAAGTCGCTAACGAAGCTAGTATTAACAATAAAGATCAATTAATCTTGACAAGTATTTTATATGTACTAGTATTTGTAGAAGTAAGGATTTGCTTGCTTGTAATGCTTAAACTTCTGATCAGAATTCAAATGTTTTTTTCACAATCAGGAACTCTTCATTATTAGTTAAATAGGTTCAAAATGTAATAGTACTTTTTGTAAGACATTCTTATATAAAAACAATAGCCGTAATTAGGACAGTACTTCTTTGTAGTGGTGATGAAATTGTTCATCACCACTAAGTCACCACTACTCTTCCATTGTACGTACATAAAACAACTGATCATAACTTCCAGAAGATGAAGCTTTTCAGGAAGATAATGACGGTTGGGATGCTGATGATGACAATGTAATCTTGGAGAAGATTAAGCTAGATAAGACAGCATTGACCGGTAATCAAAACTCGAATCATAAATTTTTTACAAGATTTGTTTATACATTTTGAGATATTCAATGCTTTAGGGTGAGGCCAAACGAGCATAATTTTGTGAGTTGTGAGTCGCGTAATTTCGGTTGCATTCGTTTTCATACAAAAGACCAGTTCGTGCCACACGGCGACGCAAAATGAGTTGTGCACCGACTCACCAATAATCCAACCGAGTTGCGTAGGGGTCATTGGACACGTATTTTGCTAGTGAAACTCACAACTTACCAAATTACGCTCGTCTGACAGCCCAAGTCCCAACAGAATTCCTGCTAGGTAAGAGTTCTGCGACCGAAATTACGCGACTCACAACTCACAAAATTACGCTCGTTTGACGTCACTCTTAGTATGTCACAATAATGTAATATACAACTTAAAAGCAAAATGTAAAACTTTAAAAATATTTTTAAAGATTTATGCTAACATTTTTATCAATTTTTTAAAGATCGTGATACTTTTTTAAAATTACTTAATATAATTTTACAGATTCATTAAATAATGATAATAACACTAAATCACAAGGCTGGGACTTTAAAACAGACACCAAAACTGAATCAAACACAACAGTAATAGTTAATGGTAAGTAGTCACGATTCAACCTGTAACATCCCACTGCTGGGCAATCCCCTTCTGTCAGTTCGTCAGGTCCTCTTTCTCCATGTAGGAGAAGGTTTTGAGCTTAATCCATCACGCTGTTCCATTGCTGGTTGGCAGATAGTAAGTAGTCAATCAATAAATGATTTTTGTGCATTAACATTACATCAACAATATTTTTTTTTTATGTAATTAAACAATTATACAATAAATAAATAACGATTTTTTTTATTTCAGACAGTGTAGTCGAAAGGGAAGAACCGAAGAAAAGTAAATTTACCAAGAAACCAGGTAACACATATTGCATGCCTCCAAGGAGGTTGTACTTTATTCTCACAAAGAAAAAACGAAATGATAGTTAAGGTAGCAAAAATACCAAGCAATAAAATAAAAATTTACATCTTAATGTTAGGTACATTACAAACTTAGGTAATGTACCTAGTGTTATAAGCAACCTTGAATTAGTCACAATATTTAAGTTACTTAAATTCTAATTTCTCGGTAGACATTAACTTCATATTATATCCTCAGCTTTATTAAATATTACAATTACAATAAATAAAATAGAGTAATGGTCGTAGTGTAGGCCGAGAGAAAAAAAAGCCAGAGGAAAAAACTCTCGGTACTCGTCATTTACAAGACAAAGAACGCGAAAGAATAGTGTAACCATGAATTGATCAGGACAAACACGAGACAGCCAATCGTGTGTGCCGACACCACCACATGCTATATATAAGTAGCTATATATAGTTTTGAAGGAGTGTATGGAGGTGTGCACTTCACACATATTTCAATTTAATCGACAAGTACCGTCATAGGTAGTCGATAAAACAGTCAATTACATATGCGTTCTTCTTCTTCTTTAATTTATGGCATGTCGGCGTCACAACAGTCCGTTGTGCAACATTCTGCCAGTGTCAAGTATGAGATTATGCAAATTACGGAGGAAACTAGTTTTTGATGCAACGAAAAACACGATTGTTTGGGTTTTGTTACCTGCAGACAAATATGTAGGAATCAGAAGTGAGGAGTAGGACGGATGGCCTGGTTAATTCATAATGTAATTTAAAACAAGATAATTACACTACTTAGTATTCAATGGACTCACCGAGCGGGTACCGTCTATCGCGTGGCAGAGAGACAACTCGACGCAGTGCCCGGGACTTGTGACCCGAGTGTTGGTTTACGGCGGCGCCGCCTAACAATGCGCATTGGCACTCACCACCACCGGTCGAGTTGCCCAATCAGTAACAATTAATTCGTGTACACAAACTAACTATTAGAAGAGTCGAGGTTAAGCTACTAGCAGGATACACAAGTGCACCGCGCCAAGCCAGAGCCAAGACTGCCTGAGCCGCGGTTGCACCGTTCGTTTTATGCATGACAGAATGACTCGAATAATAAAATGATGTAGGGTAGGTGAATATCGCAGGTACCGACATTAATAACTATCTGTATTGATTCCCCGACAAATATAACAAAGATTTTAGTAATTATCAGGGAGTTATACATCTAGGGAAGGGTCTAAACATCATTCTACTCCACGCTACATAATTATAACTTATAACTATGTAATATAATATAATTATTTATTTATTTAAATAAATAAGTAGCATATAGTCTTTGCCTCACATACATAAAAATTATAATTTAATGTTATTAATATTATTAAATTTAGATAGAAGAAATGTCAGTTCGGGGTTGTTATAAAAGTTTAGTAACGAGGAAACATTTGTAGGAAGAGGGATGTTCAGTTTAGGAAGAAGACTGTATATACAGATTATTTGGCATAACACGAAATGTAACTGTCAGATCTCAATCAAATTAAAATGGGACCACACGAAAACTACTAAATTTCGATTTAAAAAAAATCATCAAAATCGGTACACCCAGTAAAAAGTTCTGAGGTAAGCGAGAAAAAAAATAATAGTCAAATAGTTTTCAATTTAACTATATTCTAGGTTCTCTTAATAGGATAATTTTAATAGAGAAGGCATTTAAAATAGGAGTACTTTTGAAGTCGGTTAAAAAGTAAGCATAATAATATTGTAAGTGGCTTGGAGTGGGCACGACCTCCAGGACAGTGTGTGTTGGCAGGCGAGCGCCGCGTGCACCAGTGCGACGAGTGCGGCAAGTGCGTCACCACCAAGAGCAACCTGAAGGCGCACAAGATCTGCCACACCTCGCAGCGCCCCTTCAAGTGCGAGGAGTGCCCCGCCACCTTCAGGTCAGCTGACATACTCTTACAGTCATGCTGGTAGTTCATGTTTGGCCGCCTTGCAATTTGCTATCCATTTGTTCATTGAAGCCAAATTTAATTCTTTTTATACTCACAGTTTAACAAGTGTAACAACAGTATTCATTTTGTTTTACAATATTTATATGTACTTTAATAATTTCAATTTATAATCTCATTAATTCTGTGTAACATAAAAAATATATATAATTGTATCCTTTCTAATATGTTTAGTATTGATAAAGCAACACCATTGATCACTAAAAAATTAAATAACTCAGCTAGTGTTAACAAAAACTGTGTAAAAAATATTACACATCAGGAAATAATTTCATCCACTGTACCTCAACATTTACTGAAAAGTGTGGAACTACCCACGAAACACTGAATACAACACCAAAACTAAATTGTTGAAATCGTTGACCAATTAAGTTATATACGGCTGTAAAAAAGGCTATGATGATATGTAATCAATTTTGTTAATAATTCAATATTAAACTTATCAAATAAAGTGTTTTTCGAAGTGAATAATTTCTCAAAAGTACATCAATGTCTGTAGAGGCTACAGTGCGTTGTCGCAGCACCGCAAGGTGCACTCGGCCTCGCAGCCGTACCACTGCGAGTACTGCTCCAAGGCCTTCCGCCGCCGCTCCGGACTCGTGCACCACATCCGCACGCACACCGGTACGTACCTACATACATACACACGTACACACATACACGGTACATACTGCCCCAGCACCGCAAGGTGCACTCTGCCTCGCAGCCGTACCACTGCGAGTACTGCTCCAAGGCCTTCCGCCGCCGCTCCGGACTCGTGCACCACATCCGCACGCACACCGGTACGTACCTACATACATACACACGTACACACATACACGGTACATACTGCCCCAGCACCGCAAGGTGCACTCTGCCTCGCAGCCGTACCACTGCGAGTACTGCTCCAAGGCCTTCCGCCGCCGCTCCGGACTCGTGCACCACATCCGCACGCACACCGGTACGTACCTACATACTTACACACGTACACACATACACGGTACATACTGCCCCAGCACCGCAAGGTGCACTCTGCCTCGCAGCCGTACCACTGCGAGTACTGCTCCAAGGCCTTCCGCCGCCGCTCCGGACTCGTGCACCACATCCGCACGCACACCGGTACGTACCTACATACATACACACGTACACACATACACGGTACATACTGCCCCAGCACCGCAAGGTGCACTCTGCCTCGCAGCCGTACCACTGCGAGTACTGCTCCAAGGCCTTCCGCCGCCGCTCCGGACTCGTGCACCACATCCGCACGCACACCGGTACGTACCTACATACATACACACGTACACACATACACGGTACATACTGCCCCAGCACCGCAAGGTGCACTCTGCCTCGCAGCCGTACCACTGCGAGTACTGCTCCAAGGCCTTCCGCCGCCGCTCCGGACTCGTGCACCACATCCGCACGCACACCGGTACGTACCTACATAAGTACATACATACACACATATACACACCAAGGGCCTATTTCATCGATTACCGTTAGCTATTTGACAGATGACGTATCCGACGGCTAAACGTTTGTGATATATGCTTTATACCTTTTCACTATCGCATCCACTACATTTATGGCATATTTCTATTCGAAATTGTGAACCTAAAAGTTAGTATCCTGATTTAAGCGAGACTAGTCCTAATATTCCTGCCATCTGTTCGTAACTAATGTGCATGATAAATTTTATCCACAACTGGTAAAACGGTCTTAAAAATCATATTATATAAAGCATGTTTTAAATCTTGTAAAGTATTACCTGCTGTAAAAGAAACTTAGTCTATGATGGAGTTTATGTTTGTTGTGACAGGTGACAGACAATACAGCTGCACAATCTGCTCCAAAAGGTTCGTTCAAAAGGCGCAGCTCTCCACGCACTTGCGGCGACACAAGGGCTCCAAGGACTTCCTTTGTCAGGACTGCGGGAAAGGTAACGAGCTGGTGTTCTGAACAGCAGGAAATATCGTGAGTGAAAATATAGTGAGAAAATCTGGAGCTGCCCAACTGGGAAAGTATCTCAACCGTAGATTAGGTCACAGGTAAATAATACTGCTCTCTAGCAGTTTTGTGTTCAAGTGCTTAAAAGGGTCGGGGGGCGTCTATATGCTAAGTTAACCGTACGCTGGTATGCCGACGCAGTCATATAGTCGAATAAAAAATACTGGAATAGGACTCTTGCTAAAATGAACTGTCAAGAACCAACCTGCAGTGGCATGGTGTATTAAAATCTAGTTTTGATATAACTTTGACGATTGTATAATATGAAAAGGCGGAAAGACTATCGGTAAGATTTGTCATAATTTTTTTTTAAGACCACGATTTCCATAATAGTCAGTTTAATATTGGGTCGGCCTTAAGACTCTTTCGTACGGTATGACATTGTAAATGTAATATCATACATAATTTCACACCAGGGTTCCCTGTGAAGTCCGACCTGGTGGTACACCAGCGCATACACAGTGGTGACAAGCCCTACAGCTGCCACATGTGCGAGAAGGCGTTCACCACGTCCGGCAACCTCCGGATGCATGTTCGGATGCACAACCAGGAGCGGAAGTGAGTATTCGCTGCTATTTTAACTAGGTCTGTTTGGAAAAATGGGCAATATAATTGGGAGATACGAGAAAATTTTACTAACTTCTGCTGACCAAATTTTTTTTTTCATACAATGAAATGAATCTCGTAATGGTCAAAGAGCGCAGTTTATTTTTTTTGCAAAATGAACAATTTGACATAGTAGTTAATGTGCCAAAAAGAATAGTCAATAAATCGTTGGATATTTTTTTATCTATAACTAAGTGAAAATTTCATGATATATTCTTTTGACCAACTTTTATAATGGGGAGGCGCTTCGGCCCAATATTTGTGGGGATAAAGTATGTGAAAATATTCTGTGTCTACAATTCCAATAATTGTTGTCAGTAAAAATGTTAAGAATGTGTCGGTCGACGTGGCCAGGTTCAAGTGCCCGGAGTGCGCGCGCAGCTTCGTGACGACGAGCTCGTACAACGTGCACCTGAAGCGGCACCGCGGCCAGCGCGACCACCGCTGCGAGTGCGGCAAGGCCTTCTACACCACGTCCGCGCTCAAGCAGCACTCCGTCGTGCACAGCGGCCTCAAGCGCTACCAGTGCAAGCTGTGCGAGCGCCGCTTCGGCCAGCCCGGCCACCTCACGCGCCACTTCCGCCGCGACCACGCCGCGCCCGACGCGCCGCTGCCGCCGCCGGCGCACTTCCGCCGCGTGCTGCCCATAGACATAGTGCCCAGACCGCCCCGCCCCGCCCCGGTCAAGAGCGAGAGCTAACAAGCTGTGCGAGCGCCGCTTCGTCCAGCCCGGCCACCTCACGCGCCACTTCCGCCGCGACCACGCCGCGCCCGACACGCCGCTGCCGCCGCCGGCGCACTTCCGCCGCGTGCTGCCCATAGACATAGTGCCCAGACCGCCCCGCCCCGCCCCGGTCAAGAGCGAGAGCTAACAAGCTGTGCGAGCGCCGCTTCGGCCAGCCCGGCCACCTCACGCGCCACTTCCGCCGCGACCACGCCGCGCCCGACGCGCCGCTGCCGCCGCCGGCGCACTTCCGCCGCGTGCTGCCCATAGACATAGTGCCCAGACCGCCCTGCCCCGCCCCGGTCAAGAGCGAGAGCTAACAAGCTGTGCGAGCGCCGCTTCGGCCAGCCCGGCCACCTCACGCGCCACTTCCGCCGCGACCACGCCGCGCCCGACGCGCCGCTGCCGCCGCCGGCGCACTTCCGCCGCGTGCTGCCCATAGACATAGTGCCCAGACCGCCCTGCCCCGCCCCGGTCAAGAGCGAGAGCTAACAAGCTGTGCGAGCGCCGCTTCGGCCAGCCCGGCCACCTCACGCGCCACTTCCGCCGCGACCACGCCGCGCCCGACGCGCCGCTGCCGCCGCCGGCGCACTTCCGCCGCGTGCTGCCCATAGACATAGTGCCCAGACCGCCCCGCCCCGCCCCGGTCAAGAGCGAGAGCTAACAAGCTGTGCGAGCGCCGCTTCGGCCAGCCCGGCCACCTCACGCGCCACTTCCGCCGCGTGCTGCCCATAGACATAGTGCCCAGACCGCCCCGCCCCGCCCCGGTCAAGAGCGAGAGCTAACAAGCTGTGCGAGCGCCGCTTCGGCCAGCCCGGCCACCTCACGCGCCACTTCCGCCGCGTGCTGCCCATAGACATAGTGCCCAGACCGCCCCGCCCCGCCCCGGTCAAGAGCGAGAGCTAACAAGCTGTGCGAGCGCCGCTTCGGCCAGCCCGGCCACCTCATGCGCCACTTCCGCCGCGTGCTGCCCGTAGACATAGTGCCCAGACCGCCCCGCCCCGCCCCGGTCAAGAGCGAGAGCTAACAAGCTGTGCGAGCGCCGCTTCGGCCAGCCCGGCCACCTCACGCGCCACTTCCGCCGCGACCACGCCGCGCCCGACGCGCCGCTGCCGCCGCCGGCGCACTTCCGCCGCGTGCTGCCCATAGACATAGTGCCCAGACCGCCCCGCCCCGCCCCGGTCAAGAGCGAGAGCTAACAAGCTGTGCGAGCGCCGCTTCGGCCAGCCCGGCCACCTCATGCGCCACTTCCGCCGCGTGCTGCCCGTAGACATAGTGCCCAGACCGCCCCGCCCCGCCCCGGTCAAGAGCGAGAGCTAACAAGCTGTGCGAGCGCCGCTTCGGCCAGCCCGGCCACCTCACGCGCCACTTCCGCCGCGACCACGCCGCGCCCGACGCGCCGCTGCCGCCGCCGGCGCACTTCCGCCGCGTGCTGCCCATAGACATAGTGCCCAGACCGCCCCGCCCCGCCCCGGTCAAGAGCGAGAGCTAACAAGCTGTGCGAGCGCCGATTCGGCCAGCCCGGCCACCTCACGCGCCACTTCCGCCGCGTGCTGCCCATAGACATAGTGCCCAGACCACCCCGCCCCGCCCCGGTCAAGAGCGAGAGCTAACAAGCTGTGCGAGCGCCGCAGAAGCGATACAGAAGATCACGGATAAATAATACTGCTCTCGAGTAGCTGCTAGCAAATTCCTAATTATTGTGGTAAAGGCACAGCAGGAAATATCTAAGTAAAAATCTAGAGCAGCCCAACTGGGGAAGTAGCTCGACCATACAGAAGATCACGGCTAACTAATTGTTCTCTTGAGTAGTGTTGTGTTCCTGTGGTGAGTGAGATGAGCAGAGCTCCTGTGGAAGGTCAGGGGTAGATCGGCAACGTGCTTGCGGTGCTTCTGGTTGCAAGCGTCTTTACAGTAACGGTGGCTAGCGGAAGTGGTTGCTTACCAACAGGTAGGCCGTTCAGTTGTTTGCCAATTTAGTCGTATAAAAAAATCCTAAAAGATACTAAAAAGTTGGTCACTGCTAAAAAACTACAATTTTAACATGCAAACTACCTCGTACTGATGAATTTAATTTAACTTTTTTTTTATGAATTTTTCATTTAGTCAGTTAGATTTTACATTTTATTAAATGTGAAAGGCTTAATTTTTATAAGCTTAAGGCGGGAAATTATTAAGGATTTATCATCTGTTTTAATTGTTACATTCAAAAGTATTGTTAAAACTAAAAACAAGATTCTTACCATGTTTGACGTTGATCGTTCTGAGTTTTGGGTATTTTGGCACTGTTGGATATGAACAGGTCACCTGGCGGTATGGTAAACTTCTTGTTATACTTTTTTAAAATGATTAATATAATTAACAATAACCGTAATATTTTAAAAATTAAGTTCAAAAACTTTAAATTTTTATTATTTTACTGGTTACTATATTATGTCAGGGTTCTCCAAACTACGACCGCGGGCCAAATCCAACCCGCCTTCCGACACACTTTACACTATTGTCATCAATCTGGCCCGCGACAGCTAATTTCATATTGTTGTTACTAATACTGTGATAGGTTGAAGAAGAAAACACATAATGATAATTACTCGGTTTTATTTACTTGCAAGGTAAAACTTAGGTAGCTTAAGAAATATAGTTAAAGGTAAAAAAACTATTTTGGGCCCTCAGACCATAATGACAAAATTACTATGGCCCTAAGTCTACAGTTTTTGGAGACACCTGCTGTATATAATTAATCTCAAATATTGAGATATAGGTATAGTAAATGAAATTGTATATAAAACTTTTTGTTTAAAATAAAAAAAATATACAAAATTGAATATATTGGTGGTTTTATTTTATAGAAATTCTATCTAATCCGATAATTTATATTTTAAGCAAATCCGAAGAATTTTTAGTCAATAAATAAACAAATATCTCGAATAGGTTTGTTTTAGATTTTTGGACACGAGAATCGAAATGTTTACGACAATAAAATGTATACCTATCGATTTGTACTCGATTTTATCGAAACAAAAATCGAAATGTAAATGAGGCAGGAAATACAGTAACAATAATTTAATAAAAATCAGTAATAATATCTTTTATAATAATAATCATATAGTTTTGGCTTCGGCCTTAACTTACCAGTAATCGAATGAGAAGAAAAATGTAGCTACTTCAGACTTGGCTTAGGCCTTTTGTTATATAGAATGGAAAAAATATAGTGCGTTTTCCAATATCAGCACTAAAGCGCATTATGCGGTATAATGCTCAATGCTCAACGTTGAAAGTTCCAAAGCTACAGCAACACTTCACACAACGAGCACTCTCAAAAGTAGGGCTTCCGTGTGCGTGCTTACAATGGATACCAACTCAGTGGTGGCTCAGTGGTTTAGTATTGTGCGCCACTGAGTCGTATTATGCGCTGTAATTGGAAAACGCACATAATTCAGACTAGGCTGTATGGACTACAGTCCTTTGCCTTTCCTTATTTGGGGATAAATCTTAAAACAACAACTGTATAAATGTCAGTGTCGAATTAAGTTGGGTGACTGTAAATTTTCTCTCGAATTTACTTTCATGTTTTCTTTTGTTTTCAATTAATTTTTTAATTTGTAATTAATGTTTTACACGTAGCAGTAGTATTAGAATGACAATGGAAAGGAGGATAAAGCTAAAAACACTAAATAGCCACATAACTTGTAAAATTTGCCGCGGATACTTCATCGACGCTACCACTGTTACGGAGTGCTTACATACGTGTTTGTTATCTTTGTTTGTGTTTACTTAAGTTCAAATTTTATTATATTTACATTGTTAACTTAAACAACGATTAAAACGCAATCTTAGTCACAAGTGGAACATAACCCTCAAATATCAACTAACCCCAATAAACTAATTGTTTACCAGTGCTATCGAATACAATTTGTATTAAAAGTTGTTCATTAACGGTTTTAATAATTTCAGTTTGCAAGAGTTGTTTAGTGAAACACCTAGAGGAGAACAACACTTGTCCGACATGCAACATAGTGATACACCAGTCCCATCCCCTACAGTACATCAGCTTCGACCGAACCATGCAAGACATCGTGTACAAACTGGTCCCAGACCTACAAGACAGTGAGTATACACTATTTCTTCGGTTAAAATTTAGACTGTGGACCGTCGATTTTTGGAGGTTTGAGGGATGCGGGGGGGAGGGGGAGGGAGGGGCTACCCACCAGTACCACTCCCACATACCAGAAACCCATAGTTATGGAGGTATCCATGGTTAAAGTTTTAAGATTAGAAGAAGAATTTAGATCGTTTGGCACGAATTTAAGGGCGAGAGTGGGAGGAGGGAGGTAGCGGCGGTCCCCCTAAACCCCCCCATACCACTCACGATACAAGGTAATGCGCCGTTCTTGAAAAACATAGAAAAAATGAATCTCATAGACCTAACCTCGAAATTTGACAGTTGATCGGTATAAATTCATTCCGTGACGGCTCCGGCGCTTCGGAAGGGCAGCCCTTTCGCCCTTGCGTAACAAAACGCAGACACCCACGCTCGCCTCCGCAGCCTCGGCTTGCTGGTCGCCTTCGGCGACCAGCCTCGGCCTCTCCGGCTCGCCCGGGTGTCTGTGTTTCGTTACAGCGGGCAAGGTCTGCCCTCCCTCCGCGCCTCCGGCTTTTACAAAACACTCTAGGGGTATGACAGACCAAGACCACGTGGATAGTGGGGTGCTCCGATTCGGTTTTGGGTATTTTTCGGACTTAAAAAAAAATAACCCTAACCTATCTAACTTCAAAATTAGACTGTTTATCCGCATAATTTCGTTACAAAAAAAATACCCTAACCTATTTAACTTCAAAATTTATAATGTGACCGTAAATAATCAGAAAAAATATGAAAATCTAAATCGACGGTCCATAATCTAAATTTTAGCCATTTCTTCAATAAATAACAAGTTTATTTTGTTATATGATTGTCTTATACAAGTAAATTTTAGTATTTTCATAAAGTACACCAACACACAATTATTTTTGATACAGTCAGACCAATTAAAGAAATAATAATGATAATAATTAACAACCCATTTGGGTCTCCCCACCACTCCACACATTAAGCTGTCGGTCCTGGTTGTTATCATGTACTGATAGCGATCGTGTAACACATATAATTTGTTACCTTAATTACTAGTACGTTCAAGATGTGTTTAGCTTGTCATCTGCATCATGTATTGGAGCAGCGTGGTGGATTAAGCTCTGATCCTTCTCCTACATGGGGAAAGAGGCCTATGCCCAACAGTGGAATATGACAGGCTGAAGTGATAATAATATTTATGTATATGAAAATAGTAATTAATACATAAAAATAATATTTGTAAGGAAAAGGTAATTTATTATCAATAACCTTAATTTTGACATCGACAATTTCAATGGCAGATTATATTGATGAAATAAAAGTAATAGCAATGCCATCTCATTGATAATATTGTTGTCAGGGAAAATGTAAAAATATTTGATTAACTTCATTGAACTTGATAAGAACTATCATATTCCCAATTATGTAACCTATAATCTTGTCTTAAAACATTTAAAAATGACAAAATAAGTAATCATACTTGAATGACTGATTGTCGCACGCTTAGCAGGAGTCTTCTTATCCTATTTGAATCAAAAATGATTAAAATAGGATTAGAGGTTAGTCCATCATGCTAAATTATAGGTATTAGTATAAAAATGTGTCAATATCTTTTGAATTATTTCTTTTCTTACTACTATACTGTTTTTCAGACTTTACTGCAATAGTCATTTCAATATTCCAAATATTTTGCACCGTTGCAATACTATGGTCATAGTTGACTATTTACTTTGCCTTTTAACATGGTTGTAGTGTATGTAGATGTAGTGTTTGTATCAATGTAGTGTTTGTATTCATACAATGGATACAATACACTGTCTCACGTACCACACTGGAGGACCTACATATAAAGGTAGGCAGCTACAGACTGGGCAATCGAGTGACGAACGCGGTAGCGCTCCAGTGTGGTAGTAGTGAGCCAGTGTCTGTTCTGAACTCTCCTTGAAAGAAAGAAAGAAAGAAAGAATAGTTATTTATTGGCCGAAATAAAAAGAATACCTACATGCTGTTAAAGAGGACCTGAGGGACTAAAGGGTCCTACAATGGTGATTTTTCAATTAAAACATAAGTTCTTGCAGAGATTTAAATCTCCCAAGTGTCTTTCTCATCAATATGTGTAATAAAAATGTAACGGGTCACTGTCTATACATTTAAAATATACTAGCTACTGCTCGCGACGTCGTCTGCGTGCGTTCACTGCTCGTTCCCCGTAGGTGATAGCGTGATAATATGTAGCCTATGTTCTGACCCGACTTCTTAATAATATTCGTGCCAAATTTGAAGTAAATCCATGCAGTACTTTTTGAGTTTATCCCGGACATACATACAGACAAACAGACAAAAATTCTAAAAACTATATTTTTGGCTTCGGTATCGATTGTAGATCACACTCCAAGTATTATTTTAAAAAAATATTCAATGTACAGTTTTGACTTTCCTACCATTTTATTATATGTATAGATGAGAAAAAAATATTATTGGAACCTTTATAAATGCAAATAGCACCCAAAACAATGATTGTCAGAATTTTTGTCTGTTTGTCTGTGTGTTTGTACACGCTAATCTCAGAAACGGCTTATCCGATTTAGATGTGGTTTTTACTAATATATTGTGGCAAGCCTAGCTTAACATTTAGTGTTTGTTTCATGTCAATCGGTTCATTAATAAAAAAGTGATGCCAATTTAAAGAAATCACGTTGAACATGTAAAGTCACTATTCCACGCGGACGAAGTCGCGAGCACAGCTAGTGGTTTAATATAACTATTATGAATATAATACTAGATAGATTTACCGTATTTCTTCCAGATGAACTAAAGCGCGAGAGAGATTTCTACCGAGCCCGAGGTTTGCCGTGCCCGAAGGATGCGGCGCTGGCGGCTGACAAGCCGGGGGGCGGGGACGAGCCCGAGCAACCGGATAACACAGACTGTCACAGGAAAGATGAACAGGTACATAAACACACTTTTAACATCAGACAACTGAATCGATGCCATGTTGGCGCAGCGGTTACAGCACTGGTTTGAGGGTGTTGCGCACATGACAACATTTATATTGGCCATACAGATGTTTGCAGTGGTCTGGGTTTTTGTGCAGTCCTTGTGGGTCTCCCCACCGTACATCGGAGAGCACGATAAGCCGTCGGTCCCAGTTGTTATCATGTGCACCTGATAGCGATCATTACTCATAGTAGAAAAAATCCACCAACCCGGATTAGAGCAGCGTGGTAGATTAAGCACTGATCCTTCTCCTACATGGGGAAAGAGGCCTATGCCCTACGGTGGGATATTACAGGCTGAAGCGTAACCAAATTCTTACTTCTTTATAAGAGAAGTTAGTTTAGTAACCTTTGTCCAACAATTTATGTACAAGTTAGTACTGTTCTGTACAGGTGTTCCCTGAATGTAGTCCTTCTATTGACTCTTGCTGAAGAGTTTGTTTGTTTGATTGTTTGTTTGTTTGAACGCGCTAATCTCAGGATCTACTGGTCCGATTTGAAAAAATATTTCAGTATTAGATAGCCCATTTATCGAGGAAGGCTATAGGCTATATATCATCACGCTAAGACTTGTTTGATTGTTTGTTTGTTTGAACGCGCTAATCTCAGGATCTACTGGTCCGATTTAAAAAATTCTTTCAGTGTTAGATAGCCCATTTATCGAGGAAGGCTATAGGCTATATATCATCACGCTAAGACCAATAGGAGCGGAGTCCACGCCGACGAAGTCGCGCGCAGAAGCTAGTCCTTCCTATTATGTTACTACTTCTTAAACCAAAAACAATATTATTATTATTTTAATAATGCTAAACTCCTATACTAGAATCAATCTCACCTTTTTTGCATTTTTTGCAACTTTTTTCTTAGCCATTAGTCTTCCTTGACAAATGGACTAAAATAATTATTCAATTTGAATAAGTAAATGCTGGAATAAAAGTGTACATGCAAACAAACTTCTTAAATTTAGAACATTGGTATAATATTTAATTCTATAGTCAACATTTGTTTAATATTATAATTATAATATACAGTAAAATATGCCAAAATAAAAAGATATGTTAATAAAATCTTATTATTTTCCAGGTTAATGTATGTTTAGAATGCATATCAACATCCCTAAGAACGCTCAAGCGGAGTTTCATCCGATGCTCCGCTCAGGCAACTATCACGCATCTTAAGAAATTTGTAGCTAAGAAAGTATTGAACGGAATGGAGAAATATAGAGAAGTGAGTATTATGTGTGTTTTTATTGCACTTTATATTTGTTTCGATAAATTATTTAGTTTTCGAAACAAAATTTTTAAATGGTTTCAAAATTTAGAGATAGCTCAAAATTGATTTTACATTGCTTCAGAAAATATATTGACAATAATTAAGTGTTCAAAATGAAATTTGATAAACTAATAAGATTAAAAAACAAGAAAACTAAGTTTTAGTCCTTTGAATTGGAAAAAAACTTGAAATAAATGTGAAATATTAAGTGTTATGTAGATACAACTGATATACCAGTGGGAAATATTGTTATTATGCATTATGACAAATTAATAAACAATTGTGTACTTCTTTACAGATAGACATATTATGCAACGATGAATTATTAGGTAAAGACCACACGCTCAAGTTTGTTTACGTCACTCGATGGAGGTTTAGAGATCCACCACTTAGGCTACAATATAGACCTAAGATTGATTTGTAGTCTGCCTAGATATTAACGTTTTCTAGACTTCCTACTATCACCTTACTCTTTGACACTGCTCGAATATCCTAAAAAAGGCATCAAGCGATTTGTTTCTATAATTTAATTTTGCAAAGATTATATAAGAAAAAGTTTTGTTTTAAGAACTTGTCAGAATTTCATACAGCTAATGAATGAACTATCTTTGCTATGCAAAAGTTTGCAACGAAGAATTCTTTGAGATTTTTTTATATGTTAACTTTGTAAGCCTAGCTACGAATTGTTTTATAACTTGAAATGAACTGAGAACATCAAAATAAGATGTCTTAAAGGGTCAGTATCAAGCTACCTGCCCTTAGATTAAGCCTAACTATTGTTTTAACAAATTTAAACAATCAAATTTTAATTATTTCTCATCATCGTCAATTTCGTAGGTTTATTATTAGTTTAAATGAATTATGCGAGTTCAAGAATTGATCAAATTTAACTGTTACGGACAAAACTTTTCAGACCCTTTCACTGATGAATGAAATAGAACCAAGTTTAATGTAATGTGAATTTTTAAAACAATTTAAGTTTAAAAAAAAATCTATTATTAATGAGTTTATTCTCAAAATTTTTTGTAGGTGAAATTGTGGAAAGTGGATATGATTAGTTTTATAAATTACCTTTTGAGCTATGGCAACACAAAAAAAAGGTTGATAAAATAGCCTTTAACAAGAATGTAATGTTTTTTTTAAACATATTTTTATGAATAGGGAGTAAAACGTTTAATTTTTAAGTTACGAGACAAAAGGTCCTTAATATCATCAAATAAAAAAATATCTGTATAGACTAACTCAAAACTATAATTAAATTATAGTAATGTCACTAAATGTCTTATTAGTTTGCCCATATTTCGTAGTGTTTAGTTTGCGTTACCACTTATGAATTCATTATATAATATGGTTTTTATCAAGAATTGCTTTAAGTTAAATTTAACATGAAAAACAAAGTTATCAATATTTATTTTTAAGATAATAATGTCAAGCACTTTCAATTTAATATACGATTGAAATTATCGTTATGATGAATTTTTACAGTAAGTAGGGAATTAAAAAAACATGAATGTTTTTAAAAATATATATAATACTAATATAGGTAATAAAATAAATAATAAAAATATTTGTAAACTTTTGTACTGGAAGGAAAATTACTTTTTATGTTATACAATGAAAGATAAAAAATACAGTTGAAATTAAACCTCTCGTTCGAGGGTTACTTGACAGTTTCGTGAAAATTGTGCAACGGTCAAGCAACTGTCAAATAGGAAAATAATTTACAAAGTATTTTTTTATCTTTTCTTGAGTTACTTTGTGTTTCCCAGATGTATTTCCGCAACTTTTAAAAAAGGATTATTATTTTTAAGTTAGAGAGATTTTAGTTAATTTGTTATTTTGTTTTATTATTATTTTTTTAATTTTGTTATTTTGACTTAAGACATGTACATAAATCAGTTAGGGCAATTTTAAATTAATGTTAAGTATGGATTAATTCAAATTATTTTAACAATAAATATGAAATATATAATTTGACTATATTTTGTTTTATTTTTAAATGATTTCATGAAATGGTGATTTTTTTAACCGGCTGTATTTGGGCATTAGTACTGAACTACTGTCCACAATCCTCAAACCTATTAAGGAACCATCTTTTGCCTATGTTATGTATGTATACGAAATAATACCAAAATCTAAAAATTCTTCGTCCAATGTATCTGATTTTATCTTGAATTTAATTTTATTTACCCTTTTTTTTCTGGATTGAATGTTATACGAAAAACAACTCATCACTCGACACTCATCTGTTAATTAGATGAAACAATTTTTATAGGCTAATTTCAATAATTTATAAAAACAACCTCTGCCACCATTAGCCTGCTACAAATAATAATATTAATTTTTTTTTAATCTTTTCCCTCATGTTAATTACATGTAGTAAGCTAAAACCGTCAATATTTTACATTATATACCTGACTATAGTAGGCATCCATCTCTTTGATTGCTATACTTACCTGCAGCCAGGTTACTGCTGACTGAGGTTACTGAAATTTCAGCAGGCTTATGGTGGCAGAGGTTGTTCTTATAAATTCACAATATTGAAATCAGCCTATAAAGTCTATAAACAATTGTTTCATCTAATTAACAGATGAGGGAATATTTAGCTATCTCGGATCTTAGACCATAAATACTCAACAATAATAAACCGGCAAAAAAATAATTCGAATAAATCGAGAAGTATGTATATGGCAATAATTTTTACTCTGTAAGCATTTAATCAGTTAAGTGTCAATTTTTCATTGTGTTTGTTAAAGTGTCAAACATGAGTGTGATGAAAAACTGAAAATGGACGGCCGATAGTTTTTCTTTAGGCACGTGTGTTTAATAAATAGTTTTCGTTGATACGGAACGAGCGGTTCACCGTCAAACTGGGTACCAAAACGGTGGAAAGGTTTCTGAACCTAGCGGACGACAATTTCGTCGAAGATGTCAACGAAGACTTGAAATGTTTTCTAGCCGAAAAAAAAGTTGACAGGTAAACATTAATTCTAAGTTAATTTAGTTTAATTTATTGTTTTGAGGTGCGTGTTGTTAATAACCGTCTGTGTTTTATAGTTTTAGAAATTTGTGTTTCATTGTCGTGCTCTGGTGTGTATATCGTTCAAGGTTATAAATTCGCTGTAGAGGCAACATACGTAGGACGCGGTCAAAAGAGCGTCCAGGCGACACCTTGGACGTTAATAACTGTACTCGGCACATAAAAAATACCGTAGCTGTAACCAGTTCTATTTAACGCACTACCTGTTTCGTTGACATTTCGTTATCATAAGATCATTTCAATAGTAAGTATCGCCTTTTGAATATTTGCACATAAATATTATATTCGTAAAATTTTACGTTATATTTTTAATTGAACTATTTTTAGTAAAATAAACTTTTTATTTATATTTTAATTTGTCCATTAGCATGCAATCTATTACGATTATCATTTATATAATTTTATTTTAAAAATGAAATCGAAAAGAATTTTTAAAAATAAAAATATCAGAAGATAAACAACATTAAATTTAACTTTCAAATTATTTTTTAGTATTTCTTTGTTAATTTCCCTTTCAGATCTATTTCGAGATGACCTTATAATAATAATTGCGAATTTTTTATGATTATACTTCGTAATTAAATAACTATTATTAAAAAATAAATATATAAAAATATATATTTTTTGCATTGCAAGTATATAATTCGATTATTAAAATTTCATAACATATGTGTAAGTAAAATATGAGAAAAAGTTGAAGATGCATTTTGTATTTGAAAGTCTGTGTGTGTAACCACAAAAGTTTTCCACTTACTAGTATAAAGATGGAAAACAAGCAGATTGATGCTTATTATTATACACTTAAGAGACTTAAAAAAGGTTACTATTTAAAAACAGTTCTAAATACCTCTTTCAATTCTTAACCCTGACTTTTTTTGATATTCGTTAAATGATCTGGCTACAGGCATGTAGAGGCTATTTCACTGATTTACAAACAGTAACTTCCTTGTTTAGTGTCCTATATGTATTACTAATTATTATTTTGATGGATATTTGCAGAATCTAGAAGCCCATATTGGCTACTATAGCTGACTTGAAAGTCAATGGAACTTTTCTTATAAGCCTTATTTTCACTTTTTTTTTTGCTTGAAAAATTATAACTTGACAAATATGCATTACAATATTTTTATTTTAAAGGAAGCTAACAGTTAGCTAATATAGTTGTCTTTTTCCGAATGTGTTTTATTTTTGTTATTCTTAAAGGGCCGTCCATAAAAAACGTCATGCAAAATTGTACCATTTTAGACCCCTATCTCCCCTAGGAGAGGAAACCTTTGGTGTCGTCCATTTATCACGTGATTTTATTTTCCAACCTCCATCTTGGTGATATGTGGTGAGGTTTTAGGCCACACTTTCCCCCATCTCATATTAAGTAGTCGAAACAAATTAACAAACTCACTAGTCGCCACTACGATTTTCGAAGGTTCCCCTCGATTTCTCTAGGGTGCCATCATCAGATCCTGGTTTCCTTATCATGGCACCACCCTTGGGATATCTCCTTTCAAAAAAAAAAAAAGAATCTGCAAAATCGCTTCCTAAAAGACGAAGTTATCGAAAACATATAAAAAAATATAAATGTACGGTCGAATTGAGATATCTCCTTTTTTCAAGTCCGTTAATAATCACGTGTACTTTTACGTATACATTGAATGTTTCAGAATATTATCTTTAAATACAGGTACAATCTGATGAAATTTTGGATAATTATACGTCAGGATACAAATATCTGGACCGTCATTAAGGTTGCAGAATATTTGTTGGTTCATTTTTTCTGCCTTCCCTCGAGCTTTACGTAATTGATGGATGGCCTCTTTTGCCATGCTAAGTTACATTTTCAGTGACACCCTATCAAATATTACGTCCCATATCCCCGTGTTATCGTCACTCTGTACAAAGACCTACCCTCCCTCTTTTTGTGTACGTTCTTTATGGACGCCTAACGATTCATAGACGTGTAACGCTAAGTGGTGCTCTAATGATGCAGTGTGCTGGTGTTTCCACCGGTGAGCAACCACCGCCGGTTCCTCATCCACCGCAGCGTGGAACAGTTCTCATCCGAGCTCGCTACCTTCTCTATAGGGCTCGACCTCGAGCGCCGCACCGTCGTCTGCTTTCGAGAGCGCCTGCTCAGGTACGTACATATATACATACATCGTAATCGTACATATATACACATACAGATGTTTGACTGCTAACCTTGAAATAGGCAAATAATTGAATAGGATATTCAATATATCTAAAATTGAATAGGATAATTGAATAGGAATAGGATTACGTTCTACGTGGAAAAAAAATCGTAGCACCTTTTTAATATAATATTGTCTCAATATATTTTTTTTTATGTAACTAGTTTGGCAAACAAGCGTACGGCTCATCTGATGGTAAGACCGTAGCCTATAGACGCCTGCAACACCAGAAGCATCGCAAGCGCATTGCCGACCCTATCCCCAATCGCCCCCAGGAGCTCTATAGGTACTAGCTACTCTGGCAATGAAAGCGTAAACTCGGCTAATTTACAATGAAAGGACGGTAATATTACATACAGACTTACGACGGGAACCGTACCCACAACCCTTAAGTGGAAAGCAGTGTCACTGCAACCAGAACTAAAAAAGAACTAAAACTTTTCTGAACAGATGAATTAATTACACCCAATTCAATCCAATCTTTATTTGTGTTACTTTTACTTGAAGTCCAGAATATTTCATCACCTCAGAATGGAGAAAACAAGTTGGAGAGACAAGACAAGGTTTTGTTAATTCTTAGAAACTACTAAATCGAATACCCAACTTGGTATACATTTGAAAATGTATCACACATCTTTAATGTTAATGACGCGTTGGTGCAACGGTCGCAGTAACAGCTAGCAGCTAGAGGGTTCGATTTCCTCACGTGACAAATGTTTGCCTGAGTCTGGCAGATGTTATTGAGGGCTGAGCGTTTTCACCAGGTCACATTTCTTAGTCTGGACGTTCTCACCAGGATTAGTAAGCCACTGGGGCAGTGAGTTAGAAGTGTATAAAGTTGGCTATTGTTCTGACAATCTAATGAAGTCTTAAATTGTGCAAGTAAAACTGCAGATGATATATTATTACTTTTAAAAAGTCCACCACTTCAGCCTATCACAGTCCACTGTTGGACATAGGTCTCCACAAGTTCGCGCCCGACAATATGACGCGAACTCATGTTTTTTGCCCATAGTCACCACGCTGGGCAGGCGGGTTGGTGACCACAGGGCTGGCGCCGTCGCACCGAAGACGCTGCTGCCCGTCTTTGGCCTGTGTATATCAAAGCCAGCAGTTAGATGGTTATCCCGCCATCCGTCGGTTTTTTAAGTTCCAAGGTTGTAGTAGAACTGTGTTATTCCTTAGTCGCCTCTTACGACACCCACGGGAAGAGAGGGGGTGGCTACATTCTTTAGTGCCGTAACCACACAGCACATAAAAGTCATAATTGTTTAACTTAGAAAATGCAGAGTTCGCTATATTGACTTTGAAAAGCAAGCCAAGGTTTTCCAAAAATGAAAGTTGTTTTTCTATGGCAGTGACCCTCGCCGTTTATTTATTTGCTGTATTTATGTATTCGTATATAAATAATAAAGTATATGATCTTATTTCGATAGTGATGAAGCTTGCGCTCGACCAGCCATGGGCCTGACACAAGTCCCTCAAGAGAGACACGAGAGACACGATGCACCCGCCGATACCAGTAAGTAAATAACTATTTTAATAACATTTTATAAACAAAACTAAACGGATTTTACCGACTTCATTAGAAAAAGTATTAGAGTGAATAACAAAATACAATTGTGTTTGTTCGCAAACGAAAATAAAACCGGCTTTAATTACATCGACACGTACGACGTAGGTAGACGACAAAGCAGTCAATTAAATACAGGACCGGAGTTAAAGGTCTGGAGGCCTCGGGGGAACAAAGGAGTGGAGGCCCCATGGCCCCAAATTATTTTCCAAATAAATTTGACATTAAAAAAAAAAAAGAAGTAAAAGTTGTTTACTAGTGTTTACAAGTCTGAATTTGAATTTTTTTTACCGAAGTCTATTGTGGGTGCCCCTCTTTTGTGGATGCCCCGGGGCTGTAGCCCCGGTTGCACTCCTAAAGGCGGCCCTGATTAAATACATCCTTTGACTGTTAACTATAAAGTGTTTATTGGTTTATTTTATTATCGTATTTTTATTTTAGCAGCTAGATGAAAAAAATTGAATCAGGATTGTAAGTTAATCTTCACACATACATATACTTCATACGGGTGTGGTGTACACAGTCAGTCACGCGTGAGAACAGAGATGCCTCAAGGTTATACATATTTGCTCACATGTATGTATGTAATAGAAATCACACGTCTGATTCATATCGATATGTAGTGTAAGTTTTTAACCCGACTTTACCTGCGAAAGTATCTATACATATAATAAAATGGTAGGAAAGTCAAAACTGTACATTGAATATTTTTTTAAAAGAATACTTGGGGTGTGATCTACAATCGATACCGAAGCCAAAAATATAGTTTTTATAATTTTTGTCTGTTTGTCTGTATGTATGTCCGGGATAAACTCAAAAAGTACTGCATGGATTTACTTCAAATTTGGCACGAATATTATTAAGAATTCGGGTCAGAACATAGGCTACATATTATCACGCTATCACCTACGGGGAACGAGCAGTGAACGCACGCAGACGACGTCGCGAGCAGCAGCTAGTATTGAATTAAACTTCTTTACGCGGTGAATGCGTGATGAGAGCGTTACGAAAGGTGTAGAATGAGGCGAACGGAAGTTGAGAGGGAAATATAAGTTAGTGTTACGTTTCGTAAGTTTTACTTCAGTCGTGTGATCTAAAGCAGTGTTCCGCAAACTTTTTGTGTTCAAGGTACACCTAGGAATAGGAAAATATTTTGGAGGTACACCACAAATAAAAAATCATTTTTTAAGTAACATTAACCAACATTTATTTATTAATCACCGAAACAACATTTATTATTAATCAATAAACGTAAAGTTTATTTTTCCGAGGCACACCAATAAACGACCACGGCACACCAGTGTGCCGCGGTACACCCTTTGCGGAACACTGATCTAAAGCACACTTTTTTTTTACTTACACTACAGAGTACATAATTTAATAAAAACTAGCGACCCGCCCCGGCTTCGCACGGGTGCAATGATGATACTAAATACTATCAACAATAAAAGATACGTTAGAAACCTCTAGTCTAAAATTATCAGTGTTTTTCTACCATGTTATGTATGTATTATACATAGGTATAAACTTTCTTCTTGAATTACTCTATCTATTTAAAAAAAACCGCATCAAAATTCGTTGCGAAGTTTTAGAGATCTAAACAATTAAACATACAGACAGCGGGAAGTGACTTAATTTTATACTATGTATAAAGATAAAGATGTACTGGTGGTCGAGCGATGCGTCATGCGGGGCAGAGGGGATGGACTCGCCGCGCAGTAGGCATAGCATAGTAGGTGCTTTAGGAACTTTAAATGTTTCGCTGCTAATTGCTTCTAACGACGATATCTCAAAAACTATTCATCTGATTGATATAGTGTGAAGGGCAATTTTAATCTGCATTAAATGTCTAAGCTAACTAACATATTTATATGGATAAGGATTAATACTGAACTAAAGAAAATAGCTATGAAAATAACGTAATGTTTTTAATTAAAAATTTGAACATAAACGTGGTTATTGTAAGTCAACCGTAAGAGATAGAGATATGCTCTCGCGGACTTTTTTGTAGAATTTTTATAGATTTTGAATTCGCTAGTACATTACTAAACTGTATCTTTGCTAGTTTACGCGGCGTTTGCGTGGAAAGCTCCCAGTTGGCGCGATTTTTTACGACTTCTTCAACATTTATCGCCGTAATTCTGCTAATTTACATAAAAGTATACTAAATTATATATACAAACCTTTCTCAAGAATCACTCTAGCTATTAAAAAAACCGCATCAAAATCCGTTGCGTAGTTTTAAAGATCTAAGCATACATAGGGACCAGGGATGTTGCAGATGCCGATATTTTCACATCCGCGGATGCGGATGCGGATGCGGAGTTTAGCAGGCTCACATCCGCGGATGCAGATGCGGATGCGGATGTATACGATATTATGTAAATAAAGTCTATTAATGAAGAATGAAAACAATGACAAGTTTTTTAAGTCAAAAACAGCTTTAGAACCAACGTCCAAGTAACTTTACTAATTTGTACGTGGATTTCGTTGTGTCATATTTGATCGAAAAAGTATTAAAACTCTAACGTATCTGCGTAATTGGGTCACTATTATATTGAACTACAATCTAATAATTCCATAATACATGTACAAAAACACTTTGTACCTGACTAGTGAATTATGAACCCCACTGAAGTGGCTTTTGTAGAGGTGCTTTTTTGTCCAAAGTTAAAAAAAGGGTTCAGTGAAAAAAAATTGTATGTAAAGTATGCCATTTGTTTTTTAATTTTATTATATATTTATGATTGTATAAAAAATAATTATATTACATCCAGATTTCGTTTTATTTTTATAAATGAGATAATAAAAGTTAAGTTTTACGAGACGCATATTCTTTCTCCTAGAACAGTTATAATTCAATTCAAAGTCAAGCTTAAGCGGTGTAAGAATTTATAGAAATATATATTAATTATAAAATTATCTGTAATTTTACTAAATTACAACTAGATTTAGAAATAAAATGGATGTTCCAAACCTAGGTCTCAAAAATTAGTGCTCAAACCCGTATCTGTGGAAAGAGTGAAGAGAAAGGTGGGCATCTAGATTTTTAATTGTCATTTAGACAATTCAGAACTTCACATACAAGAGGATAAAACGTATTAACGGCGTAATATAATAGAATTTACCTTGTGATCTTATGGATATTAGTCTTAAATAATATAAAGTTTTCTTGTAAACTCTTCTTATTTACACACTGTATCACAACAACATTAAAAATACCTATCTATCTTTATGATACGATAAGTAGTTCACTTTCACTTCACAGCGCAAACAAACACGTAATATTTATTCACTTGCAAGAAACAAATGATGCACTAGCTAGAACAAACAAAGTAACAAACGTGTCGAATCTTGTCACCAATTTCTTCGCTCCCATTGGTTATTGTCACGTGCGACCGGCACGCGTCAATCACCGGCCCCGCCCAATTTCTTTCTTGTCGCTACTTGTATAATATTCGCATCCGCTTGAACATTCGCATTGATTAATGCGGATGCGGAAGCAGATGCAGATGTCCAAATCAATGCGGATGTTCCGCATTTGCGGATGCAGATGCGAATGTTCGCAACATCCCTAATAGGGACATAGGGACATAGGGACAGAGAAAGCGACTTTGTTTTATACTATGTAGTGATATATCCCACGCAATGTCAAATCTCAAACTGCAGATAGTCCGCAATAAAAAATGCAATTTGTCTCATTAATGTGTAAAAAAAATCCTGTATTATTTCGTTTGTTTAACACCTTTGCGGAACACTGATCTAAAGCACACTTTTTTTTACTTACACTACAGAGTACATAATTTAATAAAAATATATCCCACGCAATGTCAAACACTCAAACCTCAGACTGCAGATAGTCCGCAATAAAAAATGCAATTTGTCTCATTAATGTGTAAAAAAAAATCCTGTGTTATTTCGTTTGTTTAATAAATATTTTTGAAGTGAAACTTCTCTAGGCGCATAAGGGTAAAATTTTTACGGATTAAACGGCAACGCGTTTTGATGTGACGGCAACGTGTTTTGATGCGACGGCGACGTTTTTGTTTTCAATTATGATACCGCCTACTTCGTCCGGTACAGGCCTCACCCGCCTCGTGGCCCGCTTCACCTTAGTTTTTGTCAGTCTTAAAAATTATTGTTTTAATTATGATATAAAAAAAAAAACAATTATTTTGCCAAAGAAGTTTCACTTGTGACATGTGTACTTTGTACGCACGCACTTTTTTTCTATAAAATGATGTGCGAACCGCGACGGTCATTTCATTTCTTCAAATGGACCCCGAGCGAAACTAATTGGTGACCCCTGGAGTAGCGCGTTCTTTAATTACCTACTGTAGGAAATTTATTTTAGATCTGAATATTATTTGCATGTGTAGGTGTGTCTACATATGCAAATAATATTGGCAAAAAATTGTCTTTACTATTAAAGCTCGAATGTTAAAAAACAAGTTTAAAAAGTGTGACAACTATGTAAAATGTGTGTCACTCGTATATTTATATATCTACTCGTCTATTCTCCATTGTTATGCAAATGTTTGTTACAGCCGGTTTTATAAATAGGTACATAATATTTCAATCCCCTTATTTTTCACTAGCATCCCGCCCCGGCTTCGTACGGGTATTTAACAAAAAAGTTTTTAAATGTAATATAACAGTGAAAGAAATTTCAAATCGGTTCAGTAGTTTCGGAGCCTATTCAATGCAAACACTTTATAATATTAGTAAGTAGGTATAGTTAGGTACCACGGACTCTATAGGAGTAAAATCGAAAAATTGTATTTTAATTTAAATATAATTTAAAATCATTGTTTGTTGACTTTATTTCACATCGATAAGCGATAATTTTTTTATCGAGATCTGATAAGTAATTTTCGTGTTATATCTAATAATGCGTACTCACTTGACTATTTTTTCGTTGAGCTACATTGTATTATACTTTATAACTTTTTACTGGATGTACCGATTTTGATGATTCTTAATTTAATCGAAAGCTGAAGTTTGCCTTATGGTCCCTTTTATATTTGATCGAAATCTAATAAGAACTTTTGAGTAATCTTTGATAACGCGTATTCACTTGACTATTTTTTCGTCTACCTACGTTGTATTACTTGTCGATGTTTAAGTTGATTGTTTTTCGTCTGCGGACAAACAATTATTTTGAAGTCAGTTAAAAATTTTTTATGAAACCAAAAACAGGACTTTTCTTATCAGTAGGAAACCCAACAGTTAAACAAATAAATTAATAAAATTAGAGTGTCTGTTTGCAATAATAAAATAACCGCTTTTTACTAAATGCATAATTATGGATGTATACACGGTACCTACATACACAAAAATAACATTTTTTTTTATAATTTTTATCTGTCTATCTGTCTGTTTGTTCCGGCTAATCTCTGAAACGGCTGGACCGATTTTCACGGGACTTTCACTGGCAGATAGCTGTTATAATAAGGAGTGACTTAGGCTACTTTTATTTTAGATTTTTTTTTTTTTATAACTGCGAACTGAAAAATAACTTTTTTTTTGTTAAATTCCACACGGACGAAGTCGCGGGCACAGCTATTACTTATTAATATCGACCGAAGGATCACGTCAGCTATTATGAAACTTAGATAACGCCGCCCGCCGGCCGGGTCGGTGCCGTTTTCGTGAAGCGTGAACCGTTGTTACGGCGCGGTCGAGTGTGGCGCAATCGAGTGCACATAACAGCATTATGCAAATGTGTACGTTACATTGTCTTCGATGGGAATAATTATACTTGAGTTTGTTTATTATTGTTTTTTCTTTTGAAGTAAAGCTTCTTGACGCACGCTTGACTTGGTGAGTAAGCTGGTGATTGTGTGACGAGAGCGTTACGAAAATTGTGATCGGGTGAGGCGAACGGAGCAAGAGAGAGAGGTGCGAGCACGCATTTTCTTTCTCTCTTTCTCTCATAGCCAGTTACGTTTCGTATATCTAAGACACAATGTAGGCCTATTGTGCAGGCCTATTGCTAAAGAAGTTTTACTTCAATCGTGTAGTCTAAACTCTAAAGCACTCTCGTTTTTGTACATTTAAATTTTACGTTATTTACGTATGTATTCAAAAGTGAATCTTTATTTTTTTCCGATCACATAATAGCTTAAGAATCATCAATCACACAGTTCCATAATACCCTGTAAGAAATTCTTAATGAATAAAAATGACGATATATAAGCCCATAACATTTGAAAAATTTCACAGATTCACAGAGGAGCCTTTATCGGATCATCTAGTAGTAAATAATAAACCCATAACAGTCCTTAACATACACAAAATAAATGTCCAAATATTGAAGAACATCTTAATGGTCTACACAATTTTTTGGAGTTTACTCCTTATTAATCGATTTTCATATAAAGCCCTCGGTATAAAAAAATAAGTGGAGTAAAATCTACTGAACGAATGACTTCTTAACGTTTCTCGTAACGCCATCTATCGAAATCGCCATAGACGACGACGTTTTCTAATAACGTCATCCGATAGATGGCGTTATTTGATTAGTTTTTTTACCATTTGATATGGTATTAACCTTTTTCTTAGACTTGTAAGTCTTTTTTGTACCTATTTAGACAGTCGATCTAAAGGGGTAAACTCCAGTCGTACGTCGGAGCTGACACACACAAATTTTTTTTTCATTAGCGCGAGTGAACTGACCTCTAGCGTAATTGTCATTGTGATAAATTGTTTGTTTAGGCCATCCTATCACACAAACATCACTGCAAAGTATATAGTGTGTATGGTTTAATTGTTTTGATTTTTTTAACCGACTTCAAAAAGGAGGAGGTTACTCAATTCGACCGTATATATTTTTTATCTATGTTCGGGGATAACTTCGTTTATGAACCGATTTTTATAATTCTTTTTTTGTTGGAAAGGAGCTATCCCAAGTGTGGTACCATAATAAGGAAACCAGGATCTGATGATGGAATCCCAGTGAAATCGAGGGAAACCTCGAAAATCGTAGTGACGACTAGTGCGTTTGTTAATTTTTTTCGTCTACTTACGTTGTATTACTTGTCGATGTAATTGTAGTCGTTTTTTTTCGTTTACTAGTAAACACAATTATTAACCAATCATACAATTCCATCCACTTTTATTTTATTTAAGGATTCTTCTCGTGGGAATTATGTTAACATTATGAAATTAAATGTTACTATCAAAATTAATATTGTTTTGATGTTTTACTATCGCCGCCTTCATTGTAGTATTTCATTCAGTGAACGTGTATTATTCTCATCGTTTAAAAATCCGGCATCTTTGAAAACTAAAATTAAGAAATTATTTGTTTAGATTAAATTATTACCTTGGTGTTTCCATTAACTGTGTAATAGTAATATAATAGTATGTTACTGTCCTTGCTGTAAAGTTTAATCCTTATATGTTCTTAGTGAGACATAAAGGGGACAATTTGTATCTATTTTTCTGTTCTATGCTACGCTGTTATTCTTGTAATTGTTTCTGTACCGTTCTCCAAATAAATAAATACATACATACATATAATCACGCCTCTTTCCCGTAGGGGTAGGCAGAGACCACTTCTTTCCACTTGCTACGATCCTTACATACTTGTTTCGCTTCGTCCACTTTCATTATTCCTTTCATACATGCTCTTCGGTTTAGGGTACTCTTGACCTGGCCTTTTTTCAAGACGTCACCGATTTGGTCTTGAAATGTCCGCCTAGGTCTACCCCTTCCAACACTCCCATTCACACTCGCCTTATACACTTTTTTCGTCAATCGCTCTTCATTCATTCTCTCAACATGGCCAAACCATCTCAGCATACCCTTCTCAATTTTTGTCACTACATCTTCTTTCAGACCACAACGTTTCCGTATCTCACTATTTCTAATCCTGTCACTCAGTTTAACTCCTATCATACTTCTTAACGCTCTCATCTCAACTGCATTTATTCTGCTTTCATGTTTCTTCTGCCATACCCAACTTTCACTTCCATACATGAGTGTCGGAACCAACACCCCCCTATGCACAGCCAAACGAGCCTTGTTAGACACCTTCCGACTGCTCATAAAGGAGTGCAAAGCTCCATTCACCATGTTTCCTGCATTCACTCTTCTTTCAATATCACTAGATAAATAATAATATATAATAATAAATAATCATTTAATAATAATCATTTTCACACTTTTGTCATCAATCCTGCTATATTTGGTTATAATAATAGATAAGGTTACTAGCTAATTATAGTTATAGTTACATTTAATTATACCACGTTTTCCCACGTACTAACTTTTTAAAAGTTAATTGACACATATATTTTTCAAATAAATTTAGATATTCTGAATGAGTACAAAATAAGTTTACTCTAAATGTTGCTTATTTGCAATATTTTGCGATCCGTCAATCGAATCGTAGGGCACAGCAGGAAATATCCTACTCAAAGTCTGGAGCAGTTCGACTGGGGAAGTACCTCGACCTTACAGAAGATCACAATTAAATAATATCTACTGTTTTCAAAAAGTGTTGTGTGGTGAATAAGGTGACCAAAGCTGCTTGGGGGGATTTGTAGGTTTGCGAGGCTTCTGTTATTGCAGGCGTCTACAGGCTACGGTAATCGCTTACCATCAGTGAGCCGTACGCTTGTTTCATCATTCATCATCATTTCAGCCTATCGCAGTTTACTGCTGGACATAGGCCTACACAAGTTCATGTCAAAAATGACGTGAACTCATTGATCAATGTATTGAAAATTCAAGGATTGGTGACCGCAGGGCTGGCTTTGTCGCACTGAGGACGCTGCTGTCCGTCTTCGGCCTGTGTATTTCAAAGCCAGCAGTTGGATGGATATCCCGCCATCGTCGGCTTTTTAAGTTCCAAGATGGTAGTGGAACTGTGTTATCCCTTAGTCGCCTCTTACGACACCCACGGGAAGAGAGGGGGAGGCTAAATTCTTGGCCGTAGCCACACAGCAACGCGTACGCTTACGCAGTACGCTTGTTTGCCGACCTTAAATAAAAAAAATCAAAAGAAATTAACTCGAATCACATTTTCATCTTGCGACTGGTGTTACTCGTCCACCAGTGGGTTAATTGCTTACATCTATACATTCAGCCTTGACACGTCCGTAATTAATATTAAAACCGTCGAAAAACGTCCTTCACAATGCCGATGATATAACAAGTGTCGCAACAACCGACCACCGTCGACCGGCGACCGGCGGATGTGGGTCGACGATAGTGAAAGTAGAACAGCGCGGTTCAACTTAACATCTATGGCACTATAGACGTTTTCCGTACGGTAATTGGGTTTTTGGTTTAGTGGAAAATTTTTAATCGTCATATGTAAATAAACAAAGGTAACGCAATCGATGATTAACTGGAGGTTTGTGGTATGTGTCCGTAAATGTACAAACTATCCAGTGACGTATCGAGCTTACCTCGCGCCCGGGGCACAATACATTTTTAGTTCTCCCCCTCTTTAACTCGCGCCCGGGGCACTTTTCGAAAACCATATAATATGTCCAGCAATTTTTAGTTTTGCGGACCATTTGGCGCCTTTGTGAGAAGCGCCCGGGGCATGATGACCCCCCCCCCTCCCCCGCCCTCGCAACGTCCCTGGTCGTGCGCACGTTACGAATCGCAGTCCGACTGACCGGCTCTAACGCTTCCTACTCGCTCACTACTGGCCAAAGCTTTCAACTTGCATTGCAGTAAACAAAGTGATTGTATTGCTGCTATTTAAAACCGTTTTACTCGAAGGTGAATTTTTATTTTGTTTTCTTTCATTTTAAATTTCACATTACTTAAAGTAACGTTTAAAACTTTTATTAATTATAAAAATACTTTAAATACGGAAGAATTATTATCATTATGAAAGCAACGGAAAATATTTTTAGATGTACATCTAAATTCTTTAAGTCTTTAAGAACTATAAAATACAAAAATCCTTTTATATTAGTCATGATATGTGATACCGATTTCGCTAATTATTTTTTTTATAATATTCCTTGATGTACGAGGATGGTGAGAGAAAATTTTTAAAAATTGCCTGAAAAAGTCTAAAAACAACAATTGTCTATATTCTCATACAAAAGATTCGTAATAATACTTAAAAGTCAATTTGAACTTTAATACCATACCATAAAGTTTGAGTGTTAGTGAAGGGGTTTCGGGAGGGAATTGACTGTTAGGCGGTACGAAGTTCGCCGGGTCAGGTAGTTTATTTACATAAGCATACAAAATCCAATATATTTGTTTGTGTGAGTTAACGAGGCGTGAACCGTTGGATCATTATAATTTATATGTTTGTATGTTATTGGATTCCGCGTGCATGTGATAATTGAGACTTAGGCAATAGTTACGATGTAAGCGGTTGCGAGATGCTAGGAGAGCGGGTTTTTAAGTGTGGTGCTTAGTGAATGTGGCTACATGTAAGTTATTGATATGTTGTAATTTTTGAAGTAAAACTTCCTTAGGCACGCAGCACTTGGGGAGTAAGCTGGTGAATGCGTGACGAGAGCGTTACGAAAAGTGTGATCGGGTGAGGCGAATGGAAGTTGAGAGGGAGATATAAGTTAGTGAAGATAGAAAGAGAGAGATTTACGTTCAGTATATTACTGTCGGGGCAACTAAAGAAGTTTTACTTTAGTCGTGTGGTCTAAACTCTAAAGCACACTTGTTTTTTTTATCTGTTTCAACTTACAGTACAATATTATAGTAGAAATATATGACAGATCCGCCAACCCGCATTGGAGCAGCGTGGTGGATTAAGCTCCGATCCTTCCCCTACATGGGGAAGAGGCCTATGCCCAACAGTGGGATATTACAGGCTGAATCGTGATCGTGATATGACAGATTAGGTAAAGTTTGATATTGAAAAAGAAAACCCTACATCAGTTTTTAGGGATTATATTTTTAAAAATTTTTATATACCTACTTTGCACAAAAAAATACACGTGATCTCTAGGTATCGAGTGGAGGCGAGGGTTAGTCTAGAACCTCCACATATCGCCAAGGGGGTTTGGGGGTTAGAATGTTTCTAAAAAATTATCACGAGATTAATGGAGGACCCCTTATATTAATGTTCGTTCGGGATCGGAAATTACGTTTTTTTATATGTAACTAAGACGGCAAACAAGCGTACAGCTCACCTGATGGTAAGCAAATACCGTAGCCTATAGACGCATGCAATAATAGAAGCATCGCAAGCGCGTTGCCGACCCTATCCCCAATTCCCCCCCAGGAGCTCTGGTCACCTTACTCTTTAACAAGAACATAACACTGCTTGAAAGCAGTATTATTTAGCTGTGATCTTCTGTGAGGCTGAGGTGCTGCCCCAGTCGGGCTGCTCCAGATGTTGAGCAGGAAATTTCCTGCTGTGCCCTACCTCAGTTATAAACCAAAAACCACAAGACGCGGCTACTAAATCAACTTTTATCTGTCGTATGATATCTGGAACTTGGTGCTGCCAATAAGAACCGATCCAAACAGTTTTCTCAGACAAATCTTCAGTAGCGAAGATCTGCAGATAAGATAAAATGAATCATGCAGCTCACAACTTGTATCTCTTCAGGGATTTCCGTGAATCATTTTAAAAGTTGGGTGTGAAGAGATTAACAGAGATAGTGTGTTTTTTTACATATAACTAAGTCGGCAAACAAGCGTATGGCTCACCTGATGGTAAGTAAATACCGTAGCCTATAGACGTCTGCAACACCAGAAGCATCGCAAGCGCGTTTACAACCCTATCCCCAATGGGAATTCCTGGTGGGGACACCAGGAGCTCTGGTCACCTTACTCACCAACAGGAACACAATACTGCTTGAAAGCAGTATTGTTTAGCTGTCGTCTTCTGTAAGGTCGAAGTACTGGCCCAGTCGGGCTGCCATTTTTTGAGCAAGTCCTGATGTGTGTGTGTTAAGATAACTGAGGTAGGTCACAGCAGAATATTTCCTGCTCAAAATTTAATTTATTTGTTTAAAGATTCCAAAAGTGTGATTGACAATGTATGTGTGTTGTCGTGCTTAGGTAAAAGGCATATTTTACTGGTCTTCTCAAAATTTTTAGGTTTTTACATTTATTTCATGATTAATCTTGTAAAATATACTCGTATCCTTAAGCATATTTTTAGGCGACTTCAGAAAATGAGCTTCTAAATTCGAGTGTTGGTATGGTATGGTATGGTATGGTATGGTAAACACGGGCTGGTTTCCGCTACTCGACGACCTTGCGCCTATTTTGCGTGTGTGGGAATATTCTTTTTCTCTCTTGCCACCCAAGCTCCTCCAGAAACTTCAGAAGTCTTTTTGGCTTGATGAAGATCTCCGGAAGTGTCTTCAGGGTGCCAAGACGTCCCATAACGCCGCATAAAAAACTTCGTTCCAAAAAAAACTAAAACTTTTGATCTCAACATTTCTTAGACATATATTAATTATACTTTATTGTATTTCACCTAAGCACGTTATTAAATATACTTATCAACTGAGCCCTATAATACTTAGTACGTGTTAGGAAAATGCAGTAAATTTATGTAATCCACAGACGCGGGTCGACCGGCGCGGGCGCAGCCTCAGGAAAAGATCAGGTGAGTGCCTTCCTACTTCATTTGTTGTTCGACCGTCCGCCCGAGCGGACGTCGTTGCGTCACATACAACGCGTTTAAAACATTTCAAATTAATCGTTGTTGTTTCTATCTATTTAACTTACTGTGTTGTGACATTGTGTATTGTTGTGAGTGATTGTTGTGTGATATACAGCTGTATGTCGACCTTGAGTGACGTTGATCTAGAGTGAGTACCGATGAGGAACACGAGGAAACATCCTTGTCTTGTCTTGTTTTGAATTATTGATAATTGTGTAAATGTTATATGCTTGTTTTTAATATATTATATATTTATTATGTATAGAAGAATTATTTCTTTACATGGGTAATATACATACCTAATTGCTATGTGTATGAGTAATAATTAGTTGATAATGATAACGTCATCATAATAGTGATAATACCAAGTCTTTAATTGCGACGCAAAAGTATAAAAAATAGTAATTACCACATTACTCGTCATATTTATTTAACTTTGCAATTAATATATCGCGGTCATTAATCGAAATAGAATATAGCCTATATTTTAAGTTACACTTGTTATGTTGTTATGCTGTGTGGTTACGGCACTAAAGAATATAGCCACCCCCTCTCTTCCCGTGGGTGTCGTACGAGGCGACTAGGGATAACACAGTTCCACTGCCACCTTGGAACTTAAAAAGCCCACGGATGGCGGGATAACCATCCATGCTGGCTTTGAAATACACAGGCCAAAGACGGGCAGCAGCGTCTCCGGTGCGACAAAGCCAGCCCTGCGGTCACCAACCCGCCTGCCCAGCGTGGTGACTATGGGCAACACACATGAGTTCACGTCATAATGTCGGGTGCGAACTTGTGGAGGCCTATGTCCAACAGTGGACTGTGATAGGCTGAAGTGGTTTAAGTAATTAAGTTACACAAAGTTACATGCCTGTGCAGAACTTCACAAAAATCGGTTCAGTAGTGTCGGAGATTATCTCGGACAAACATCGTGACACGAGATTTTTTATATGTATAGATTACGTGTTAGGATAATTGGTTGTTCATTCGTGATGGTGCAACGCGATGAAATAAGCTCATGACGAAATTTTATATAGTTTGTTTACATCGAAGTGTTATTGTGATGAAATCAAAATATTTTCAAGTAGTATAATGTTATTCTGATTGTAGTTACAAACTACACTATTTATTGTCTAGTGTTTTTGTTGTGTATCAATGAAATATGTACCAGTATATATACTCGTCTAGCTTAATATATCACGTAATTAACTGAGGTAGGGCACGGCAGGAAATTTCCTGCTCAAAATATGTAGCAGCCAGACTGGGGAAGTACCTCGACCTTATAGAAGACCACAGCTAAATAATACTGTTTCCAAGCAGTATTTTGTTCCTGTTGGTGAGTAGAGACCAGCTCCTGGGGGGGATGGAGGATAGGGTCGGCAACGCGCTTGCAATGCTTCTGGTGTTGGAGGGGTCTATAGGCTACGGTAGTCACTTACCAGAGTCGTTCGCTTCTTTGCCGACATAATTATACAGTTATACTTACTTTAAAAAAAAAAACGCTGTTCCAATGCGGGTTGGCGGATATATTCCCTGCTATGAGTAACGATCGCTATCAGGTGTACATGATAACAACCGCATCTATATACTTCATAGTTTTTTCTTTTAAAACATACAATGCAAATTATTATCTCGTATTATATTAGTATAAAATACAGAAATTTTAATCTGTTAATGATTTAATATTATTGTACAGATAAGCATCCGTATATGTACGTCATAAACATGATAGTAAATAATTCGTATCTACATACATAATGTAAGATAATGCAAGATAAATGTAATTACGCCTGTTATATATTATTACATTTTTAGAGTACATGTTTTTTATTAGCGATAATGATAAATCGAATCAAAATAAAACAAAAAAAAAAAAAAAAAATTATGCACGCACAAAAATATGAAATGAAAATTTAAATATGGTCCCTTGGTAACGTCGCTCATTTTCTATTATTCTGTAGAAGATTCTTAGGGAATTAAAATTAAGGAAATTGCGAAGAAAATTATGTTTTTTTTTATTTTATTTCTCGCATTTGATAGTTCACAAGATAACAACAATAATAAAAAATCGGCCAAGTGCCAGTCGGACTCGCGCATGAAGGGTTCCGTACCATTGACTAGGTACATTGATTTTAATATCGGGCAAAAAGCGGCTAAAAATCACTTTTATTGTATGAGAGCAAAAATAGGCAAAATGACGCTTTTTTGTATGGGAGCCCCCCTTAAATATTAATTTTATTTTAATTTTATTATTTATTATTAAAGTAAAAATACAACTGAGTATTTTGTGAATATTTCAGGTGCCCTCTCGTTGCCATTATTGATATCGAGCAAAAAAGGGCAAGAAAATCGCGTTTGTTGTATGGGAGCCCCCCCTTAATTTTTTTTTTTGTTTTTAGTATTTGTTCTTATAGCGGCAACAGAAATACATAATTTGTGAAAATTTCAACTCGTACTATTGCCGTTCTTGAGATACAGCCTGGAGACAGACGGACGGACGGACGGACGGACGGAGAGCGAAGTCTTAGTAATAGGGTTCCGTTTTTACCCTTTGGGTACGGAACCCTAAAAAAATACTAACCTATACGTCCCATACTGATAAATATTTAAGTTTTTATAAATCACAAAAAATAGGAGCCAAAGAAAAGACTTGTTGCTAGTAATTAACATAACATTTTTAATACAATAATATTTCGTAGTAGGTACCTGCACTAGTTTTGTACTTACGCATATATGTATCACATAGATGAAAATATTAAATTATAATTTATTTGATACGATACGTTGTGTGAAATTTTAAATTCATAGTTTTCACAGTTTATAACTTATACCTGATACCCACCCAATACTGTAACCCAGAGATATCGTTGTGTGCTTAAAATTATATGTAATAAACTCAACACCTTCTTTCAATGTTACTAAAAGGCCCAGACTTAAAAATATTAAAATGACCATCATGGGCTATCGACTTTTTATAGAGAAACGAGAAGAATAGAAAAAAAAATAATACAACCGCATTTTCGTATTGTAAAACCATATCAAAAAAACAATACGCATGCATAATTATCTAATAACACACTTTTTTATTATATTTTATAATATTAACGAGCTCTTATTTGCCCATGCCATTTGTACGACAAAAAATATTTATTTTTATCATCGGCATACTTTTTTTTATGATAGTTTTTAATTGTAATAAGACACTTATAAATTACCTTATTCTAGAAATTCGCTACAAAAAACTATTTACTTCGAAACATATAGTGTAATAAATAAGTTACAATGTTTTACATAACAATATTAACAGCAATTACAACAGATATTACGTTCGAATACCGAAAATTGTATCATTTCCTGAGACTTTTGTGACGGACTAAATAATTAACTTGGTTTCGTTTGTTTGAAATCCGGTAATCTCTAAATCTTTGTCCACTATTGAGATGTTAACAGAAAGATACTGTTCCATTTGAGCTTATCCCAGTCCACTGTTGGACATAGGCCTCCCCAAGTTCGCGTCAAAAATGGCGTGTACTCGTGTGTTTTACCCATAGTCACCACGCTGGGCCGGCGGGTTGGTGACCGTAGCGCTGGCTTTGTCGCACCGAAGACGCTGCTGCCCGTCTTCCGCCTGTGTATTTGAAAGCCAGCAGTTAGATGGTTATCCCGCCATCCATCGGCTTTTTAAGTTCCAAGGTGGTAGTAGAACTGTGTTATCCCTTAGTCACCTCTTACGACACCCACGGAAAGAGAGGGAGTGGATATATTTTTTACTGCCTTAACCCCAGAGCTGAGATATATTGTTACTGTCAAATAAAGTTTCGGTTTTAAAATATGTTACTATAGTAAGTTAAGTTATAATAGTTAATTTAAGGAGAAAAAGCCTATATCCTTCCTTGGTAAATGGGATATTCAACACGTTAATAGCGCGTTTAAACAAATAAACTTTTCAGCTTTATAATATTAGTACAGATTGTGTAAAAGAAGCGTATGGTTCATCTGATCGTAGATAGCTACCATATCTAATGGAACCCTGCAAGGCCAGAGGCATCGCAAGGTGACCAGAGCTGAGAGGGATAGGGCTCTATCCCTCCCAGCTCTGGTCACCTCACTCACCACACGAACACAACACTGCTTGAAAACAGTGTTATTTAGATGTGATCATCTGTAAGGTCGAGCTACTTCCCCAGTCGGGCTGTTCCAGATTTGAGCTAGATATATAGAGCCTGCTGTGCCTTCACGAAAATAATTAGGAATATGCTTGAGTCCTAGTCATGTTATGTAGCCTACTTTGATAGGCTATTCAAATGTTAGTTTTTAAGCGACTTAAAAAAGGAGGTTCTAGTAACTAGATGGTATTTTTTATTTTTTTGTTTGCTAACAAATTTTTTACTGTAATTTTGATAATTATTTTTTCGAAATTTGAGCCAGATCTGACGAGGAGTTTAAATAAGCTTTGCCCAGCGTTCAAAAATCATATGTATACAGTACAGTAATGTTCTCAGATTATTTCTTGATTAGGTGCGCCGCACGGTTTCACCCACGCAATATCGGTCCCGTCATCCCGTGGGATTGTCGGGATAAAAACTATCGTATGTGTTATTATAGATATCCAGCTATCTTGGTACCAAGTTTCATTAAAATCGCTCCAGTAGCTTTTGCGTGAAAGACTAACAAACATACATTCATACCTACATCCTCAGAAAGTTTCGCGTTTATAATATTAGTAGCGTCTTCGTTGCGACAAAGCCCTGTGGTCACCAACCCGCCTGCCCAGCTTGGTGACTATGGGCAACACACATGAGTTGACGCCAGTTTGGGGGGAACTTGTGGAGGCCTATGTCCAGCAGTGGACTGCGATAGGCTGAAGTGATGATGATGAATATTAGTAGGATATGGCGATTAGATCTTTAGTAGAGTGGTGAAGTGTGAGTTGACCCACCGTCGGTTAAAGGTCAACAGGTAACGCGAGGTTAGACGTTGTAGAAAGGTCACAGCTTTGTAACGTGATGTAACGTGTCATAATACTGCATTTGTGTGCTCTTTCAAATGTTCTTTTCCTATATATTTATTCAATAAAAATATAAAATGTTTATTATTCATACTTATTTTAAGATGTAAATGTGAATTTTATTTTTGATTTTCAGTCCGCACTGGCTCACATATTGTTTTGTAATGTTTGATTGAATTTCACTAATTATATTGAAACCACTTTCGTTTCCATGGTTGCTGTAAAGTATCCGAAACTTCGGGAATCTATAAACCGCGATAATATCCGAAAAAAATGTTTAATTATAATGTATTACTATTGAGGTAGGGGCACAGCAGGAAATTTCCTGCTCAAAATATGGAGCAGCCCGACTGGGGTAGTACCTCGACCTTACAGAAGACCACAGCTAAATAATACTGTTTTCTAGCTGTATTGTGTTCCTGTTGGCGAGTAATGTGACCAGAGCTCCTGGGGGGATTGGGGATAGGGTCGGCAACGCGCTTGCGATGCTTCTGGTGTTGCAGACGTCTATAGGCTACGGTCTTACCATCAGGTGAGCCGTACGCTTGTTTGCCAACCTAGCTACATAAAAAAAAATATGTAAAGATGGTTCGTAATATTGTCATCTGTAAGGTATATACTATATAGCATTTAATGAACTGGAGTATTATATGTTTTGTGCAAAATTACTTGAACAATTACATAATTAAATGTCTATCAGAGTTTGTTAAGGCAAATAAATCAAAAATATCTTATTATGAGCTTATCATAATCTGTATGTTTAATTAAAATTAATAATGTAGCAATTATCCATTTTTTGTAGCGTTTTTGCATACGTAGGTATGATAAAGGAGGTTCGCTTCTGAAGAGGTTGTATCGCCGAATGTCTTATGTTTAAAAGAACGAAGTTTTAATTGCAAAATCAAACATACCTCTCTCTTTTATGAGTAAACAAGGAAATGTCTCAATATTATTTTTATCGTAGTTATATAGATTTTATAATTTCCGTTGGATATTACTTAATTTGTAATTTTACGATATTGTTTCACTAAAAAATCTACATTAAAGTAAGTTAGTTGTGTTGATCTTAAAACAATACCATCTTTAGCTGAACTGTATTTGACTAACCTATTCGGCTATACCTCGCTCTGACTTCACGATCGTAGTACAAAAGACTTCAGAACTTTTTCTATAGGCTATTATAGCATCATATATAGTAGTATATGTATTACTTTCCCTGTTTATAGTAAATCGTTCGAGAGTTTTAAAACGTTCAGAATCTAACTATGTGATAAATATTTCCAAAGGCAAAGGACAACAGCTCAAGCAATTACCGTATCTTTAATACACACGATCTTCTGTTCCTGAGATAATTCAATACTTGTTCTATAGGTAACAGCTGACTGATATAACTACATTGTTTTTCAATAAATAAACACACAAATGGTACATATATTACACCCTCGGGGCGGGAATCGAATCCACAAACTTCTCGGCTGCCCAATTTCAAAACACAGTGAGATAAAAAAAAATCAAAATCGATTTTTTTTGCATTTTTGTTCCAATGGCGATTGACTGTTGCGCGGGCGGTTGCGGGTTCGATCTCCGCACACGACAACATTTGTATTGTCCATAAAGATGTTTGCCGTGGTCTGGGTGTTTGTGCAGTTTTTGTGGGTCTCCCCACCGTGCCTCGGAGAGCACGTTAAGCCGTCGGTTCCGGTTGTTACCATGTACACCTGATATCGATTGTTACTCATAGTAGGGAATATATCCGAAACCCGCATTGGAGCAGCGTGGTGGACTAAGCTCCGATCTTTCTCCTACATGGGGAAGAGGCCTATGCCCAACAGTCCCACTGTATTACAGGCTGAATCGTGATCGTGATCGTTCCAATGGAGTCGTGTGAACATGATTCGATTGATATATTCCAAAATTTAATTTTTTATTCCCTTACTGTGTTTTGAAATTGGACAGCCGTTCTAAGCAGAAAGTAGGGTCACAGCAAACTGCGCCAATGGGCTAGTCAAAAAGTAAAGTAACGTTTCTCCACCATTAACATCAAATACAGTTAGGCCTCATTTACGGAGACGCGGGGCGTTGCGCGTAGCGTGGGGCGTAGCGTCGCGCGTGTGTCTAAATGTATGAAAATGAACGCGTGTAAAATCGCTTCTTCGGAAACGCACTCATCGAACGCCCTACATTTGAATTTAGTGCGTTCCGCCACGCCGCACGCTACGCACGACGCCCCGCGTCTCCGTAAATGAGGCCTAAGTGACCACAGCGGTCAATTTGACCGCAACAATTATCTCACGACTGTGTCACGATTGTGTCACGATTGTGTCACCGCCGTCCGTCCGTCCGTTGCTCTCCACGTAACGAAGGGGGGCAAGGTCGAGAATTCGTAACACCCTCTCACTGGCACACTTTCAAAGCGCCGCTTGAATACTAATGTATTGCTTTATTGCTTATGTTTGTTTATTGTTGATTGCGAGAGGCAACGCTGCCGGTTTGAATGTACCGCTGGTTTGATATCTATAAATAGATTTATATGCATTTTGGTGTGTTGATGTAAAATTTTACGATTTAATGACCCCGTCCCCCGGCCTTCTCATAGCTTGTCACAATTAGGCTTTATTTACGGAGACGCGGGGCGTCGTGCGTAGCGTGTGGCGTGGCGGAACGCACTAAATTCAAATGTAGGCCGTTGGATGAGTACGTTTACGGAGAAGCGATTTTACACGCGTTCATTTTCATACATTTTGACACACGCGCGACGCAGGACGCTACGCCACACGCTACGCGCAACGCCCCGCGTCTCCGTAAATGAGGCTCGTGACGTTGTATTTCATGCAAGATATGACTAATTTTGTACTAAAACACAGTTTATATAATATTATTTCGAATTTTGAATCTGTGGTAACTTCACTTTTAAAAATAATAATCATTTTTATTTAATTTGTAAAATGACGATTCGAAAGTGCTTTTGAAGCCTGTTTGAATAAAGTTGTTTTTTATTTTGATTTTAACTTAATAGAGCTATCTAGTGTAATGTCAAATATTTTGCAATCTTACACACCAGTTTACTTTTATTTTCATTTAAATTATTTTTCAAGAAAACCATTATCAATCAAACATAGGTATGAAAATTTATACAACTATCAAAATAATATTATAGGTCTAGGAAATTTCTTGCTTTGCCCTACCTCAGTTCGTTGAAATTTATTTTATTTTAAATTTTTTTATATTATATTAATTTAAATTTTTGCCTCAGTACATAAGTTTGGTTTTTCATTTATAATAGTCGGTTCCGTGATGAGTGATGATCAAAGGTGATGATTAACAGGAACGTTTTATTGTATGGTAACTGCCCTCCCTATGGTATTCTCATAGGATTTTTCAAAACTAGTACGCTACAAACGGGAAAAATTTCTACTTAGAAACAATTTTATTTTACATTTGCATTTATTAAAAGCGTTTTAAATCGTTCTTGTCAATAGAAAAAGGTCTGATTATAATCAGACCTTTTTACAACAATAATTATAATTATTAGTTTTGCGTTTTAAAAGTGCACTGTACTGCAAAATAAATTTTATTTTGAGAGTAAATTGGAATAAAACCTTTTCATTAAAATAAAATTTAATAATTTTTATATAGTGACCTGTATTACTATTTTTAATATATTTCTCAATGACTCATAAAGAAAATTAAAATTAATTACTCAAACGATCGAGTATTTCAAGTTTGTAATTATAAAATTAAAAATCGTATCAATTTAGATTTTTTACAGTAACAATTTATAGCAAGTACGTTCAAGGTTATTAGATGTATTAAAATTAGATTTAATTGAGTTATTTATATGTAAAAACCATATTGGTGGTTGTAACTTTTAAATGATAACAACTCTTAATTGCATTCAATATGATATTTATAATACTTCTAGCTGACCCGGCAAACGTTGTTTTGCCATATAGCGATTAATTTTTGTTTATTCTTGTAGATAGATACGTCTGCCAAAAGGTGCAGATTTCTCTGGACAGAAAGGTCCTACAGATGTAAAAAAAAAAATGTTATTTAAAAGTTAAAAATAGCATCTATCAAATAAAAATAAACATCAACAGTTATGTACACCCTTTCCGCTTTTCATTCTATTCATTTTCACATCATCTCCTCCACGCAGGTTGTCTGGAAGAGATCGCTGTTTAGCGATAAGACCGCCCGTTGTACATTTCTATTTGTATACTGTTCTATAAATTGTAAACTATTTTTTATGTGTACAGTAAAGAGTATAAATAAATAAATAAATAAACATCATGGAAAGTTTCAACTACAAAATATCTTTAAAAAATTTACAATGCTAATTTAAGTAAAAAAAAAAATTAACTGTTTTTTAATTTTTCTTAACATAATTCAAAAACTAGCACATTGATACTAAATTTTTTAATACTGTCCTAATACCTAAGGATATTACTTACAAACTGACATTAAAATTATTGTTCTTAATAACTCGAGAGTTAGGGCTGTTTGAATATGACCCTTTTGCGAGTAAAGTAGGTACCCTTTTCAGACCTACCACTTTTTTTTTTTTAATGTAACTAGGTCGGCAAACAAGCGTACGGCTCACCCGATGGCAAGACCGCAGCCTCTAGGAGCAGCCTCTCAGGAGCTCTAAACCACTAAAACTATTGCGAGATGAATATTTTAAATTGATACTTAACTTTAAAAAAATCACATACAAAAAATGTTGTATCATTTTTTGACTACTGATAACTAATCTTACAAACTTTAAAAGCTCACATGCTAAATTACCTCGCTCGTGTTTATATAACCCGAAGAAACGAGCCGTCCACACGAAAATGTTCCCATTAGACAGTATAGCGAGATAATAAGGAAAACTCCGAGGACGGTAATGATGATCGTCTTACATAAGTGTACAGCTCGTACAGTATCTATATATTACATATATAAAAAATTCGTGTCATGATGTATGTTCGCGATAAACTACGAAACTACTGAACCAATTATTGAATTTTGTACTTGGCAGATACGGTAGTTTTTATCTCAATTGGAGATTACTCCCTTTAAAAATATATCAATCTCTTTTTCGGAAGGCACGTTGCGCGGTAAAATGTCACTCAACGGTTTCATACGATTTCAGTCGTCATATTTTTTTCATACCACGTGACTATATCGTTTCTTAAGGAGTAAACTTCAAAAGAATAGAGTTCACTCAAATCGTTATCCTGTATAACTTTATGTCCCTGCGCTACTACTATAGCAATGTCTTGCGGTTATACCCGTGGTAGGTAGACGGTATAATCAATATAATTTGGTAATTAATCATAGCAATAACGATATCATAATAGAGGTAGCGTTAATTTCGAAGCATCTCTCGAGTCTCGAGCTTATTTTAGTCTTTAAAAATGACGTATGATTAAATTATAATTTTATAATTCTAAAATATGAAAATTTTCTACAGATCATCGAAGCCCCGACGTCCGGACCGGGCCGTGTACGTCCCGAGAGCCCTGCGTTCCAACGAGAACGCTGACGAGAATAAAAGCGAAACCAAAAAATCGACGCCTGTCGCCAAGTGTCCAAAATCACCAACGTCCAGGGATAAGTCGGCGCACGGGACGCCCAAGAGGTGCCTCGACAAACAATTCTGCAACGTGTACACACCGCCTCACCTGCGGAACCAAACACAGGCCCCCGTAGCCGGCCCGCCCGAGAAACATGTGCCTTCCGTGCCAAATAGTGATAGTGCAATATTTTACAGTGATAGTAGTTTTAACGTAGACGTAGCCGAGAACTTTTATATAGGTGATTATTTCGCGAACGGTCAGCTAGGCTTCTACCGGCCGGGCTACTACGAGTTCGAGGACGGCTGGAAGACGAATGAGTCGGAAGCGAACATGGCCGTGCATGGAGATCAAAGCAATATTATCGATAACGATTATTTATATAAGAAAGACGAGGATGTCGATACGAACGAGCTGAAGAGAGCGTCTCAGGAGATAAATAGAAGTAGCAAGAGGATAATCAAGCAGAGCTTCGACTCTGACGTATTGGTCATATCTGATCCGATAGAGGAAGCGCCCAGTCAAAACGCCAGTGACGCAGAACCGGTTCCAGAAGAAAAGGAACAAGACAAACCGAAGCCTAAACAAAAATTGGAGTCGAAAGTGTCTCTGAAACGCGAAGAAAACGACTGGGACGCGGTGTTCGATGACAGTGGCGAGTGTCTGGACCCGTCGCTGTTAGAGGAACTGACGTCGACCGTGGGCAAAGTGCACATAACGAAAACGAAGAACAACTACGAGCAGTATCAGACGAAGGGCCAGGCCTTGTTCAACGGGCCGTATGATGAGACTTTCGGCCACGTGGTGGAGGTGTACGACTTCCCGAGCGAGTTTAAGACGAACGATCTTCTCTCGTTGTTCAGCGAGTACAAGGACACCGGCTTCGAGATCAAGTGGGTGGATGACACGCACGCGCTCATCGTCTTCAGCAGCGCTAAAATTGGTAAGTAATTCTTTTTTTATTAAAGATTATCAGTATTGTTTATGCTCCTGAATTTTTTTGGTGAGTATTCCTATTTGCTGTTCCGTGTCGTCAGTTAGTTTCACCGAAAATCAATTTCAAATTGGTAAAAATGCCCAATTTACTTCTTGATTTTTTTTTACCTTAAATAATTATTAGTCTCAAAAAATACCCTTCTAGACCTTTCTTTTCTTCTACCACAACTCGGTTACCTCCAAGAAGTACGTTTTCTACAATATTGTCTTCAAATAAGAACACTACTTTTCATAAGAAACTATTTTTGTCAAGAATTAACCTAATTTATAAGTATACTAGCGACCCGCCCCGGCTTCGCACGGTTGTAATGCTAAAACTAAATACTATCTACAATATAGATACGTTAGAAACCTCTAAAACTATCAGTGTACTTCACTATAATATGCATGTATTATACATATAAACCTTCCTTTTGAATCACTCCATCTATTAAAAAAAACCGCATCAAAATCCGTTGCGTAGTTTTAAAGATCTAAGCACATATAACCGTATATTGATAAACCGACGCGCGTTGCAATTCTTATCAAATATTGCCACAAGCAATCACCACGTGTTTATCTTATCACCTATAAATCTCAGGTTACTCGCGGATCAATCAACTGTGCCATTCTCATGGATTTTTTACATAAGTTCGATATCTGATTTGTTCATCCGATAACATCGTAAAATGAGTTCAGTATGACACATTTACTGTATCCAAGCTTTAACTGAGGTAGGGCACAGCAGGGAATATCCTGTTCAAAATTTGGAGCAGCCCGACTGGGGAAGTAGCTCGACCTTACAGAAGATCAAGCTAAATAATACTGTTTTCAAGCAGTGTTGTGTTCCTGTGATCAGTAAGGTGGCCAAAGCTCATTGGAGGGATTGGGGGTAGTTTTGGCAACGCGCTTGCAAGCCTTCTGGTGTTGCGGGTGTCTATAGGTTACGGAAAAGGCTTACCATCAAGTAAGCCGTACGCTTGTTTGCCGAACTAGTTGTATATACATATAATTATAAAAAAAAACTTAACATGAGAGTGTTAAACATTTACAAGCTGAAAGTTTATTGTATTGTTCATTCATACTCCAAATTCTACTACATGGACATCAGTATAGGCTGCAATAAATTAAAAAGTACTCTACATAAAAAAATTACGTGATATTAACGTACAATAATTGTTTTCTAATGTTTACCCGAATTTCATTCATTATAATAAAACAAATTTTTCGTATTTTATCGCGGTTTATTATATTTCTTAAAAGCTCGAATATTTTGATTTTTGTAAAGTATCCAAAAAGTCGGGCTTTTAAAAACTTTATTAACCGCGATAAAATACGAAAAAGTTGTTTCATTATACAATAATTGTGTTTGTTATCTATCAAAAAAATAAAAACTTCTTTAATTGACATCGACAAGTATAGTCCAATACATAATTAGATATATCTCAAAAACTGTTTGTCAGTTCATGCTCCAATTCTAATGGGTGGTCCCACAAGACACGACACGACAAGTACCTGCTTTCGAATATAAAATCGTTACGTCAAGTAAAAAGTTTTCTGGTACATAAAAAATACAGGCAAAGTGCAAACTTCCTTTTTTCGAAGTCGGTTAAAAACTTACAACACCAAATTTATAAATATAAAAATCAATTGCTGTTCCTTTGTCTCGTTAAAACTCGAGAATGGCTGGACAGATTTGGCTAATTTTGATCATGAAATATTTGTGGAAGTTCAGGTAAGGTTTAAACGGTGAGAAACATAAATAATAAGTAACGGAAAATACTAAAAAACGACAATTTAATTTTCGAATACAAAATGTTCCTGGCTGTGAAA